>VZTM01035042.1:127805-150153 GCA_013400555.1 Jacana jacana | reverse complement strand
GATCTGAAAATATGTAACGTAAAAAGTGCAAGTGTGGTCAAAACCTTTGCATCCAGAAGCATCTCCCTTGGCATTTATGAGTCTTAAAAGACAAGGCAGGAGGCTGGGGATCAGTTCACAGGGGAGTTTTTAAATCTCATTACTCTGAGTGGGTGACTGCAGCATTTTTGGCACCTCCAGTATTAGAACACTAGCATATGTTTCCTCTCCTAATTTCTGTGACTCAGTCCCTTAAAAGAAACGCGTCCAAGTTCCTTTCTAGATAGTTTTCTCAAATCTAAGGAAGCACATTATTACATTCATATCTGTTAGGTCTTGTAGCTCCAAGTGAGCCAGGCTTTCACTGGTTTCAGTAGCATCTGAACATGGGGGGCACTGCTGTCTTAAGCAAAGGGTGTGAGAAGCTGGCATCAAGAGTTGAACTGACTTGTCCCAGTCCCCAGGAAGGCTTGATCCACTCAGGTTTTGACACTTGGACTGAAAGCAGAAAGCGCCAGTGATCTAGGGGTTTGAATATCATCTCTGACACCAGCGTTGTCTAGCTGTTTGGGATTAAAGACGGTATTGAAACAACTGGTACTTTGTATGACAAATGAGAAGCAGTTTTGATTTTCACTTCTGTTGAGTCTGTATTTTGCATAGAATCACAGAATTGTTTTGGTTGGAAGAGACCTTGAAGATCACAAAGCCCAACCATTGCCAGGTTACCTCTAAACCATGTCCCTCAGCACCACATTTCCACATCTTTTAAATACCTCCAGGGATGATGATTAAACCACTTCCCTGGGCAGCCTGTTCCAATGCTTGAAAACACTTTCAGTGAAGAAATCTTTTTTCTTATTATTTCAATCTAAACCTCCCCTGGTACAATTTGAGGCCATTTCTTCTTGTCCTAATGGCTGTTACTCGGGAGAAGAGACTGATCCCCACCTCTCTACAACCTGCTTTCAGTTAGTTGTAGAGAGCAATAAGGTCTCCCCCCTCAGCTTCCTTTTCTCCAGGCTAAACAACCCCAACTCTTTCAGCTGCTCCTCATAAGACTTGTGTTCTACAAATATATGGATGATGATGGGTTAACATAGTGCTTAGTGACATGGTTTAGTGATGGGTTGTTGTCAGAGTTAGGTCAATGGTTGGACTAGATGATCTTAAAGCTCCCTTCCAACCTAGACAATTCTATGTTTCTATGACTTTTCATGGAGAAATGTTAGAGGATCCATTTAGCACGTGGTTGAGTGTCACACATGGACAATGAATAGCTGCTAGAGTTGCCATCACAAAGCAATGAGTAGCAAGTTGTGCAGATCTCCACTCTGACAGCCACCTTAAATGCAGTGGCTTTATGATTACAGTTGAGATGTTCCTCCGTTTCTCATGCTCCTGCTCAAGCTATTGAGCAGTCATCTAAAGATTAAGTTGCATATCAGTCTGACCCACCAAGGGCTTATTAGCACCCAAGCTGCCAGACTTCACTGATTTACATGTATGCTCCTTTATTTGAGGCTAGTAAAGCCATTTTACCAAGTCATTTTCAAGGAGTTTCAGTGAGATATCTTGCACTTCACATCACACAACCCTCTTAATAGTTGACAAAGTGTGGCAGCCCTGGAGCAGCTCCTTGTTTCCAAAGCAGTGAAAGGTTTGCTCTCTGTCCTACAAACAGGACAGGCAGAGAAGGAATCTACTTAGAGTTTGAAGACAGAGTAATTTTTTTTCTCTCTCTCCTTATCAAAATTAGGTTTTGTTCTTCACAAAATAGACAAATTGTCTCGAAAAATCTTGGTCAAAACAAATCCTGTCTGGTGTCCCCTAGAAACTGCCTTTTTTTGTTTAAATCAATGTTGGATTTTAAACTGAATTGAGGAAGCCTCCCAGGTGGCTAGGTCCTGGAGTGACAAATTTCCTCTCCTTAATCAAAGTGTCACTGGAAGCAGAGGGGAAGCCTTAACTTGTTCCTTACTTTGGTAGTGAAAGGGACTCTTCTGAAGATGAATACGTGAATGTGCACACGAAAACAAGACATCACAGGCAGAGTGAATTTGCTGGCAGTGTGTGGAAGGGAGAGCAGGAGTCTTCAGTCACTTTACAGCTTTCTATGAGGTGCTTCCATTGGCAGGAAAAAGCGTGAAAGCACGTTCACACCTCCTACAGAGGTGACCCTCTAATTGAATATCACTGGGAAACGTGTCAGACACAGTGAAAATAATCCCTGTGGGTGCAAACCCCCTATGCACATTGCCATGGGATTGTGTTTTCTCCTGTTAGGATTTAGCCACAGGCAGTGTGTCTCACTAAAAGCGTTTGTGGCCTTCCTGCTGCTATTGAGGGGGAATGTCTTAGTTTAACCTCAGCTCCTGTTCTAGAGAGCAGAGAGTTACTCCTTTTCCCTCTCTTAGTCCAGATCATCCCCGCAGCTGTCCAATAACAATGAAGGCAGCTTTTGCATGGGAAAGGAGATCTTTTGATCTTGGAATCCAGTCTCCCACTGGTCCAAGTTCAAATAGAGAATAAAAGCACCAAGGAGTGCCCCATTTTTGCAGGAGCAGAGAAAACTGATACCATCTCAGAACAAACAAACTTAATTCTTGCTCTTGCCTTGGCTCTTACTCTTAGTTGAAAATGCACCTGTAGGCTGTCGGCTCAAGGTGCAGTCCTTGTCTGCTGAGAAGATAGAAGCTCTGCTCACATAGATAAATGACTTGGCAGAGAAAGGCATTTTATGTGTAGGTAGTTGGTAAATAAGGTGGGTGGTGAATCTTCTTCTCTGTATAGGACACCTCAGAATACCTGCCTAATTATACTTTCCAAAAAGAGAGCATTTTGGAATGCTCTAGGCCCATTCTGCCCGGCAGATTTTTTAAGTTGGACACAAAAAGGCAGAGATGAGCAAAATGAGGCGAATTGCCTCTTCTCTGTTGATTTCCTCACCAGCCATTAGCTGTTTTCTCACTGACGCCTCCACAAAAAGTGGCAAGAGTGATCAGCATTTCAAGGCTGCTGCTGCTGCCAGCCCCCGAGCTGGGGAGGAGGAGAACTCCTTCCTCCTCGCTCTGAAGATGTTCTGTGTCGAGCCCAGTGACTCAGGCCTGAAATAGGGGGGAAATTCAGCCTCCTATAATAACACAGCACAGGGTTAAAAAGGCATTGCTGTGTAGCATAGCTGGTGGCATATGGTGGGAATACTGTATGCAGCACGTTCTGTGCCGCAGAATGATATATATCATGTACCAAGTCTCTGTGAACCCTCTTCCATGTAGTGGATGGGAGGGGGAATTGGGAAAAGAATAGAGAAGGGAGTAGAGAATTGGGATGTTCTCATTTGCTTGATCGACAGAGTTTTCATCTCTTAATTTGCTTGTGGTCTCTCTAATAGTGAATAAAGGACTGAATTAGACAAATCACTTTCTTTTTTTAAATACTGAGTTGCGGAATAAACCATGCTCTCAAGAGCATGCAAGACATCCTTCCTTAATAAGTTGAGAAGGATCTGCTGGCCCAGATAAATCTCTGCTGTGAGCAGGCCTTGTGCTCATTTCAGAACGCATTCCTGAAGTCCTTGAATTCATTAAACCCTAATTAGCAATGAGCATTGATGATTATAAAAACCTATAATAACAAGCAGACAAGTGTATATTGAGCTGTGAAGGCACCTCTGGGTCTGTCCTACAATTAGTTTTTAGCCAGTTTGATCTTAAAATAATCCTTCTATTTTCTCTGACATCCTAACCTTGCTTCTTGCCTTAGCATTTGACGTCACAGCCTCCAAAGCTGTTGCCTGGAGTTTTATGGGGGTTACCCTCTGAAATAGGTTGTGAGACTTACAGGAAAAAATGAAGAGTAAAATTGGAAACAAACAGTGAAGGTAACAACATGATGCAAAATTCCACTATATTTGACTGTGTAGAGGACAAGTATTCGGATTACTCCTCACCTGTTAAAAAGCTTTAATGCAAACAAATGAAAACTGTGGTGAAAACCCTAGATCAATCATTCCTTGAGATGATTTCCCATGTAAATTACTAGTATTCTAACTGTAGTAATTGATTATGACACAGCAAAATTAAATCAGCCTGAAAACCAGAATACCTTCCTGGTCTGGGACTGTTGACTCCAACCAGAAGGGAATTGGCATCCTGGTTGGGACCTCTGAAAGACACAGTCAGAGCAGCCACTTCAAGCATTTGTGATTTTTGTCAACTCCTGGAGGATTTAGCAAATAGCAACAAAGTGCTTTCTTTAATAAATGAATTTATAAGAAATGAAGTCTGTGCCTATGTCTAGCTATAAGACCTTCTCATTGAAAATGCGGTGGCATGTGGTCCAAACTGCTGTGTGGCAGGTTTTCAGAAAAAGGAGGTAGCTGTATACCTCTACCACCAGGATTATACAAAGGGAGAGTCTTTAATAATCTGTACCTTGTCATAAATGCCATATTATTGCCAGGTGTGGAATTTGAAGCAAAAAGGTGTTTAGCCAGTAAGTAGATCAGTGCAGTTGATGCTTGTCTGTTGTCTTTGCTTTCCAGAACACTTCTGCAGCAGTTGCAGAGACTCCAAGCCGTGGTTGCTGGGAAAGTGTCCCGTTCATATAAGGCAGCTAGCACACAGACAGGGACCTGTCTTATGGTGAGTGTCCCTAAAGCTGGGAATTGTAGGGGAATGAAAATCTCCTTCCACTACTCAAAGGCACATCCTTTGTTCTGTGAAGCCCCTCTCTTACAAATTCTCAGCTTGGGAAAATTTTCTTCAAAATTTGACAATTAATTTTGAGGTAGGTGAGATTCCTGGCTGATGAAGATTAATGGTTGTGGGAAGGCATTAAATCCTGGAGATTTGTCCTGTGCTTTTTACTGGATGATGCAGTGATGAAAGAAGGAGCAGTGCCCCTCAGAGTGACCCATTTTATTATTTCCTACAATATTATATCTGAGAAATGGTGTCTAAGAGTTGTAAAATGAAAACAAGGATGACTTTTGATACCTGGTTCTCTTGATACCAGTAAAAATAAACCTGTTCATCCAAATAAAAATATGACTAAGGCTGTAAATCTACCTCTAGCCTTTTCAGTAATAGTAGTTAGGATAAGAAAAGGATTAGAATGAAACTCCCCTTTTCCCTCCTTACACTCAGCCAGCAAGTTCTCTTTATATACTAGTACTATAAATTGATGGAAATTATTTTCAAGGTCTAAGTTGTGCTTCTAGTCTGCCAGTCTAGCAGCAGAAATAACCTTGGAAATTCCCAACAGCATCTGTAAAACACATGGTGGTTGTGTCTGCTTTTCAGCTTTGGCAGTAAATAAGGCTCAGGCCAAAATGTGGCAGACATTGAAATCAAACTCCAGCATTGAAATATGCACTTTAAACCACCAAATTGTTACTGTGTATGTGCCTTTGCTAAGGGACACTGTATGTAGTGATAGAAATAGTCTCAAATGATTTGTTTTGAAAAGTATCAGATCTGCTTAGTTTTGATATGGACATGTGGGCCATGAGCTACTGCACTTACCTATCCTGCATCCTCCCTTTGCCAGATGGTGGTGCTGTGCTTTGCAGTAGTTTTTGGCAGCTTCTCTCAGAGCTATGGGCCATATCCTTCTGCTACAAAGATGGTGTTGCCCAGGCAGCATTCCTCGCCAGAATCCTACACAGACTCCATTGGTAAGTGACAACTATCCCATTCTTGCTCCCTGCTTGGTTGTGCTTCAGCATCTGTTTTCCACCCCCATCCCTAACCCTCTCCTTGAGTACCTCTTGTTTTCCTGCTCCTTAGCAGGCTATTCCTTGGTATACCTGTTCTAATGGCAGCAGACTACAGACATGGGCAGAGCCTTTCCCCACTAGCCTGCTTGGTAATTAATTTTAAAGCAGTTTTGTTCCTGTTTGTGGAACTAAAGCTAGTGGTCTGTAAAAGGTAGCAGGATTTCTACTTAGTAGCAAATGTTCATACTGTTAAAACAGAAAACTGATTAGGAAAAAATTTTTCACAGAGAGAGTGGTCAGTCAGTGGAATGGGCTGCCCAGAGAGGTGGTGGAGTCCCCATCCCTGACTGTGTTTAAGAGTAGATTAGATGTGGTGTTGAGGGATATGGTGTAGGGGAGAACTTGTAGAGTAGGGCTGATGGTTGGACTTGATGATCCCAAGGGTCTCTTCCAACCTAAATGATTCTATGATTCTATGATCTGGCATGTCTTTTGCAAGCTGCAACCAAGAGGTCAAGGACTGTGTGGGAAACTGTTAGCATTATATATACACATAATGAACCAGTTGCTTTCACCATATATTATTAAAGTGATTGTTTCATTTTGTTCTTGTTTTGTGAATAATTCAGAGCTTCTTGATCCCTACCTGGACCACTGCTGTGGTATCTTTCCTCAGCTATCAAATTACCAGTTAATCACTATGAAAAGACCTTTGCAGCTTTAGTTCTGCTCTGACAGTTTCCATTTCCTGAAATGAGATGGGCTGTTCTCTGAGCTGCCTGTTTCTCATCTCTTGTTGCCTTCTGTCTTTGTATGCAGTGAGGTCAAGGAGTCTGCTAATTTATGAAGAGCCTCACCAACTGGAGGAGTCGTCAAGCCCGGTCTCCTTTGCAGATCACAATGACAGGCAGGCAGACACCTCCAAGTACACAGCGCTGTCTCTGGAAGCCATGCCAGGGACACAGCAGGATGATATCATGCAGTTCACAATAGCCAACGAGACAAGTCTAGAGAAATCGGTGCTGCTGGGCCTGCAGCAGCACAGGTGAGTGCAGGGTGGGCTGCTGGTCATTTGGGTGTTGGGCTTCACTGTCATTTGTGCCTGGAGGCCAGCAGTAAGACCCTATAGGGGCTCAGCTGGGCACTGTGGAACGCAAAGTAAGAGCTTGGTCTCTATTTGGAGAGCTTATAGGCAAAGTTATTGTTACTCTGGAGAAGTGATTGCAATGATATTGTGGTAATACAGCTGCCAAACTTGGTGCTTCTGCCAGAAACCTGACCCCTCTAAGCCTGTTAGTTGTGCCTACCCACTTCTTTAAGCACTTACTTCTGTGTCCCCTGAAGGAATAAACTTTTGCCAGTTGGGTAGAAGTGTGAGGCTGTGACTCACTGGGCTTTCTACAAGGTTAGGGTGTGAATAGCTGGAGCTTCTCACAACAGTGATCTTACTAAAGCATTACTGTGGGAAGTTTGCAGGACTCAGTCTTAAGAGACAGACCTGTAAGGTTATCTCAACTACATAACACAGAGATCCTTCATATTTATTGGGTTTTTTTAACCATAAATCTAAGTTTCTGGGGCATCTGTAAAGTAAGTTTCACTGGTTTAAATATGTATGTGCAGTTTGCATTCCACTTTGCCTTTTCTTTATCCCACCACTGTCCCGTTGGCCCACATCTCGGTCTCTGCTAACAAGCAGCAGCAAGCACACCGAACAGTAGAGGGAGGGATTTTGTTTAAAAGAACGTTTTTCTGAGGGCTAGGATGAGCCCTATAGCCCAAGCGTGCCTTGTGAGCGCTTGTGTCAAAGTTATACCCGGAGCCAAAGAGGTGACTAATGCGGGGTGTTACCATGCTGCAGCTGACAAGTACCTGGTAAACACTGGGTGCCGTTTTAGAGTTAGCCAGTTCAAGCAGGATATACGCTTTTAAAAATGACTAACTTACCTTTGTTGCTTGGGGTTTTTTTGTGTTCCCTGCAGAGTCAACTCCGAACTAGAAGGAAACGAAACACTGAAGATAATTGAAATAGATAGAAGAGTCAATGCCACCTCTTAAAAATAAAAGAAGGCCTTTTTTCTTGACTTCCCTCTTTCCCACATATATTCAACCAAAGTCCCCCTGACTTGTCATCCTGAGTGAACCAAAGCACAAAAGAGAGGGAGTCCAACTTCTACATTGACTGGTGAGGCTGTGACTGCAGATGGGATCTCTTGGCTTTGTAACTCCCTTCCTCACTTCACACGCAGTCCCTGTCTTTGCTTTTTATTCCTTTCCTGTCTGATACTGCAAGGGCAGGATTGAATTATGATGGCAGATGATGCCAGCAGTGTGCTGGTGACTGGTGTGTGTGCGTGCCTGCATGCACACATCCTTATCTGAGCACAAAGGCATTCTGTAGAAGAGCGGAGTATGCAAAACTGATCGGAGCACGTGGGTGATAGGTTTCTTGGGAGAGGGAATCGAGAGAAAGAGGAGATGCAGCATAATGCTGCTCAGAATCTAGCCACAGCTCCGTGCCTACTGGTCTACAGCATTTGAGCCTTTTGGGGGAATTGAGAAGCATGGTGAGTCTGCTTCTGAAGGGTCAAAAATGGGCCCAGATACTGTTGAGTTGACAGCACAGGCAGGCAAGGGGTGGGCAGTGATGCTGCTGAATTGTCCTCCCCTAGCTCTTTCTCTCTTCTCCCTTCCAGCCCTCTTATCATTTAGTGGGGTAGGTTTCTCTCTGGGTTGAAAGCAGTCCTAGTAGGCTTCCCTACTATTTTCACCCTTGTGGAATTCAAGCAAAGATCAGTCTCTGGCTTGTCACACTTCGTCTGTGTGGGAGAATTACAATAGTTTAACTAAATCTGTTTTGTTAAATTTATGCAATGTTTTGGATAGATGTCCTTTACTCTGTTTAAGGCTAATCTGTTTAGCTTAAATCAGTTCCTTCCCAACAAAGTAATCAATGTAAGGCTTAAACCAGAAGCGCCTCCTGAGAGGAGCATATGGATTTAATTTATTGGCTTCTAGATACAGATACGTTGATGGAATTTCTTAGGTAGACCCAGTCTTAGATTGTTCTGTGTTTTCTTTTCCTTGCCATCTTCCTGTTACTGTTGTAAATAGTATTTATTAGCTTTGCAAAATTTTGTTCAAGCAGCCACAATGAAGAGAACTGAGCTTCCCTGGCCCTGCAAGTGCTCTGGGCAAACTGATACCAGACAAATATCACTGAACACCCATTCCTTCTTTTCAAACTGGAATTGGTATGTAAATAAAGCCTTGGGTCATATCTTCTTTTCCAGAGATGTGATCTTAGATCAACTGCTTAGCCAAGAAGATAAGGGGTGTAGGCCCAGTTCAGGCCTGGAGGTGGTAAATGCTGTATTAACTCTATGGCAAGACAGCCCCTGACCTGAGGAATTAAGTATGTAAGCAACAGACGAAGCAAAAGAGGGGTGAGATGGGCACATAGGGAGGTGTCAACTGACTGGCCCAAATTCAGTGGAAAACCCAAGAGGAGTATTGAGGTCTGATCCTGGGCCAGTACTTTTCTCCCTCCCTTGTTTCCTTCTTGTCCCACGTAGCTGTTGCCTTTGGGGTTTTTCCTTCTCTTGATACCCTGGTCATGCCTTTGGCTGAGCTGTGCTTCTTGCAATTTGTCTTTGGGGTGGCAGAGTTGAACCTACCCCAGGATTTGAGCAGGGTCGTGTCTGGTTACTACAGAAGGGTGCTCAGACTCTTCTGAGGATGGATTTAGTGTGAAAATCCTAACTCAGCAGGCTAGCTTATAGCTACTTCACAGTTGGCCAGAAGTCAATTTAAAAAACAAAAACAACTGTTTAAGCTCTTTTTTCTTTTTTTTTTTTCCTAATGATAAATAAGGGAAAAACTAACGTAGCCTTACAAGTAATTTTTTTACCATGTACAGTAGATATTTCCTGCAAGTATTCTATTTTGTAAAATATTGGATTTCTATTTTATTACAGCAGCTGCCACACCAGCTCCTTTCTAATTCTTCATTCTCCTTAGACTTTCTTCCTTCAGCATCCTATTTTGAAGCCCTCAGGCCTGACTCAAATATCAGTGAAATTAATGGAAAGACTCTGATGGGGTTACAGCAGGCTGTGGATCAGTCCTTACTGTGCCATTTTAAGAAGTTGTTTCACGTTAGTGACCGTGAAACATGTCTCTGACTCCATGAAGTTGTAATGAGTTTTGGTGTACAGACGTGCTTTCTAGGTAATGCCCTATTCTTCTATGCAAGTGCCTTATTATTATTTTACCTTTGGTGGCAGTGAGAGGAGAAATGCCACTGTAGTCTATTTTGCAAGTGTTCCCTTCTTTGCATCTCCTCCCTAGAGCCTCTTTCCCTTTACAATGATCCTGCTGGCTCTTCCACATCATTCCAGTATCAACCAATGACTTTTGTATGGGTTTTTTTGAGCAATGATACAAGGCTTCAAACAAATAACGATCACTGGTGGGTGTCACCAAGGGTGACACAAGGGATGGCTGCATTCCTTAGCCACATGAGGTCAGCAAAGTGACAGAAGAAGGCTGGGACTGACCCTTTCACTGCCGTATGGCTGGTCAGTGTAAGTGGGCAAGGTCATAGCATAGAAAATTCTTTAAATGGTCTTTTTTTTTCAGAGTACCCATGGTTTGCCACCAGTGAGGGCAACTGAATGATTGTCTTCTGCAAAAGAGGCCCCAAGGTGCTGAGCACAGCACTGCTGTTATTAGTCTTGCAGTTTGCACCGGGTTTAAATGGGAGGTGGCTCTGCCAGAGCTCATGCCCATTATCAGCTAAATGGATCACCTGCCATTGCAGAAACTGCTGACTTCACTGTATTAAAACTGGAATTGAATTATTTCTCAATACTTAAAAAGACAGACAATTTTCTAAAGCCCAAACAAGCCCCCCTCTCCAAACCCTACTGCAGTAGCCACCATTAAAGTTTTACAGTTTTATGTGCTTAATTTGGGCATGTCAGTTCAAGTCTGATTGAACAGTCCATGTTTTCAACTGGACTGTTTCAAGCTGGCCACGGTCTGGGTCAGGCCTCTGAAGGAATTCATCCAAGCCAGTATGGCAATACCAGTTTTCTTGTAACTGATAATCTATTTCTATAATCCTAATTTGTTTAGTCCTCTAAGTTATTTTTAGGTACTCTTTTAGGGAATCTCTTGACCTAGCACACACATTGCTTGGGGATTTACAATATTAAATATTACTTCATTATAATAAGAAAAAGCTTTACTTTACTTTGGTATGTTTGTGATCATTTTTCTTTAGGGCCTGAATGTAACAGGTTTGTCTGTTAGGTACAAGGGGCTGAAGAATCTGCTGTCATCACCTGCCCACAGGCTGGTATGTGGCAGGGACCTCGTCTCCAGAGGTAGTTTATGCCCCCGTGTTCTCGTACCTAGCAGGGGGACAGGGGAGGCAGGACACCTGCAATTGCACTGCCACCCCCTTGGTGGTCCAGGGGTGACCCAGGCATTCCTGTTGATGGACTGAAGACCACCCGGAGAGGCAGCTGAATGTGCTCTGTGTTAAGGGCATAGGGAACGAGTAGTAAAGTGTATTCAGGGAGGATGCCAGGATAATTGCTTTTAATTAGCTCAGCTCTATTACTTGAGTTCTTAGCCTTCTGCCATTATACTTTTTCCGGTGATGAGTAACTTGGTGCTGTAGAATAGTGTGTTTGAATGGACAGGGCAGACAAAGGCCTTACATGCTACTTAATTTCCATTTTCACTAGTGGACTTAAGTGATCTTTAGAGTCTTCAGCTGTAACATTATGCTGCTTGTCAGCATGATTTTATACACACTAGTAAACTTACCTTCTGGCCCATAGCTTTAAAGCTTGCCAAGATCTGTCGGGTCTTTGCTTCTAGGGAGATAAGCTACAAAGGAATGTAGGGCATTATTTTTTTATATATATATATATATTTAAAAAATATCAAGCACAGGGCATGTGACAGTTCTAACCTTGTTACCAGTGTGTAGATAATGTTGTTTGGTTTTTCTCCCAGGCTATTTATAGTTCTTTGCTGCATTTCTCTTTATTTTATCCATACCATTCAATGTTTTTCAGCAGCACAGTCTAATAATGGATTAGGCTGAGGTTCTTAGGCCAGATCCCAGCTGACAGAATGCAGCACACTTCTCACTTACCGATTTTGGAGGCTGCAGATCTGATTTATACTGGCAGGGGACCTCTTCCATATCTCTCTGTATAACAACATGTCTCGCTGTATTCTTGATTTTTCTAATGTGGAGCTGAAAATGAATATAAAGAACTTTTCTTCTTTGGGTGGTTGTTTTATTTTTCCTGCTAAAAAAACCAACCCACCCTTCCACTCCCATCCCCCCCAAACTGTCAGCCATGAGTTCTGTCTAGACACATTTAGAATGTAGGTCCAGTAAATGAATGGTACTAATTACTACGTTGAGAGGGATTTCCTCTGAGTATTTGGGCTCTAGATTCTAGCTAGTGCCATGAGGCCATTGTACAAAACTCACACAGCTAAGAACAGAAGTATACAGGGTATTTTTATACCCTTGGTGACTAAAATATTTCTTTCTCAAGTCGCTAATTAGAAAGGGAACATTTTGTATTCTGAAGGTGAAATGGTAGGTCAGTACTTTGGAACTACAAAAGTTATGCTCGCCTATGTGAGTGTGGAGCTGTGATGTCCTGCTGCTTTGCACTGCAGCGTTAAGGACAAACAACTTCATGGGTTGCAAAGATGAATGAACTAGCTTACATGTGGAGGTCTTTACAAATAAGATGTGAGGATTCAATCAGCGGGCCAGGATATTGTAGCTTTCTCATGGCCAATAAAATGCCAGTGAATATTTGGGGATATGGTGAGGTTGTGATCTCAGTGACTACTGCATTGCTGAGGTGGTCAGCATTTGTTGGAGACTCTGGGATTGAGAGGGAAATTGCCATTTGTTTTTGTGGTTTTCATATTAGGCCTTTTCCTGCTTCACCCAAGGGTACACCTGAATTAACTCCCTATGGAGAAAAGACTGCATCTCGCAGGAAGCTCTCATTTGTGATGCTGAAATCGAGTTTCATTATTCTTTACTACCAGTAGTCTCTTCTCTGCCTTAAAGCCCATCTTCATACTCTTTCTCTAACAGTTGAAACTAAATAGATGAAGACAAAACATGGGAAAGCTGGGTTTGTAGACCTATCTTACAGAAAAGATGAAATAAATGTCCAGTGAGGAGACTCCTGACATCACAGGGAAACGTCCTAGTTCTTGATTCCTTAAGTCAGCAACCATAGTCTTTTTCATTAGTTCCCCCCTTGTTTGAGCTTTACTCTTCCCTTTGCTCTTTAATACCACGCAGTCCTGTTTCTGCATATCTGACCTCTGTGGTATATGCCATTTTTTGTTCCAACAGCAGCTAAAAATCTTTTTGAACTTTAGCAGCCCGTAATTAAGGGAGTGGGAGGGAGAGACGGGGGAAGCAGAGGCAAGTTATCAATTTCTTCTAACAGAACTCTGCTTGTGTCTGACTTTGCCATATCAGATTTTAACTCAATGGTGCTGATGTAACGGCGTCTTGCTTGCTTTGTTTGTGCAGTTAGCAAGAACCAGTGCGAGTGTGTGCGTGGCTCTGCACGTGTGCAGTTAAAAAAACCCCACAGAGGTTGTTGTTGGTTTGTTGTATTTTTTAAAATGTAGTAAGCATCACCAAATAAAGGCATCTACCTGAACACGCACAGGGCACATTCCACTTGGTGCAACAGAAAGTCCAGGTGTTTCTCTCTGAAACCTGTTCACATTCCACGTCACCGAGCACTTGTAAAACTGTGGTGTGAATTGCCTGCAGTCTGTCCTGTTAGTGATTTTCGACTGAAGGTTGTTGCACTCTGTCATTTTGCGTGTATGTAAAAACTGTCTGGCCTTTCTCTGTGACAGCTCTGGCTCACTACAAAAAAAATAATTACTTTAGACTTTATTGTAACTTTGAGTGTCATTTTTGGTCTGCAGAGTTATGGCTTTGAATGATTTTTTTTCTTTCTTCTTAAAATGGTGTAGGTTAGCCTTAAAGAGCAGCCCGTGGGAGCTGACAGCGCAAGGAACACAATTTGTTGAGCTTGTCTTTTGGGAGAGGATCTAAAGGTCCTCTCTTCCCTTGGAGCACGACTGCCCTAACTGCCCCAGGGATGCAGAAGGATGCCAGTGAGGGGCAGCAGTTTGCTCTCAAGTGGCCACACCATGATGTCAGTACATCATGGTTTCCCTGCGATTTCCTGGGCCTACCAAGGGAAAAGTACCTGGTGTTGAAGAGAAATACATATCCCGGGCCAAAGCCATTGCCTTGGACCCTGCAAAACAATTCCTTGTGACTCTGAGTCACTCTGCCTGTGACGCCCCTAGGGCATTTCAGCTGATCTTTCCCTTTCCCTCTGCTCATGTGGATACAGCATGGGTTTGGGCAAACGTTTAGAGCTATCTAAGATGAAAAGGACAGTGATACTCGTGCAGAAGCACAGCCCCCCCCCCTGCACTCTTTGGTCAACTGCATTGAAGCCTTTTCTGCCCGCAGATATCTCTGTTCCTTTGCCCTAAGTCTGTTTAACTCTGTGCAAGTGTGTTCAACGGCCTCTCTATTTTTGTACAAGCGCTGTCATCTGGATACGGTCCCACCTGGCTATTCACACTGCAAACCTGTCCGTTGGGTGAAAAGGAATCGCTGTTTCTCCTTTTTAAATCGTCTGCTTGATTCTGTGAAAGAGCAGAGCGCCTGCTTTTGTAGCCTGAACATGTATGTAGCTAAGTATGTTATGCTTTTCGTTTCTTGCAAATAAATATTTTCCGTAGAAAAAAAAAACCAACAAAAACAAGTGGGTCTGGTTTGCTTTCCTGATGGTTGGAAAAGATCTGGCTCCTCGGCTCTCCCGACTGCCGCCCTGTGTGCGATGGATGCCTGTTCAGCACGGCAGAACCCCGGCAATTCAGCGTGCTGGTCGACAGAGAAGGTTAAAAGCAACTGTGCCTGTTTTTACTGAAGCTGGGTGTCCCTTCCCCTTTTTGAGACTAGTGGAGAGTTATATCTGTCAATAATGGGTGGAAATTAGGCGAAGGCTGATGACATTTAATAACGATAATGGCACTTGAGTGCAACTATGTGATACAGCCCCATTAATATTAAATTCTCTCGCTATAAAAGCGGGATGCAGGAAGGCTGATGCTCAAGGGGGGCACTAATTTCAGCCTGGTGATACCAGTCTACCACAGCACGCTGGAGCTTGATTCGTGCAGGCCAAAGAGCCTTCTGGAAGGCAAGCCCTTTCCCTCCACTGACTTTACACTGGGCAACTAATTGCCGACTCTGAAGAGAACCCTTAAAAGACCTCTTCCTGCTTGGGCTTTTAGGGGTTGGGTCCTCTGCTGGCCTCGGCTCCTTCCCTTACCCTGACTCACCCCTGAGATAGCTGAAGAGCTTTCTCCAGCAATTCAGAAGCTGCTATTTTGCCTGTGCAAACAGCCAACATTATGCCCCGCAGCCCAGAAGCAGCAGCATCCAGCCAGAGGACAGAGTTGACCTTTGCTGCTTTGAGTAGACATGGTAAAGAAAATAACCTAATTCCTTCCAGTCTGGGGACTCTATGGCTTTGCTGGCCATCCAGGGAGCTCGGTGATGGATGGCCTACTGTGGATGTGAAAATTACCCTGTGCAGAGCTGGCTTCACAAGTGGCCTAGTTGTTTGTGTTACGCCAGTTTTCTTCTAGGAGAACAACCTCGTATATGAGTACCATGTGTCCATATAGCAGTAGCCAAGAGCTTATTCCTCTGCAGGAAATGCTAGTGATGGACATAATGGTTCCAGCTTTCCTGAACTGAAAAAGGGAGTGTGACAAATGGGCTTTGGTGCCTTCTTTCAAGGCCTCTCAAAGCAGGCTACTTTAGAGCTTGGGGAAGGCAGCGTACCATGAAAATTGGAAGGCCCTGGCCTGCACTAAATTTGTGACTGATGCAGATCTTCAGAAATGCCTTAATTTTGGGCTAAAAAGGTTAAAGTAGCAAAAGAAATTGGCAGTGAAAGGGAAAATGAAAAACCCAACCCCTCCCAAAAGCTCTTCTCCCCTAAGCTCTACCCTGATGCTTTTAACTCAAGGGTTGCCTTTGCTGCCCACCACCATTTATTATCACAAGAGAAGGAAACTGGAATGAGAGGTTTTTTTCCCTGGCCAGTCTTTTTGATGTGTCCCATTGGATGCACAGCCTCCGTGCAGGGCTGTAACAGAGCAGCTCTCCCAGGCTGAGCCCGGTTCCACCACCAGAACATATTATCTAACTCTCTTCTTGGTCACACCCGATGACGAAGCAGCTCTTTCTCACAAAATTTGCCTTCTCTACCTGAATGAAGAAGGTCTGTAGTGCTGCTTTCTCTTGGAAAGTGGGGGAAGAAGGGCTTTACTTTGTCCTGGAAGTTCTACATCCCACCCCTTTGCTTTCATCGTTCCAGAGGTTATTGCGGCCACCGTCTTTCCCCTGCTGCTGCTGGATGCCCTTGGCTTTCTACACAGGCAATTTCACTTGCCAGAACTATTGATCCAGGGCACTTGTTAGCAGCATCAAGCCATACATAACATTTTTAGAGGAAAATCGTTAGACTGTGACTGATTGGGGAAGTTACCCTCGCCTCAGTTTTAGCTGAGCTCAGTTCCTCCGAGCATACAAAGCACCGACTGGTGATTAATGATTGGTTAAGAATCTCCTTGGGTCTCAGTATCACCCTTTAAGCTTTACACAGCAGGCGATGCTGCAGGGAGTCTGTGATTAAAAAAGAAACCCACATACAATGGAGAAGTGCTGGGTGATGAGCTGTCAGCCTCGCTACCTATCACCCTGTGGTACATGCTGTTCTTTGAAACGCGTGTTACTGTTTGAATTCAAGGCTGGATTTTGATATTGGTTTCTCAGGCTGATTCCCATTGCAGGGCAGGAAGGAGGGTGTGCCTTGCAATGCCTCTCCATGATGTGGTTTGGGTAGTACGTCTTCACCCTTTGTTGTAGCTGTTGCTTGTTCATCCTGGGCTGCATCAAAAGAAGAGCAGCAAGCAGGGTGAGAGAAGTGATTCCGCCCCTCTACTCTGCTCTGGTGAGACTCAACCTGGGGTACAGCGTCCAGCTCTGGAGCACCCAACATAAGAAGGACGTGGACCTGTTGGAGCAAGTCCAGAGGCGGGCCACAAAGATGGTGAGGGCTGAAGCACCACTCCTATGAAGACAGGCTGAATGAGCTGGGGTTGTTAAGCCTGGAGAAAAGAAGGCTCTGGGGAGACCTTATAGGAGCCTTCTAGTACCTGAAGGGGTACTAGATGAAACCCATGGGAGAGATGGGGAGTGTAGCGATAGAATGAGGGCTAATGGTTTTAAACTGAAAGGAGGGAGATTTAGTTTAGATAGGAAAAAATCCTTTACTGTGAGGTGGTGAGGCACTGGAACAGGTTGCCCAGGGAAGCTGTGGATGCCCCATTCCTGGAGTTGTTCAAGGACAGGTTGGATGGGGCTTTGAGCAACCTGGTCTTGTGGGAGGTGTCCCTGCCTGTGGCAGAGGGGGTGGAACTAGATAATCTTTAAGGTCCCTTCCAACTCTAGCCATTCTATGATTCTATGATTTTACAACAGCACAGACTTGGCCACCCCTGCAAGTATTTCATGGTAGATTAATTAGTGCTGCTCCCTTTCCTGGTTTGTTTGCTTTGGGTTTTTTTTTAGAAACACGGACCTGATTAGCTTGGAGTTTAGAAACGGTGAGTACAAGCTTGCACCTTTGTCATAAATAAAATAATTCTGTAGGAGTCATGTTCTGTAGGGAGAGAGAGTGCTGGAGAGGGACTGAGGAAATGAGCTTTCGTGCCTAGTCCTGCTTGTGGTCTGTTGGTGAATTTTGCCTGAACCTTCTCCATGCTTCAGATTCCTGGTCTGCAAAATGGAGCTTGTGGTGGCTTCCTCCCTTCTGTGCTTCAAAAAGTCATTGATTTGATTTCTCATTTTCTTGATGCTGCCTCCATGGGCTTCAAATGGTCCCTACAGAAGCTGGGAATGACTTTTTAAACTTTTTATAATTGAATTAATCTTATATTGTGTTTACGTGAGTTCTATATGTTACTTAAAATTACTTCTTTTGTGGATCTCCTGTAAGGATGAAAATTAGGAGTTCTGGCCCTTATCTTCTCTGTGATACAATCAAAGAAAAATAACCACTGCATAGTAAGTCCATGTCTGTTGAGTTGTCTGATTTCCACCATCTAAAGAAATGCTTAGGTTCTGATTAGTCCTTTTTAAATAAAGCTGTTTAGTAAAAGCATAGGTTTCATCCATGGCATATGTGAAGGGACAACAGATAGGCACTTCCAAACCAGAATCAGGCCCTTGTCATGTCCACTGAGCACCTTGGCAACAGGAGTCAGGGCATATTTCTAGCTATAGCAGCCTTTGCACAGAAAGGTGAGCAGTACTGTGAAATAGCTGAAAAATGGTAAAAAACCCAGAATGTAGAAGAAAGCAGTAATTTGACAAAGAGGTAATTGGAGTTGGCTCTGGCAGAGCTGCAGTGTGAACTGGATCCACCCAACAGGGTGATCTGCTGAGGTGAGGGCAAGTGGCTCACTTTTAAGCCTCAGCATCCCCCCCTGACCAGATGGATAAGTGGTGCCCACCTGAGCTTCACACACTGACCGAAAGTGAACGTTTGTGTGGGTAAATCTATCAGCATTGGATCTGGGAAGGGAAGCTCCTGCTTGTTCAGTCATGTTTAAAAACAAACAAATAAATAAATAAATATTGAGGGAATGCAAATACCTACTTACACATGTATATATGTATTTTTTATGTTTTTCTGGGAGGTGAATGCTGAGGATTATCTTGAGGATTAATATTATATGGCCTTGAGGAACACAGAGCATTTAAAGTAGACTGACTGAAGTGAAAAGCCTGGCAACTGAACAAGATTACCCCTTTCTTCCCTGCTGCCTGTTTTCGTATATCCACCTCTTTTCCATCAGGAATAGGATTTTCAGTCCCTCCCACCCCGAATAAAACTCGCTGCAGAGCACACAGCCTGTGCACACCCGAGTGTTGAGAACGGCAGTAGACAGGCATGTGAGTAATGGAATAAACCTCCTTCCTTTAGTTTTATTCCAAAAGGCCGAATCCTCTTCTCTCTCTGCATTTCCTCTTTCAGTCCCACCACCCACCCTGCTATTCAAAGGCATGGAGTATGGCAAGATGCTTCCAGCCAGCAAAAAGAGCTCCCCACCTGCTGAAGCCTGTCAGCTCTCCCAGCTGAGCAAGGGAGTCACTGGTGGAGCGATGCCAGGTGCTCCTTTTAACCCAGCAACCCAGCCCTTGCCATAAAGCGCCGAGATCCCCAGCTGTGGGAATTCGGGCTTTTGCCAGCATGAAGATCCCAGATATTGGCAAAAGCTGCTAAAAATCTTATTTTGTGCTCATCCTTTCCGTCCTGATCCCGCTCTACGTCTCAGACACGTCTTGGAGCAAACGTGATGCTTCGATGAAGTTTCTGTTGTTGCTGCCTGTCTCAAACCCCGGGAGTTGACAGCTATGCCCCAGGTGTAATTGTGTAAGCAGGGCTTTCCTTCACGAGCCTCAGATTCTCTCATCATTGCTCATACTCAGAAAAAGGCCTAGGAAGTCAATTTAGCACTTTGTGTTGCAAATGAGTCATGCGAATTGCAGCAGTCAGAGGGAAAAAAACCCAACCAGGTAATCCCAGAGCACAGTGTAAACGTGGTCATGTGGGCAATGCGTGCTATTGACAACTAGGAGCTACAGCTGGGTTTATGCTGGAGAAGGAGGAGGTGGCTCAGGGGTGTGGATGTTCACTGGATGTGGGTGTGAGGGTGTGTGTCTCTGTGTTAGGAAGTTTGGATTTGTTAGGCTTTGCTCTACATTCTCTGGAGGAGGTAGTTTGCTGGGGCACCACGCTATTCTCATAGGCACCAAAGGCGAAAAGGATCAAGCTGTGGGATGGTGCATACTGTTCTGCTCTCCAACCGCAAAATTAATTTGTAATTAAAGTTTTGGGGTTGTTTTTTTTTGCATGTGCCATTGGCATCTTCTCACAGCAACACAGAGCATACAGATTTTACCAAGCATAAAGCCTTGAGGATAACTTAATGATTAGAGCAGAGCTTATGGCACTGCTCCTCAACCTTGAAGCTGGCTGTTGGGCTTTGGCTAGGTCCAGACTGGTTTTTTTGACAGTTCTGCCTCAAAATATTTTAGTTTCTTTTCGCAAAAAATAGTCGTCATGTGCTCTTAATTGGGATGCTTCACTTGCAACATTGGCTGCTAATTTCCCTGAAGGTTCAGCTGGAGACTTTCCAACTGAGGTCCCAGCTCTGCATGGAAAAGCCATTGCTGGTTTCAGTAGAGGTCCATGCTGGTTTGCAGATCTCTCTGTACCTAGCCCAGAGCAGGACAGAGACCTTCTTTTTTACAGTTCTGCATAAGAGCTTCAGTTTTGCTCCTAATAATTACATTGCTTAATTCTTTTATGTGCTTCATTAGTAACTAAAAGTACTCTGAGGTTTGGGGGAGAAAAATGTATATAGGTATTGGGGGAAGCATATGTGCATGCAGATAACATACGTGTCATCTCTGCACAGGAGCAGACTATCATTTTGGAAGCTGGTAAAACTTTCAAGTGCTTGAACTGTAGTAAAAAAGAATCCACTTTTCATCCCCCTCCTCTACTGCCAACAAGGGACAGGAAAACCTGAATTGGCTGGCTTGGAGGAGAGCCTGTAATTGCTGAAGTCGAGGTGAAGGAGGTACACACAACAGGTGCTAAGGGTGGAGATGCTGGATCTTCAAATCGTGTTGGAGAAGGAGCAAGAATCAGGTGCAAAGAACCTCTTGACTCTGGTTAAGTCTGATGCCCAAGAGTTTGCAACATTTCCATGCTGGTGTGTATGGGCAGCGAGTAAACGCCGTTACTTGTTTGGCTTTCAGTCACGCCAGGCTGTGTGTGGCACAAGGATCACAAAGACAGGGCAAGGCCACTCAGGGAGGTCACATCTCCACATCCATGGGGAACGGGTGATTCTGAAATCTGTTCTTGCAGGGTTTGCCTTCCTTGTAGAGTCTCATTGTTCCTGCTTCATCTATCTCTGTCTTGGGTTTTCCCCACCCACCTATGTCTTTCTATTTCAGATCACATGGCCTTGGAGAAGTTTTGGGTGCAGAAAATAAAGCACTGGCTGTGCATAATTCCTGCTATAATTTCTGTACAGTCTCAGACCTTGACCTTTTCTGTACGTTTTAATCTTATTGTCACTGTCAGCTCGTGTCCTTAAATAGTCCCTGCTGATGCCTCCCTGGCAACTTTTCCTTAGTCTTCTCCAATGAACAGAAGGGAGAAGCGGGGAACAAGGTGGGAGGACAATTTATTTTACTAATGGGCACCATGATGCTTGTATCAAAAGGTATCCCACTGGACACTTTGATTCCGAGCGTGATAAATGGAGGATGCCTGGGAAAAAAACAAACAAACAAACAAACAAAACCCAAGTAATATGTAAACAATGATGGGCTCTAAGAAGATCGAGGCATCGCTGGATGCTCTGGGGCACTCCCAGAGTCACAGAATTGTCATGGTTGGGAAGGACCTCTGAGATCATTGAGCCCAACCATACACACACCAAAAATCCCCTACAACTTTGGCCACTAGAGCATGCCTGGAAGTGCCACATCTACGTTTCTTCAATACCTCCAGGGATGGTGACTCAATCACCTCCCTGGGCAGGCTGTTCCAGTGTCTGATCACTCTTTCAGTAAAGTAATTCTTCCTATTATCTAATGTAAACCTCCCCTGCTGCAACTCCAGACCGTTTCCTCTGGTCTTGTCATTATTCACTTAGGAGAAGAGGCCAGCACCCACCTCTCTACAACCTTCTTCCAGGTAGTTTTAGTAGGTAATGGGGTCTCCTCTCAGCCTCCTCTTCACCAAACTTAACACGCCCAGTTCCCTCAGCCTCCCCTCATAGGACTTATTCTCTAGATCCCTCACCAGCTTGGTGGCTCTCTTCTGGACATGCTTCAGCACTTCAATGTCCTTCTTGCAGTGAGGGGCCCAGAACTGAATACAGCACTGGAGGTGAGGCCTCACCAGTGCCAAGTACAATGGCGTGATCACTTCCCTACTCCTGCTGGCCACAAAGTTCCTGATACGGGCCAAGATGCTGTTGGTCTTCTTGGCTGCCTGGCCACACTGCTGACTCATGTGAAGCCGGCTGTCCACCAGCACCCTCAGGTCCTTTTCTGCTGGGCAGCTTTCTAACCTCNATCCCACTGGCCTTCGCCCAACGATCCAACCTGTCCAGGTCCCTCTGTAGAGCCTTCCTACCCTCAAGCAGATCAAGACTCCCACCTGGTTTGGGGTCATCTGCAAACTTACTGACAGTGCACTCTACCCCTTCATCCAGATCATCGGTAAGGATACTTAAATGTTCGAACTCTCTCGCAAAGGTGATTTTCACGGGCCGGTAGGAGGGTACGGGGCGCGGTGGATGCCAGGGGCCGGCCCGCTGTCCCCGGCGCGCTGCGGTCCCTCTAACGCGGGGGCGTGGCGCGGCAGGGCGTGGCGGCGAGGG
>VZTM01035042.1:96592-127532 GCA_013400555.1 Jacana jacana | reverse complement strand
GCACCCTGGAACCTGCGGGGACGACTTCTTCATCCCGAAGCTTAAAAGAGCCCCCTTCTCACATTGGTATTCCGAGAAGCCGGTGCCCTGTTCCTAGCCCCGCCGCTGCCATCCGATTTGTCTCGCTTCTCCGGCGCGGTAGCGCCGGGGGAGATGGGGAGGGGGATGGTGTACGTGGATGAACTTCAGAGTTTCTCAGAGTCGGGGATCTTCCCCCGCTGCTAGAAGAACAGGTCTGGTCTTTACGCTTTGCCCTTTTAAACGAAAGCACGGCCTCCCGTGTTCCCGGCGCTTCCGAAAGCTATCAAAAGAGACGGGAAAAACCTTTCTGGTGGTATAGCTGCCGCCGATGGGGCTTTCTCTGCGGGAAGCCTCTCGGAGTGCGGGTCTCCCTTCCCTGCCCGTTCCCCACCTGTGCAGGCAGCCCTTGCGTAAGCCCCAGCGGTTGTAAGAAGGATGGGCTGCTGTGTCCTAACACCCCCAAGCGTGGCTGCGGGCTGAGAGCTGGGAGCCACCAAGGTGCCACATGACCTTCTATTGCCAAAGCAAGGTGCTACTTTCATAACAGGGTTATGTATTTTTATTGCCAGGCATTTATCTTCTACCTCTGATGTCAATAAATGGGTTTATTCCTTCTGTAAATACACCTGTATGAGAGGGGCTGTTGGTGGGGCTTTTCTGCTTTTCTGTTACCACCTAAGATTTGTTGATTGTCAGCAGCTGCTGAAAGCAATTGTTGTCTGAGAAGCTTCATGCCAAAAAGTTCTTGACTCTTACCTAATGCTGGCTGTTTTCTGTCTGCAAAGCCCCAGCAGAGGCAGCAGACCAGCAGTAACTAGTACTCTAGCATGCTTAGGGATGAGCCCACCTAACTGGGAGGACAGAAAACATAGAGCTGCTACGTATTTTGTCTCTACAAGGAAAGAGTGCCTTTTTAGCTCTAGGTAAATTAGCTGAAAAATCTTCTCTGACATAGAGATATTTTTATTAATGTGCTGTGAATTTACATCTGTAAATGGTTTGAGTCTCTTAGTAATGGTTTGAGTCTCTGCATGTGGTAGGGCTTGAAGCTGATGCAATTAAATACTTCGTAGCTGAAGTTTTATATAAGACTTCATGTATGCAGAGAGACTTCCCCATAAGGGCTGATGGTCTCACTGGTGAGTGTGAAGTTTGGGGTGATTCATACTATACTCAATAAGGTGAGCGATGTGAAAGGAAAACTTACAGAATACCTAGAGAGCATTACATCTGTCATCTCGGTTCCTTTTGTATCTCTATCCTGACAGTTTTCCTAGCACGTGGCATTTAGGGATGAGTTGTCTATTGCAGGTAAAGGCAGATTCTGTAGGTTGTCGAAGTCACTGCTAATGAGATGTTTTTGCAAATGTGTCTTGGTACAGAAAGCATGGGGCTTGCCATATATCTTGGAGGTGCTTCTACACAGGTTATACACTTTCACATTTATTGCATTAGTTTTGGCATCTCTTCATAGTGTCCTTGTTCTCTAGATCAACTAGAAGGGTGTTAAAGACATGGGTATTCTTGAAGCTTTCTGTACAGTGTGCATGTGTAAGGGTTTAATAACAAATGCTTGTAGGAGGAAATGTTGGGTTTATTCCTCTTCTTTCTCCTGCCTCTCCTTTCCTCTGTCTTGGCAAGCCTACACTGAGTCCTGAACCTTTAGGCATAAAAGCCCTTTCCTAAGCATCCCTTGATGCTTATTCTTTCTACTTGATTTAGGATATGTGTGAGCATGTACATTTTCTTTGCATCCTTGGATTTCCACACCTCTTCTCCTACACATAATGCAAGCTCCCTCATTTGTCTGTAATGAGAACAATCAGAATAGATAGAAGAGTATTAAACTTCCACAAAAGGCTTCTGCTGAGTTCTCCACACCTCACACACCCCACACCACACCCCCCAAGCTCCTTAAATTGCTACCATTTCTCTCAGTAAATTATGGTGCTGAAATACATTTGTAAATGACTATATTATATACAGGAAAGTCTATTGATGTTGGCACTTGGACTCCTTATTCACTAGTACCATAGAAGTTATTCAAGGCATTGTATAGACTTGCAAACAGCTTGTTGAGGATTCTCTATGCAGGTGCATTACTTTGACATATACCCATATATCTGTACCTCTACATGCAGAAAATCCCCAACAGTTGGGAATTGCTTAAAATAATAGATTCATAAAAATGCATGGAAAAAAAATGTTGGTGGCAATCGGAGGAATGAAATAGATGGCTGCAAGAGAGTTCAAGGTATTGTCACAAGGCAAAAAAGGAAGAAGGAAAGTATTTTCTGTGATAATTTTCTCCCTATTATGAAACTGTTTTACCTGAGTCTGGTTTAAAGTATCTTTTTCTTTCCCCCAACCCCTCTTCCCCCTCGCTTTTTTTTTTTTCTTGCAAAACAGCAACTACTTTCATTGTAATTCAGAACTATTTAGCTAAGGACATAATTGTTGCCTACAGATAAATTGTTAGCTTCTCTAGAATTGTACCAAAACCAGGAGTAATGTAGCTCAGAAAACAATGTTTTGTACTGATGCAGCCAGTGGCTTAAAATGCAGAAGCTGCTGTATTAAATGCGTAATGATTTTGTGTAGGAAATACCAATGTAGACCAGTTTGTCCCCCATATCAAAAGATCAGGGAGAAAAGCTTGTTTTAAATAAGAGATGTGCCTCAGAACGCTCAAACTCCCTTGACCTTGCCATGCTCCCAGCCAGACTCACCTCACACCTGACATTCATGAAGCTCGTTGCCTGCACCAAAAGCTCGTCGTTCTGTTAAGAGTAGATGTTTGCGTGCTGTTTTCTTTCTAGTAATATGCTGTAATTATGTATACATACACAGTGGGGATACGCCACTTATCTGAGCCTGTGCGTGAGCTAATGGCTTTAAAGTGTGTCTGTTTGTGTGCGGGTGTACGTGCTGCCAACACACATCCCTTAAGTGGATCTTAATTTGCAGACGAGGTGCCTGCCCTGCCTGATGTAATAGGGGCTGCTGCCGTGGGAGCTCAGGAGGTGGGTACCGCTGGTGAGGGGGGGGAAAAGAGAGGTCTGTGATCAAAAGGGCTGATCCCTTGATGAGGGTTATCTGGCAGAGCTGGTTCCTGTGCAAACTGACTGGAACCTCAGAGAAATGATCTCCCTTTCCAGCCTCATGCACTTAAATGAGGCCAGATGACTTAAGTTGGGTGCTAATGGTAGAATGCTAACAGCTAAGCAGTCATTTTTAGAGGTGTTTTTATTTTTTTACCCTACAAATGTGGAATTAAGTACCTTTTTAAAGATGCTTTGGCTTTCCTGCTTAAAATCTGAAATGGGGATTCACAAAAAGAAAAAAAAAAAAAGTTGTTTTTTGTAAACTTACAGAACCAAAAGTTCAGTTTCCCACCCTACTTTGAAGATATCGGTGAATGAAGAAAAAAAAAAGTGAATTAAATATGTGTCCCTGTCAGAGAGAAATGCTCTCAATAGATTGTTTCTTGGAGTAGTGTTTACTCCCTACATTTCTAGACCAGGCAAAATATTTACAAGACATTGTGACACAAAGCCAGTGGGTAAATTCTTCTTTCCTTTATATTATCTTGTTACTGCAAAGTTCAGTGAGGAACCTCATGGTCTCTTTTAGCTAAAGTAGAGATTAAAGTAGCTCTCCTAAAGTAATTCTTGAAATAAAGAGCAGTTCAGTTTATACCAAAAAGAAGCTCAGTAAGAATATTTCCACAGTAAAAAGCTATAGCTGGAGAAAACCTTGGAAATAAAGCTCTACCCAGCAGGTTTCCTGCAGGTGTTTGCAGCTCTAAAAACTTACCTGAAATGCAGTCTTGTAACTTAATTATTTCAGTTTAGAGAAATAGTAAAAAGCAAACCAAACACACACCTACACCCCAAAATAGAAAAAACCAAAACCCACAAAACCAAAAAACCCCCCAAACAACCAATGCAAACCAACCAAACCGATCAATAATGCAAATGGATTTTAGTTTCTTATTAATGAATATTTAGAAATCCAGGGAATCTTGATGAGTGGCTCTGGAAATAAAAATAAAGTTGTAAGTTATAATGGCCCTCTTGTGAGAGATCAAGTGGTGTTTGGCAAAGGCTTGTCACTAGGGAATAGTTTATCTAGAGAAATGTAATTTCATTTTGACCAAGTAGTGAAATCCTGCCTGATGCAGCAGGTGGCAGGCTTTAGGATTCTTGCTTGTACACAGCTCAGGGATTTCCAAAAGCAGGGCCATAACACATGGTCTTGGAGTCCCATGCTACTAATAAGTGGCAGAGTGGTGGTTCAGTTATTGTGCCTTGTCTTTGGCTAAGGTGGTTGGCCTGAGCAGGAAACTCTTGAGTTTCACTTTTAGTAAAGGAAGCGGCTGGAGACACTGCTTTTCTTAACTTGCTGAGTCCATTGGCCATCCAGTTCTAATCAGATATGTTGATGTCTAAAGTAGGTGGTTTGAGTTTCCTTGGCTGATGTTGCTCTCTGACTTGCTAAACGAATCTGGGATGTGCCTTGTGAGCTTTCCTGACCCTTCTTCTGCAAGCAGAAACCAGGAGTTCAGCTGGCCTCTCCTCCTGCACCATCAGCAGTAACTGCATATTTGCTGTGGCAAAAAGTAGCTGGAGTTATAATTAGAGTGGGTTTTCTTACTGCATTTGAAGGGGAAAAAGTTATGGCAGGGAAATCCTGGAAAATCCCTGATTACACAAGTGTCATCACTGTTGATGAGCATATAAATACCTGGGACTACAGATGGGGCCTTAGACCAAAATAGAAATTTAAGGTGAGGAAACATCCTCATTTTGCTTCACTTATTTACAGACATGATAATGATCATAAAACACACATCACTTCTCAGTAAATATTAAATAAAGACAGAATAGTGGAGGTGTCTCCTATTACTAAGACTTAATTATTTTATGAAATATGACAGCATTTACTAGTGTACTGTGAAGCATTATAAATAATTAAGGCTGAATGACATTTATAAAAATGAAAACACCCAACACAAGCCTTTGATCTCTTGACTGTTGATTTCTTAGGTTTCACTGAATCATAATACATCCCATTTCTATAAATGAGTGAGGTCGTTCTGCATGACAATGATGGATGAATTTTTTATCTTCTACCAAATGTCAAGAAAATAATTCTCCTTCTCCAGCCTAATCTTATGAGATCTGCTTATGATTGTCTTTGAGTTTTGGCTATGTACTGTACAGAGTTGTTACCACTCACTTGAATAATAGTGACTCAATTTACTTGGTCACCTAAAACATCCATTGCTATTTTATCATTGTCTCCCAAAGCATGTCACTGGATGTTTTCAGTACCTAAAGGGGTCTTCATTTATAAAGCTTTGATGTGGAATTTCTGTTTTGGAGCAAAACACAGAAAAAGGCTTGGATAGTTCAGGAACAAGAATAATACTATGGGAAAAACAGGTTGACATTTAAAGTCACATTAAAGTCAGTCCCTCCTGACTTTGAGATGCGGCTACAAGTCTGGCTGTTGATGTCTCCAGGTCACACAAAGAAAAAGGGACTGTCTCTGAATTTAGAGCTTACTTGCTCCTTTTTGTATCTGAGGTTAGCAGTACTTTACAAAAGACATGTTGTGAATGATAACTCTGGGTAAA
Source organism: Jacana jacana (assembly GCA_013400555.1). NCBI lineage: Eukaryota > Metazoa > Chordata > Aves > Charadriiformes > Jacanidae > Jacana > Jacana jacana. The sequence goes on along the minus strand of VZTM01035042.1, from coordinate 121,870 downwards.
GCTACATGTGAGCTGCACTGGAATTACGTACGTACTCAGAAGGAGAGAAATGCACCAGTGATTTGAAAGCCGGAGCCTCTAACGAAGTTGTTGTGTAGCACAGGCACAGACCAGTAGACTCTGATTGCCCTGGGACTGCCACAGATGGAGCATTGCATTGGGTAATAGATGCCGAATTAGATGCCATGTAACTTTGGTGGGGTGGAAACCACTTCTGTCCTGGTTAGTGCTTTGGAATAAATGAGCAGGTAGTTAGCTCTTCTCACCTGGGTCAGTTATAGGCCCGACTAAAGGATTTACTTGAAGCTTCACCAGGCTTTTGACAAGTTTGGGTTTTTTTTGGCAACTTGGCCAAGATGTTGGGAAGGTGATGCACTTGTGTGACAGACTTCTGTGCTCTTCTTTCTCCTTTATTAGTAAATCTGGCACAAAACACCAACTTCCAGCCAAAGGATTTCCCAAATATTAAGGAAAAGAGGGAGAAGGAAAGGAGAGGAAGAAAATAATCAAACAAGGGAGGCTGGCAGCTTTGGGGCAACCTCTTCTAGTTACAGAATGGAGCACAAGGAACTTTGCCTTGGAATAAAATGGATGTGTAAAGTTGGAGGTCCTTTTTGTGTGTGTCTCTCTAAATTTTGTTGTGTTTTTAAGATTTTGCATGTGGGAGTGATGCATTGACTGGATTATAACATTCAACTGCACACTCCTGATACTTGAGCTTTCCCCCAACTTTCCATTTATGGTTTTTGAATGATTTGACCATTTGTTGCTCTTAACAGAGACAAGCTGTGTGTGAGCAATGTGTAAGAGTACATCACAAGAAGACGTGTACAGAATCTATAGAAACCTCCTATAGGACTTTATGTGGGCTGAGGAAAGTGTACCAGTGTGGACTGTGTGTTTAGGAGCCTCAGGGCACGCTCAGTATGACTGCCCAGGAATATAAAATGAAGGGATATCATAAAGGCTCATAAAAGTTGGTGGTTTGTTTTTTTTTTTTATGCCTTTCTGGAAACCTATCTTTTGCTTATAAATGAATTCAGGGAGGATTTTGTTGGTGAAGATTAAGATGTGCACCAGCACCACCTTGTCTAATGTGTGCTGGCTCCCATGTGCCAAAGGTTGGCCTTGATCCTGTATAGCTGTCCTTGTCTACACTGCCTGAATCCTTCTCTGAAGGTAACACTTGGGGTCACTGTGGTTAAGAAGGAAAGTGGGGTTTTTCAACTTAAATTTCACTAGAACTGTCTGCAGAGGAGACCTGCTAATGGAGTAGGAGACACTGTAGTGTCAAGGAAGGAGCTGTTTGTTTTTTAACACAGAACAAAAAAAAAAGCCTAATACTTGTCCATTATAATTTGTCTCAGCTTTCCCACCCGTAAGGCTGCAACCTGTAAGTGATAGTATCTACCTGATTCTTTGTAAATTCTCTTTAAGAAATAAAGATAAAGTTACTTACTTGAAATGGCAGATGGAACCTGTGTGACAAAGCAGGAATGGATCCTAGCTTTAAGAGCAAGGAGGACAGAAGAGAATTGAAACTGCAACTTTCAAAGAGAACCAGAGAGTTGGGAGAGAGGCAGAGGACAGCTATGCATGAGTACTATAATTTGACCTGGTTTAGAGCACAACGTACCCAATTCTTGTTTGTGTGTTAAGTGAGTGGGAGGGTTCATTCTGGAAGAGCTACGGTAGCCTGAGGCTGCCATAGGGCACACAGTGGTTCTTCTGAACGTCTCGGCATCTCCAACTCTACCATACTGAAATGGCTCAGCATAAAGGTAGGTAAAGGATTGAAGGAAGGAAAAGGAAAGGTTTACTAGCTGGTTCTGAGAAACTAATGGTCACTAACTACTGCACTCATGGCAAAGTAAGCTGGTGTAGGGCTGAGCCTGTCTATATTTTGGGACTGAGCCTGGCGTTTTCCTGATACTTTCCATACTGCAGTTTTGAGGCAGTCTGGTGGTTTGAACCACTTAAGCTAGAAAAAAGCTTGGTAATGAGGTCCTGAACCTTTCATCCTGAATTTCCCTTCAAATGACTCCGAATGGAGCTGCCAGAATCCTCTTCCATTTAACAGCTGTTTGAAAGCTTAGGTAGCTTCAAAAAATTACAGTTCATAATGGGAAACTGCTGTTTTATCATCTGGTCCATCTACCCTTTTTTTGAAGGGTTATGGCTTCAAATTCTACCTAGAAAGTTTTCCAGCTCACTGGGCCTACAGACTTCCTAATGCTAATCCCCATTGTTACAGATAAATGGCCATGTCACAGAAAACAGAGGTGTCTAATTGTACTTAGGTTTGAGGCATGCTAACTTAACACATCCTTGCTTTTCCTGTGTGCCTTGGTGACTAAACACGAGATATGTGAAGATGTAGGCTGCTATTCTCTCAGGCTGCTGTTAGCTCATTGCTGATGGCATATACCTTTACTTACTGGCACTGGGGAACGGTGCTGCTGGCTGGTTTACAGCCTCACCTAGGTTATATAGATGCATTGCAGAGATAATAATATTGTTGGTTTTGGCTGTCTGGCTGTATCTATGAGCTCTTGGTGGAGAGATGTGGGCTCTTTTTGAATGTCTGGGGATGTAGAGGCAGGTGTTTAGCCGTGAGAGGTGTTGGTGAGGATAGTGGAAGTATGATGCATTAATACCTTGTCTTGCTTTGTATTATCCTCTTCAGATGGATTCATAATTATACATTCCTTGCTCATTGTTACTAGGAATGTGTGTTCAATATGTACATCTAAACTCTGTCTGAGTAGGGCAATGTGATACATGAGTGCTTAGGGGTAGGATGTGATGCTTTTTAAAGGTGGAGAAAGAGAAATTCCTATATTTAATATAAAAATAATTTATAAGAAGCACTATGCTTATGTAATACTCCAATATTTGTAATTTCACAAACTTAAAAGTATTTCAAAATTATAATTGCTTCAATATTTCTAATTTTTCAAATGTTTCTGATTTTGGCTTTTCACAATAACAAACAGCAAAGCCTCTAATAGCCAGATTATATTTCTTCTAAATTTTATGACTCATCAGGAAGCTTGACCCACTGGGGAACATTTTCCAAGTGGGGCAGGGATTAAGCTTCAATTGCACAGATTCATCAAGGATGATGAGTTGAACATCTTAGAATCCCTCTGCGTTCTGAAACTGCTCCCTAACGCTGTGTAACATGCAGGAGTGGGGACTGCCTGTGATGCTCTGAGAGGTGCCGTGGGGTTTCTGGGCACCATAGGAGAGGGTGAGGAAGCAAAATGGCTTTGAAGCCTGTTAGCATTAAAAGATGATGAGAAAATACCTTCCTGTCATCACTTTATTTCATTAGGTTGCTAATGAGTTTCCTCTAGGGATGGTAATGGGGTAGTTCTTATGCTTTTATCCAATTAGTGAATGATCCCAGGAGTATATCCTTTTGTTGTGAAAATACATCGAGTTTCTTTCCAACTCCAGCATTGCATCCTGTAGGTTCTCTGAAGGCATTGAAATGCCACGTGGAGGTGCATGCTAGGCCAGGTCCTTGGTTATTAATTGCTGATGTTAGCCTAATTTATGGTTTCGAGATGATGCCCTAGAGGGCAACGGACTCTCCTGTGAAAGTAAGTCAAATGCCAAAGAGGTGAATAAAGTTTCATTATGAGTTTTGAGGTTAGTTGTAAGTTGAGACACAGAGAATTCACATGTTACAAAGCTGTGGAGATAGGAAACAAAAGAAAAATGCCTTTGATGCTATTGCCTTAAGGGATATCCAGTACCAATGGCTTGCCAGCTGCTTGTGCTCATAGGATCCTTGGCTGCCAGCACTGTAGTCACCTCCAGGTTCTAGCCTGATTTTAAAATGACATTGAAGAAGGAATTAGCAGCAGTGCTGATGCAGCTGGCATATTTTAGTTGTGGGAGGCCTCCCATTAGTTAGAAGAATGTAAGCTATTCTTTATTTTTCATTTTTGTCTCTGCAGGTAGCTGACACTTGCAACTGTCACCTCTTTTGCAGGGCAGTATGTTTGGCTTTGGAGCAGTTAGTCTCTTTATTTTGTCCCTGGCCAGCTTTTACTGTAATAGAATTTCTGGATTTCTGTATTTTTGAGTTGCTCTATCTTCTTTTTTTTATTCTGTAATCTGCCTTTGTCCTACCTTCCTGCCAGGACACCTGTGCTCTGTGTGGGCATACGTACCTGGAGTTATGCAGTGCATGGTAAGATGAGTGAGGAACACACAAGTACATTAACACTGGGCTTCACTTTCTACAATGTTAGATTTAAGTTACAGAGCGCTCTCTCTGACAGTTTATTCCTGCCTCCAAGGCTAGTGTGAGCTTTATGGTTCTGTGCTGCCTCTCCAATTCTTTGCTCGTGATAAGCTGCTTCCTTTCCCTTTTAGATTTGCAGTCTTGGAAGTTCTCAAGCCTTGTGGTGGTAAAACTATGTTGTAGAGGCTGCAAGGTGGTTATGTATGTGTTTTATGTGCAATTGGATGTAAAGATAGAGACCATTTTTGAACTTCTCTCTGTCAATGTAATGCAAACCTATGGCATAAAGAGGAGGCACCAGTTGCCTTTTCCAGCTTTTCAGCTTTTTTTTTTTTCCCCCAGCCTTTTCAGGTGTTGAAGGAATGCTAAAAGATGCTCAACAAACCTTGCTGGAGCACAACAGTGCTGGGGTAGACTTACAGTGGCTTGAATACAGGGTAGTATCACAATGATTCTCTTTTGACCTTGGGAATCTTGATTCGGCCTGGACAGCAAACAGCAAAACAATGTTTTGTGTTTCCCCGTGTCTGATGTGCCATATCACCATTTGATAAATGCACTATGATCTAGGAAAATTACGGAGTGCTGGGTTATTTGGTCTCTGTCTTGTAAATTCATAGTTTATCTTTCAGCAGAGAGCGGGAGGGATGACTAATGTTGGCTGTGATGCTGGGGCAGTTACGAGCTGGACTGAGACCAATATAGCTGTTAAGATGCTCTCTCACAAAGTTTGTATGTGCTGTTTAGAAACTAGTAACCTGATGGCCTTCAGACAAGTGACCTAGGGGTGGCAGTTCTTTCTCACAACATCCACTTACCTATCAAACCTTAACCTCTGAGATGGGAGAAAAATCATAACCTTTAGCAGAGATGGCTGTTGACGGTCTGGAAGACTTCAGCTTCTGTCCAGGCTCTTCTTGGATGTGATGGCCATCCACAGCATAAGCTAAGCATTGTGTATGCTCTTTCAAACCTGTAGACAGTCTTAAGCAGAAACACTCAGGGAAATGCTCTCCAGGGCAGGATGGACCCAGAGAGATTGTGTGAGTTTTCCCCTTGATGAATGTGTTTCGGAAAAAACTCATATGTGATGATCTTTTGCTTTCTATTTCTTTTTTAACAGAGTAAATTAAGCCTCTTTCTTATTTTTCTTTTTTTTTTTTAATGAAAGGCATTACGCTGTCTCTGATGGCTATAACTGGTAACTGGAAGATATCTTTAGTATGAGACACAAATATTTTTATTTTCTCATACATAGTGACCTATTCAAAATCAAGAAATGCATTCTTTCCAATTTTTACTTCAAGTCATGTGAAAATGTGAGAGATCACATAACTGGGAATTTAAAAGCAAAGCTTCCTCTAATTCCTTGGTTGGGCAATATGGTCTTTTCTCCTTAATTCTTGGATTGCACCATACATTCTTCTCTCCTTATCCCTACCTCCTTAGCGCTGAAATGAAAGCAACCAAATGTAATTCTGCCATCCTCTCTGGGACTGTGAAAATATCCTCAGCCTGTCCATACAATAGCTGCTTACATTGCCAATTGCCTTTTTTTTTCCTTTTCTTCTGAAAGGAAAAAAAAGAAATAAGGTTTCAAGTTTGGTGTTTGTACTTGTACCTGGTCTTGTACCAAATTCAAATGTACAAATTGAATTCAGAACAAGAGTAAGTCACAGCTGCTGAACCCCAATGTAGGGGCTCCTTCCTTGTCGCAGCTCCCGCTGATTCTCTGCGGGAACAGAAGATGTGATGACTAATTTTGGGAAGGAGATGGAAAGAAAAGAAGAGCTGACCTGTGGCTGTGAAGAGTGCTGGGCTTGTTCCTCCTTGCTTCCAAACTGTTAAGGACTGTTGTTTATTCAGGGAGAGTTGCAGCGCAGGCAGTGGCAGGGAAAGCTTTCACCACATGCTGATTATGCTTCTCACCTGATTTAGCAGAAAAAAGAAGGTACTTCGCTTTCTTTTTGGTCTTTGGCCATTATCCTGAAATTACTCATGTCTTTGTCCTTCCGGAAAGATCAGAGATCGTACTCTTTCACATGTGAAGTGCCAAGATACCAGATGGCCTTGCCTTTCTGTTACCAATGACCGTACTTTGCTATCCTCAGCAGCTGCACGTTTCACTAAAGGAAAGCTGCAGCTGACTGTCTTCTGGAGGATGTGCATGTGGGCCTGCAGTTGGGTCTGGAAGTGCTGGTGTGTGCCTGCTTCTCCCTGCTTTGATGGAGCTGTTGGTCATAAGAAGTTCTTTTGATCATTTCAGCCCCAGTCAGGCTTTTGGACCCTCCAGCTGACCGAAGGTAGCACTTCTGTCAAGAAAAGTTGGACCAGATGATCCTTGAGGTCCCTTCTAACCTGGTATGCTATGACTTCCAGTGGATCACAAGCAATTATAAGAGGAGATGAGGTCGGGAAGGAAGGGTGGGAAGTCATGCTTAGGATGTGCTCCATAATGCCTTATAACAGTAATTTCTCCAAGCTTGAAAGAGGCCATTAGGGATGTGAAACAGAGAGCTAAAGAAAAGGAGGAAGAAAAATGCTGGAATGGAAAATTGTAGCCCAGCTTTCCCTGAAAAAGAGGAAGACATGAATTCCCCACATGCTGGAGAAGCAGCCTGCTATCTCAAAAGGCTGTTCCCTGGCAAGTCAGCTCTCCTGCCCACTGCTGCTGGCAACCTGGGGATAGTGGTCAGAAAATGTGAGGGTCTCCCGGGTCTTGCTTGGCTAAGCCCTGCCCAGACAGTTGCCTCCACTCCCTGTGTGGTAGCCTCTTCCCTGGCTGCCCCCGCCTGAGCATCCAGCAGGAGTTTTTGTTTCTGATTCAGTTGCTGTGCAAATGATGTCGCAATTTGTCAGGTGCCGAGAGTGATATTTGCTTGATGGAAATGTTGGCCCTATTGTGAATCAATCCGAACAGCTTTTCACAGCAAGGTTGTAAGACAATGAGGCGAATTTACTACGCAGGCAGACAAAGCGGCTTCTATTATGTGTGAAAACACAAATAATAGGAGGATAAATGCAAAACAGTGAGAACATCTTAGTGTTAGGCGGTCGCAGGCACAACAGTGCGCGTCAGCGTCTGACTCGAGTGACAGAGATGTACAAACAAGGCAGTGGTGGGAAAGGAGCAGGTATGCCTGGAGGGCTCCTGCCGGAGGAGGCTGAGCTCTGAGCGCCTATGAAAGACACCTGGAAGACTTCAAAGATGTTCTGCAGGTCTTTTACCTGCTCAAGCAGAGCAACGATGGGAAATGGCGTGATCGTTTCTTAAAATAAAGCAACTTCTCGCTCATTCTAAATTAAGGACATGAGGTAATACATGGGAAGGTACCATGACATAAGTTTGTGTTTCCATTCTTTTACAACTGAGAAGGGTGGCTGGAAATTTTCCAGTGGAAATTTCTTTTTAGAAAAATCTTCTGAAAGGATGTTGATTTCTTTTTTTTTTTTTTTTTTCTTTTTTTAAAAAGAGCAACACATTAATATATTCATCTTTATCTGAAAGACAAAATGATTGACATTATAATTCCTTGGAATTTTTTCATGCTGAGTTATTTTTTAAAATCTGATTCAAAGAGAAAAATTATTTTTATTTGCTTTGCAATATGAGAATTTCTTGAAGAATGGAAAAACTGAGTTCCAGCAATCCTAAACTGTTATTTGGTAGCACCCGTGGAACTATTTTGATTAATTTTCTGTGACAGAAATGCATTGCAATAACCATGCTTAGTGTTAATTAGCCTTACAATACCCTAACTTCTTCTGAAGGGCCAGAGACTGAATGAACGTGGAAGATGAATTGTCCTCTTGACTGCTAGCAGGAGTTGCTTGATGTCATGATTAAAGTATATTATCAGGGTAATATTAGGTAGAGGATCACCACCCACATTTTTATAGCTAAACGGAGAGATCATTCTCCAGGGATGTCTGCAAGCTGAATATGTCAGGCATATGGTTAATGTTGACTGATTTTTTTGTGTGTGTTCCCCACACCCCTGTCCCCCTTCTTTCTGAAAATATCTGGTGCCTGGGAGTCTGACTCTGTAGCTACTGGCATCATGCACCTGGTTAACAAAGGCCCAGGTAGTCACTTACTCGACACCAGCTCCTATCTTGCATGGAAAATGAAAGTCAACTCTGATGTTAGAGATTAAAAAGCTTCTGCCCTTGGGAAGTGATCACCTATTTTTAGCCATTTTTGCTGTTCCTTTCCCCTTCCATCATCAGATCTGCATTTGTGCCCTCTCAGGGAGATGTACCAGATCTCTCAGCTGGATGGTAGTGTCTTCCACCCATGTTCTAGTCTCACTGGGTTTGCATCATGGTGTGCTTGGGTCAATAGAGTGAGTTTTGTAGAACTTAACTTTCCATGAGATTTGGCACTCAGGACTGAGGACCTCCCAACCAACTGATGTGAGCAATGGAGGACGAGGCAGCCAGCATATTTTTATAGCTACATGTGGATGGTTGGTGACAATGTCCTGCTCAAGGCTGAAAGGTGTTTGTAACTACAGTCCAAAAAGGTATATACATGATAAGCAAAATAGTGAGACAGTGTTTATGACAATAAATTGTCTGAGCAATGGATTGCTGATTTGTCAGTCAAAACGCAGTGTCTCCTTGTACTGGTTTTGCTGTTCCCGACATCTCACTCCCACAGGATTTCAGAACTTTCTTGGGAAGAGACCATGTGAGTGCATAGTTCTTGCCATTAAGACTAATGCATTTCCTTCTAATGGCTCTGCTGTGATGAATCAGTCCCTGTGTGCACGCCTTGATGGTGGGTGTCACTTCTTACTGGCTCTGGAAAAATTGCAAGTACTAATATGTGTGAAGAAGTCAATATGAGGAAGGGAGGAGTTATTCTTGGATAATGATTTCAGGCTGGGGAGGCTACCTTCCCTTGATGTCCTCAACAGTCATTAGCAAGTGAGTCTTCTCCAGAGGACAATTTTGCCAGCCTAATTCAGACTCTGGCTCCAAATTGTCCTCTGGAAGAGCCCATCTCTATTGACTGCAGACAGTCTTAGGAGAGCAGTCTTACAAAGCTAAAATTAGGTTTTGTGTGGGCCTCTCCTACAAATACGGTGAATAGATGTATGCCCTTGTTAGTGTTTGACAAATGTTTCTAAAAGAAATAATATTAAAAAAAAGAAATCCTGTAAAAAGCATGTGTTTTTCAGGGGGAGGCTTTTGGGCATTTTTAGGATTTTTTTTTTTAAGAGATAATTTTGTTTGAAATGGAGGTAGTGACTTCTTTTAGTGGATATTGGCAAGTATGTCATATTTAAAAAGTGCTGCAGTAGCTCTACAGCCAAACAGAGATGTTGCCATTTTACCTGCTGTGAACTCTTGAAAGGAACTCTTTTGCCTGCTGCAAGGGCAGTTGGGAGGCAGCTGTTTTGTGATTTGGTCTTGATGCAGGATGTGAAAGTCAGACTATTGCCCTCTGCTTCTCTCTTTTTCTATGGAATCTGGGCATAATTTGTCATGTTTTCCATGAAAACGACAATAAATTACCTGGAAAGTAAAAATGCATGGAATTCCCATGTCTACCTTGGTCTCTGAGGATTGCTCATTAACAGTTCAAAGCCAGACCTGGGGGGTGAAAGGAGCATGTATTAGAGGTGTGGCAACTGGTGCCTCTGTGCATGTCCTCATGTTATTGCATGGGACAGACCCCCTCTCTTTTTTTTTTTCTTTTTTTTTTTTTTTTTAATGAACTTTGCTCTTAGCTTAACCCTTCTTGCTACCCTATCTTGTTCACCTCACCAGAATGGCACAACCCAAACCTGTGGGAGGAAGAAATGAGGACAAATCGTATTTATGTTGAATATTTGACACTTCCAATTGCTGATGATGTCCTGAACCGTACCCAGGTGGCCGATACTTGATCTCCTTGTTCTTCCTTTTTTTTTTTTGTTTCTTTTATTTGTTGGGAGTTGGAAAAAGTACAGATGAAATGAAAAAAAGACTAATGTAAATCACTACAGGCCTTCAAGTGTGTTTGTGATTATTCTGCAGGAAGAGAGATGATAGACTGTGGTTATTTAGTTTGCAAATAGAAGAAAATGTTATGAAATAAGCGAGCTCAGGAGCTTTTCCTTTACTTGCAATAGGTGATTGTTTTGTGTGTATTGAATTTGCAGCAGCAGCAAATTGAAGGGAAATATTTAGTAGTATCCAAAGAAGGATTAGACTTTTACATGAAAATGAATCATATTCATAGCAGGTCTGACTACTGAGTACCCACAATGTCACCAGAGTTGCCAACGTTTTCTTGCTTTAGGGGGTGAGATAATAACCTGCAGGGGCTGGAAAGGGATTCTCTGTGTAATACAACTTTCCATCCTTCCCTGGCCACATGGTGCTGTTTGTGTTTCTGGCTGCCTTCCCTTAAAATGCCAGGTATTGGTGGGATATTGAAAAGAGAATTCTTGAACTCGCAGACCAGTGATTTGTCAGGCGTGACAGCCGCTAGGGACCTAAACAAATAACGAAGAAGCTAATTCTGTTCCCCTATCTAAAATTGTAATCTTGTTTGTGACATCATAATTGGTTGCCATAGGGACAATTATGGTGTCATAAAAAGAGGATTAATGATGAGTTTAAGTGAGGAATAAGCAGCTGGAACAGATGAACTTTTTAATAACTCCTGCCTTCTCTGAAAGTTACTGTTTTGTGCATAAAAATCCAGCTCCAAATAAAGAACGATGGGCTTGGAAGAAAGACAGTAAATATGCACTGAAGGAACACTTGTGCATTCAGAAGGATATTTCTCTAAGCTCCTGGGGTCTCTCAGGATGCTGTGGAGTAAAGAAAAGCTCATTTATATAGAGATGCTAGACTGAGCAACAGATCTCCAGTCTCATGTGGACTTTTGCAGGTGTGAAACCACACTTTTTCTTTTTTTCCCCTCCCATTATTTCTTTTTCTGTTGTGTTTTTAAGCATGGAAAACTGTGCAATTGGGGTTACTGTTCCACTGTAGCTGGTTTAAAAAAGAAATGTGGGAAATATGATGATTATGGTATGTAAAAGTTAAATTAATTTTGGAGAAACTTAACTGATTCCTTTCTGAGGGTGCTCTAGATTTTAGTGGCTTGTCTGGAAATGGTTGTGTCAGTAAAACTGTGAACCCTGGGGCTAGAATATTTCAGGATGGATCTTCTGATGCTTTAGCTCTTGTGCTAGAAACACAAGTTTCTAGGGTGTCTACTTAGCAGGGAACGAGCTACATCAGGGAAACAGGGCTCTTGGGCCCAAGCAGATGGCATCTGAACTACTGTATTAAATGGTCAGTTCATTCATTTTTTTTTTCCACGGTGCTGACTGCATGCATTTTGCAAGGGAAAGTTTTGAAAAATGCTGGATTTTTTCTGCTGGCTGCTTTGCCCCTCTCAGGTGCTTTTGCATATTCCCTTAGAGCTGGGCAGGCTCTGCTCAGCTTGAATGTTCTTGCTGCTGTTTACTTGCTGACCCAAAGCACTCTGTCAGTAATGTATTAGAAGGGCCATTGACAAGAATTATTAATACATAACGGAGGACAGAAAGTAGTGTGAATAGCTGTGGGTTGTGCTGGGGATGGACTCGCTGGCAAGAAAGTGTATGAGTGTCAGTGCTTTTCTTCAATCTCTTGCTCTTGTGACATTTGTTTAACTCTGTCTCCTTTCTTCCCACTCTTGGTGCCTCTTTTAAGGAACTATAGAGGAATGTGTGTTTCTGCCCACGTGGGAACCATAAACACAGGGTTCCTGATGTGTTGGGTTTTCTGGGGGGGGGGGAAGGTTCCAGCTGTCTTGCTGTCTTGCTCATCACCATGATGTTGGTCCTTGCTGTGACTTTGGAGGAGGAGAGAGAATAGCACCGTCTGGTTATTGCTGCTGTGAGCACTTGTGCAGAGCTGCTTTTTCACCCACTGTCACAGTGCGTGGGAATCCTTACAGAATGTGCTGGCTTGCAGATGGTGACCTGTACGCTGGGCATCCCTGCGATGCTGTGCTGGCATCACCCTCTGCCTTGAGGTGCTGCTGGTCTTTGTGGCCCCAGCATTCGAAGCACAAGCTCCTCTCTCCAAAGCATTTTTCCGGAGAGAGTGACAAAATCTGGGGACTTATAATGCGGTTTTCAGAACCTTTTACAGAAACAAATTAATCCCTGCAGCACTGGGATGGCAAAGGGCAAGCTGTCTGCCTCTTACTGCAGGAGAAGATATTCAGAAATAAAGGCTAAATGATGAATTTTCCAAAAGTTTTCTAGAGGTGTAAATAGCTCTTTTGGGTACCTGCTTGGGGACACGTGAGCTTGTGGTATGTAAGACTGATTTCTAGCCAGGCTGAGGATCTTTCTGGCATTACAGAGGATTTCAATGGGTGTAGTGCAGGTAGGTGTGGATGCTTTTTTACTGACTGCCATCTTCCTAGCACAGTTTTTAAGCTGTCTTTTCTCCCAAAGCCCTTGACCTTCATTCCTCTTGGCTGAAGCAGCCCAATATACAGCATTTTGCCTCAATCTGCCCTTGTGCCCCCAGGCAAAGGATCTGCTTGCTGAGGATCCTACCCTGCTGTTGCACAGTGCTTTGGGAAAAGCAGCTTATGAATGCTGTGAGCAGTGCTCTGCCTACTCCGACCCACTAAGGTGTAGGTATTTTACAAAATAGGAACACTGTTGCTCTGAGCTGTGCAGGCAGGTTGGGGAGCTCTATGCTCCCAAGTCCCAGAGCAGTAAGTGGAGAGGGCAGGGTGGCATGACAAGCCCAGAGCAGGGCAGATGGCTGGTGCCTGCGTGGACTGCTGCAACCTGAGGATCAGAGCTAAAACTGCTTAGATCTTGGTGGGTCTCTTCAGAAATAGGTGATCTCATTGAGTTTCCTATCAGTTCACAACAGCATTTCCTTGGGGAATAGTGAAGATTTTAGCAATTTTATGAGCTCCTCCAGATGGAGGAGGTGTGCCCACCATTGGTTATGCAACTTCAGTTGATTGGTGACTGTCATACCCAAGAAGCTATCTCATTATTTTTCCGTCTATGCTTTTCCAGTGTTCTGCAAAGATCTCCCTACCTGTATGGAGGTGTGGGGCTGTGGCTGCCCTGGGAACATATCAGCTCAGTGCCAGGCTTATGCCAAGGTTTATGCCAGGGATCTGGTGCCTGCCTGTGCAGTGATGACAGCTTGTGAGGACCTGCTGGGAACTCAGTGGATGCATCTGGGACTAAGCTCTTCCCAGGTGGCTTAGATGCAGTTTTTCCTCTGAAATCCTATGTGGTTTACAGACCTTGCCCCTGTGAAATCAGAGGGATTTTTATTTTTTTGTTCAACAGACTGCACCACACTCCTCATTTTTTGGTAACGGTATAGCGAAGGTGTGCAACTGGAAGGAAAATTGTCCTGCTGAGAGCTGAAGGAGATGGATCTTGGTGGCAGGACTGTCACCTGGGTTTGCTCCTATGTTGTCTGGCAGATGTATTAGACAGATTCTTCCTAATGTTGTGGATTAAGGAGGCAGCATGTTAGTATTGAGATAAAAAGGTTGACTGGTCTGATATGTACTACTTTGTATACATTGACTGCTATGCACGTAGAGCCACTGGATAAGTGTAGCTCAGTTGTGGCTTGGAGATGTGTGCCTGTTTGTGTGATGCAGAGTCAGTGAGAGGGCATGGATATGTGCCTCTGAGCTGGACAGGAGAACATTATTCATGAGAGATCACATGCAGCTGACAAACTGTGGAGGAATATCATAAATTGGACCTTTGGCTACCTCATACTGGAGAAATCCTGAGACTGGCACTGTCTGAGTGCATGCTTTCCTGCTGGGGCTGGTGATGGATGTGCCCCTTGTGATAAGAGAGCTTAGAATGTGCCTCTGCTATGGGTGAGGAACAGGATAAGACTGTTCCTTTCTAATGGCATGAAATATGTTTGCAGATTAGCACAACTTCTCTTGAAGCCACCTTGTTCATATAAAGCTAAGATGCTGCAGGGATGGACATCAGCAGCGCTTTCTACCTCAAGAAAGAAGGTTTTCTAGAGACCAGTCCTGCCTGTTTGGACTGCAAAAGTGTCTGCTAAATGTGTGTGTCTCTGATCTCATGAGACGTTGAACACAGACTGAACTCAAAAACATGTGGGTGCAGTGGGTCTGGGTGCTAACATCTGCCAGAGCACAGAGGAAGTACATGAAGCAAGGGGAATTCTTCTTTCTGTTGATATCTAGGTAAAAATCATGAGCAAAATTGCTTCATTACACTTGTTTATATGAGTGTATTGAGGTCCCAGCACTCTGCTTTCCAAAACAAGTCAAGCTTGTTTTGTCTTCTGCTGCTTAAAATCAATTTCCAGTTGCTATGTCAAAATCTTTCCCCTCTTCTGCCCCAGTTTCTTATCTCCTTTTCACTCTATTTAATCAGAAGATGATTGAAAAAACCCACCTGAACCAAGTTAACAACTTCAGCTCTAGATTGTGAGTTTGTATTTGTTCCACTTCAGTTGGGACTGAAATCTATTACTATTTGTAAGCTACTGAGAAGCCTGTCTTTAGGAGATACTAGTTCTCTCCCAAGAGGGCGAAGACTATGTTCTGGTTTTCTTAGATCTTCACAGTGAGGTGAAGGCAGAGCTCTGAGTCTAACCTGGAGACCTTTTAAAGAAAGCTAAAGGCGAGCAATCTCCCAGATCCCATTTATTGACATTAAGATCTGCTCTCCACCTTTTTGGATTCCTCTGGAAAATCAATGCATGTGGTTTAACTGGATCCACCCCACAGGAGCCTTCTCTGGGTCGGAGTTGTGTGGCACTAATGGAGATCTTGACACTGCCCTCAGTGTTTGAATTGGGGGGTTCACATGGGTGCAGCAGTAGCAGTTTATATCTGGGCCTCACTTTTTAGGGCTCCCCTTTTTAGATACTTTAGAAGTATTAAGTAGCAAATTCCACTGCAAGTTATGTGTAAGTGGGAAATTATTTCTGGGCTGGATTGTTATATCATTTCTGAAGTAGTGCCATTCAGTTTTATCATGAGGATTTTGATGAAGCAAGATGAGAAAGAGAAACCCCTCTAGCAAAATATCTCGCGTACGAAGCCCCCGTTTCATCTGAATCTGGGAACACGAAAGTGGAAATCTGTCTCTTGCTGAAAAATTTCATTTCTGTTCTAATTTGTAATAGGTCTCCGGGTGCTGCAACAATTTTCCTTTCTCTGCAGATTTATCCTGAGCATTTCTCAATGGTCTGGAACTAAATGGATGTTTAAAGTACATCTTGCTTTCTTCTTTCTTTCCCCTTACATGTAGTACAAGGATACGGCTGAGCTAGTTGCTGACCAAAATGAGCTGTGGAGATCAAAGTGTTAAATGTGAGTCAGACTATCTTGCATTAGAGGGTGAGTCAGCTTTGGTTTTAAAAAAAGACATGTTAAAGAAGCTGTTTGGGAAAAAATGCTGAATGGAAATATTTCAGAAGAGTCTCAGTCTCTGAGAGAAGATGGGGATTTATTTATCTCCATGCAGAAATGATAGCAAGTGTTAAAAGTAGTAGTAATGATGAGATCACTCTAAATTGAAGGTGGTGCTTTGGGAGGATTGTGCCAAGTGTCCTGAGTTGGTCACTTATAGCAGAGTCAGCAGTTGTTCAAGGTAAAGTTACTCAAGGTGAAGGCCAATGATGTAACCCAGGTCAGCAAGTCCCTTGATCTATTAGGCAAAGGTGCCAGAAAAATGTGGTTGATGGGAAGTCTCAGGAAGGAGAACTGAACTGCTACCTGGCTGAGCTAGCTTAGTAGGCTTTGGAGCTGGGTTTGAGTTGAGACTGTGGAGACTCTTGGGCAGTGAAACCTGAGCAAGCTGCAGAAGGTGGAATGCTGTGACCACCTTGTGGGGTGGGGCCTTCTTTTTGTGTGTACTGAAGCTCAGCCACTTTGGTGGAAGGTCAGCAGATGTTAAAGGGAAGCATGCATTTAGGGCATGGAAAGATTAAAGAGTTGGCAGACATCTATGAAAGGTTTTCGGTCTCCAGGCTTGTTATACCTGCTTCCCATATTTCACAGCATTACCTTTTTGGAAAAGGGATGATCAGCCTGAAGGGATAATCCTCAGCTGTATCACTAGAAAACCCTAGCAGAGAAGAGCTGATGATGTGTGACACAAAAATAGCAGATGAACCAGCTGAACAGCCATCAAAATTCCCAGTAAAAAGAACATATTGACAAAAAGAGGAAGAGGTGCCATTAGCACGGGATGGACTATTGCTGTGCATTGTAAATTAAGTACATTTATTCCTGAATCTACTCTGACTCTTTGTGTGACTATAAACAAAGCTCCTAATATTTCTAAGATTAATATAGTAGCTTCTTCCTACTCGTGTAAAGATGTACCAGCAAACTGTGGTAGTGTATCATTATTATTATTATTATACTGTATTACAAAAGTGAGTGGTATTATGTGCTTTGCCTGATATGGTTACTGATTATGAAAGGCTACAACACTTAGAGCATTTAGCTTAGCCACATAATGGTTGTTACCTGTCTGAGGCAAAGGCAAGGGATTCTTTTCCTACTCTAACTCTGGATGTTTGTGCTTCCTGGATTTAAAGTAAGATTTCAGGAGGATCTGGAAATTGCATGGGTTTGTTTTTCTTGCTCTGTTCTCACTTGTCCTGATGTTCAAACATTGTCCAGTCCTCCACTGAAAAAAAAAATAAGCCAAGAAGGTTGTATTTTCTTGGGATATTTTTTTCTTTTAGAAGCAACTACTCATGTTTTGTCCTAAATATAAAAAACGGGAAGGGAAATGGAGCCTGCTGATATGACAGTGGTTCCAGTGACATCCGGGGAACCACCTCTTCCTCTGCCCCCCTCCCCCCCCCCATCTTTTTCCCACTCAAGTATCCTGGGGCAGTCACAGGCCACTACTCAAGCCTCTCTGGGTCTACTGTTTCCCTGCCATCAATCTGGGGAGCTCCTGCAGTTGGCAAGAAAGACGTGCACCACGTGCAGGGGTAGGAGGTGCAGGAGTCAGCAGAACTTCTTGGGGATGTGGGACCGGTGGAAAGACAAGCATCCTTGGAATACGCGGAGGTTGGAAACTTTCATGTATGCTTGCATGTATATATCAATGTGGTCTAAGCTGCCATGTGTATCTATGTGGACCATTTACATCGTCCAAGTTGTCATAATGTGTGTGTTAGCATGTTGTTCATACGTGTACAATAATAAAGCTTATGTAGTAGAGGAAGTTGTTTAAAGTTAAAGAGTTCACCCTGTTGGTTTCTGCCGTTGGTAATCTGAGTGAGGAGCTAAAGAGGAATTTTTCTTTAAATGTCACTGAGGACTAAGTGGCTTCAGATGTATGGTGTGGAACAGTGGAAGTGCTGGGGTGTGACAGAGGACTTTACAGACTCTGAATAATGTTATGCTTTTAATAACCTCTTGTGAATTTATGCCTTGAAGTGCAAAAATTTTACAGGGGTTTTATCAAGGGTGAGAGGACTCAAATTCGACCTGCCCTGAGAATGAAGTTTGCTTAATGCTTGTGATCGCTGCAATTCTCATTCCCCCTGCAGTTGGGGTGTGATGATCTGAATGTGGCAGGTGTTCTCTGCTGCTGACCCGCTGGCAGCAGGTATGGAAAGCTAGGCTGATGGCAAGAGCAAGTGAAGCAACAACCTTCCCTCTGTGCCTGCCCCTTTGGTTACCTGAGTGCAGACACATTGCAGTGATTTGGAAGACAGGATGGTGAGTTTGCAACAGCCACTGCACAGAGGGCGTTAAATACAGAATGATTTTAGGCAAGGGAACCCCAATTAACTAGCCCCTAACTTTCAGTAATGGGTAGTAATATTGGGTGTAGCTCTTCAAAAACGTTGTTTAGTTAACTTCATTGCATTCATCTGATGTCATACATATCACCTTTCAATCTCAGTTGAAAGATGCAGCATGCAGTGCTGCAGAAGGTTTGATGCTGCTCTCTTGTTGACTGAGGGCCCACTCACAGGTAGGTGCTGAACATCACAAGCCCCCTCAGCCCTGTCTCTTCAACTTTTGAGGCCTTATGCTGTGGTTTGGTTTTTCTCTGTTGTTTTTTTTTAACCCATCAGCTTACTAGTTCTCCCTTCTCTTATTCAACCTCTTAGATTTTGAATAGATCCTTGTCTGAGTCTTCCTATCTGTCTCAGCGGCATCCCCCACTGAAAACAAAGATTGACTCAGTATTAAAGCCTATAAGGCTAATTTATTCACTTTTGTGCTCATAGCCTGTGTCTGACAGAGTTGCAGTGATTCCTGCTGTCACTGAACTGCACTCTACTGCCAAAAAGTGTTTTTTGAAGTGTATTTTGTTGATTTTTTGAATAGGTGTGAATGACTCTAACAACTGCTGTGGTCCAAGACTCTACACCCTACTTAGGTGCCTCTTACACTTATTTTCCAAGTTTCACTGAAAGTTTTTTCCTTTGTTTGGACATTTATGACAAGAGATGGTAGCATAGAATCTAAAGTGGTATTATGTTTTATTGTAATTTCACCAAATCTAGTGTTTCTCTAAGTTAGTGATTTGTCTAGTATAAAAGCACTCAGTATTTGTTGGGCTTTTAAAGTGGAGTAGGGTGTAATACCATCTATCAGGAAAAAAAAATATATAACTGAATATAGTACAGCAAAATTTCTTTTGGTTTTCTCGCACTATTAAAAAAAAATAAAGCCCATTTCATAGTTATGACCTAGAGCTATAAAATTTAGCCTTCTAATGGCATTGGCTGGGATTTTTATTTTAAAACTTAATCGCTAACTAGCAGTGAAGCTTTTGCTAGGTCCTTTCTCTATGTGGCTACTTTTCCCCCCAGCTGTTGACAGTGACATGAAGTAACTATATTTACTATTCAGATTTCTTGTGGTACAAGATGAGAGAAACTTGTTGACTAGGTCTATATGCTTTTCTTTATATACCTGGGAGAGAAAAACCTGTTTTTCTTCATTACAGAAAGGGATATATTAGAAATACTTATTTGCCTTCTTCCGCTTAGATTATGGCACGGCTGCTGGTAGAAGTACAGGATGTTTCAGATGCAACATGGTCCAGAACAAGACCAGCAAGATGTTTGCTCCATTGGCATGTGCTCATTCTCTCCTTGGCTCTGTGAGTGGCTGCAGTAGGTAGGGTCTGACAGAGTGCCCTAGAAAGTGAAAACTGATGAGTTTCTGGATTTTTTTTCCCCCTTTATTGAAGAGAGGGAAAGAAAAGGTGTGCTCTGTGGCATGTTGCATTAATTGTCCTGGGAGGTGATATTGGAACCTCCTGAGCATCGAAATATTTTCTTTGGTTTTGGCTGTTTGTGTCTCAGATCCTTCCCCAGAGCTGAACCTGAAGACAAGACTGGGGCAATGGATATGTCACCAGTTCTGACTTTAGTGGTGGTGTTGATGATAGTAGCTTTCTTGGAAATATTGCAGACAGGAAACATGAAGACAGGAGGTTGAAATGCTGCTAGAAACATCACCTAGCTAATTTTGAAGCTGTTGTGTGCTTAACCCTCCTGTCCCCAAATATAAAATTTTCCCCCTCTCTGAATCTCCAGCTCTATTTCAGGACTTGATTGATCACAAACTTCCTGAAATAAGGCAGAAGGCTCAAAGAGGATGTTAAATTTGGATATTCAAAGATGTTAATTGCAATAGAACCAATTTCCTGATGAGAGCTCTTCTCCACAGAGAAGTCATCTCATCATTGTAGAAACACCACCATAATTAACAGGAGCTGAAGCACTTATTGGCAACTCATCACAGACAAAGGCCTAGGTTAGTATGTGTTCAGATGTTGGTATCTCCTTCTTTTGCAGGAATGATAGCTTCGGGCTCAAACATGAGGTGTCTTGGCTTAGTTGCTACCTCTCTGTTACTGCTGACGTCTTAATAGCTCTCTAAATAATGAATGTGTAGTTCTTCTGTCCAGTTATCAGGACCTGTAATTATAGTGATTAAATATCACTTTGTGCAAAGTAAACCAGCAACTTTCCAGAGTGTGAAATATGCAACCCAACAAAAATACTGAAGAAATTAAGAGGGCAACTGTCCTCCTATGTCTCTTCTCCCTAACTCTGTTTCACTCTGGTGTTTTGTGTGCAAGACTTCCTCTGTACATTTAGAGCCTAAGAAGAAGATATATGCTTTATCTTCCTCTGAGAAACAAAGTGAATCTGACTTCTGTTGCCAAAAAGCAGAATATTGCAGGGCAAATCAGAAACCTATTCAACTGGAGAGGGTGGTTGGAAGGTTTGCAGTGTGATTAATGAAGGATCTTTCACCCAAGATAGCTACAGTTCAAATTCTGTCTCAGGTCTCCAGCAAAGCCACTTGCTTATGCACACTATGGAACAGATAGACCTGGAAATCTTTGCTCAAGAAACACCCTAATGTTGCAGTAGGAGGGGTGTGTGGCAAACAGCTGTACAGATCGGCAAAACAGCAAAAATAGTTTCCATGTAAAGTGAAGCTGTTTGTCTTACTCTGGGAGTTTCCAGCAGTTTGCCAGTGGTTATGAAATGAAGATGCACAGCAGTAGGCTTCAGAAGGGAACTCTGTCTCTTAACCAGTACGAGTGTGACAGAAGATGATTTTAAGAGCAACTACATTTGGTACAAAGGATGCAGATTCCCTCTTTAAATCTGATCTGTGCACTCCTCCTACTTCAACCTTCTCAGCTGTTTCCCCTACTTCCACCTGATGCTGCCAGAATTAGAAGTCTGTCCCTATGCCTACCTATGTGACCTACAGCTCAGCAAGCCCTCTGTCTCCCAATCCTGAGGCCCTTTTTGAGCCAGGCAGACAACTCTCCCTACACTTATCCCTGAATCTCCCAGGAAGATGTTCTCTGCTCCTGCCCTGTCCTACTTCTTCATGCATATCTCACTCCTCGCGTTTTGCTGGTCATGGAAAAGCAGGAACAAAAGTAAATGCAAGCATATGCACATAGCCCTGTACAGCAGCCGAGATGCTAATCTGAGCAAATCCTTGGCTTTGGCAAAAGCCTGTTTTCCCATTTAGTGCCAGTGTTTCTTTGCAGCTCATGGTCCTTACTGACAGCACGGGCAATGGGAACCATGGGCTGGAAAGACTATTTTATCTTGCCTCAGCCTCCCATTACCTATGGTGGTCACCAGTAGTGACCACTCAAGCAGCACTGCCTATTGGTGGTACCTGCTGGTCCTAAAACCTGATATGCTGCTTTTATTGCCTGAGACTTCTTAAAGTAGGGATAAGTAGTGATATACAAATCCCTTTTTGTTGTGTGTGGGACAAAGCTTTGTTCTGCTAAGGAGCCAGTAGGTTCCAGAAGCCGTCCATAACACACTATGACTGTGGTTTGCACACAGCCTATGGTTCAGACCCCTACCTCCTATATGCTATAGCACATACTCAGCTGCATTGCAGCACTGTGGCCTCTCCCCACCATGTGCCTGGTCACGGCTGGTCTTCTCTATGGGACAAACACTGACAAAACCCATGCTGGGAGAAGTGATCTATACTCCTACCCCAGACCTGTTTGTCCTAGTGTCTACAGGCACCAGCTCACAATGGGATGCCTGAGAGAAGCCAGGAATGCAAGTAAAGGTTGAGCTCATATGGGTGGGTTTTGACTGGCTCCGTCATCTCAGTATGGGGGAGTGCAAGGACTGTGGGAGGAAAGTTGGATGAGAGGGTGACTGGGGAGGATTTTACATATGTGCAGGAGTGTGTGGCTTAATGTACTGAGTGTGTTGGAGGTGAGGAACTAGAAAAAGAGAAGTTATCTTAATAAGTCTGAGTCACTGAGGGAGTAGGGGTGGTGGCGGAGAAGTGCACCAGGGATTCATAAACTGAGGAGGACCCCGTGAAAATTTTGCATGGGCTGAGTTGGGAGGGAAAAGCAACAAAAACTGCTGTGCCAAGCTCTTGTGAAGATGCCCTCAAGCTTTTTGCAGTGCCCCTTTATTTCGTTGTGATGTTTGCCTCACGAAGTTTGTGAGACTAGAGCATGCAAACTGTCTGAGTGACTGGAAGTCTAATTTCAAATAAACAGCAAATGATTAATGCTTACTGGATAAATCTTGCACAATTTTCCACCCGGCCCCCGGCCACATCTTTCTAGTTCAGATACAAATTCAGAGGAATCCTGATTGTTTTAACTTAGTTTCTTCTTAAGGTTCACCAGCTACTAATCTCAGAGCAAAACTGGAAGTGGGAGGCTCATGGGGATTGAAGCAGAAGAAATAACCCCCACAACGTTTTACTGCTGATTTGTACACTCTGTCAGCCTGGAATATACATTATACAAAGGGGCTAGCAAAGCCACTTGGGATTCCTGTGTGTACCTCTTCAAAAAAAGCAGCCCTCACAGAGAAATGGAAAAAGCAAAGTAGAGTGGGAGAAAAAAAACTTAGGTTGAATTTAAAAATTACTTTCCTGAAGAACAAGGGCCATGTTTATCAAGAAGAAGAGACTTCTGAGAGAGGACAGATTCACTTAAAGTAGGAATTTGCAACATTTTCATGCAAAGTATGAATGAACCTTAGCTGAACTTTTACTTAATGTTATTTTATTCACTCGTCTCTTCTTGGGCCTGACCACACATGCATAAATAACCCTAGAGAGGCTGTTTGTGTGCTCTTCCCAACCCTCCTGGGAGTGAGAAGTAATAAGGATGTCGAGAGGGTCTGGATCCTGAGAAATTACAGTTTGGCAGAGTATGGACTAGTGTGGGTAAAGTTTGCATGAGCAGAGTTGGACATCTGAATCTTCACCCGAGTTATGCCTAAAGTCTAAACTTTAATTAAAGGGCTGCTAATTTAAGAAGGTGTATTTCTAAGAGAGCGGGAGGAAGCCTAGCTGTGGTCCAGCTGAGTAGAGATGTGAGAGCATCCGTGGATGCTGGACAAGCAGGGGATCTACATGCAAAGCGCAGCAACAGGACAAGTAATTGTAAAACTTGCTGTAACCACAGCCGCTTCTCCAGCACTGACCTGCTGGATCTTTCAGCTAAGCACAAGGCAGTCCAAGCCTCAATCTAGCTAGAAATCAGCAGCCCAACTGCTTTCAGAGCTGTGTCCTTATCCTCTGGAGGCGGGCTGAGCATTGCAAAGGCTCTTCCATGAGGACCATGATTCATCTGCCAGTGAACAGCTGCTGAAGATCGCTGGGTATGCCCAAATGATCCTGAAACTGATGCCTCTGCTATGGTGTGAGGATTGCTTTTGTTGTGGTGTAAATGAAGAACTACCTAGTTATTTCAGATTCTGGTAAATAGAATCCCGTTTTGCTAGCCTACTTTAGTGTTGGATGCAGTGGGAATTCAGCCTCTTGAGATTCCCCTCCTGACTGCTCTTTCCCACCTTGACACTAATAATTTTCTATGTCTTTTCTTCCATGTGAATGAATGAAATAGGATTGCTTTTTCCCTGGATGGTATTTGTTGTATTAGAAAGCATTATGAGGGGAAGAGCAGCTGCAGAATCTGTGCATTTAGCATATGTATGTGCCTGAGATGGAAAGTTAGGCTATTGCACGTGCACACAAAGGCAGACAACTTCATTCTTTTACCTGACATCCTTTGCAACTTCAGTTCTTTGTCTCTCCTTCAAGCAAATACAGAAGGGCGGGGGAGGGAAAAAAGGTGTCTCTGAGTGGGAGTTATCACTTTCTAAGGATTGGCTTAGGACCAGCTGAAAGAAAGTTTGCTTGCAACCTACATAATTCTGGCCTAGATATCTGGTCCCTAGAAGGGGAAAAAACCTGCTTCATGGTAAAAAGCTTAAGGCCACGGCAGACACCTCATCCTTTTGGTGTTTCTTGTGTATTTAGCTTTCTTTGCTTTCTACTTTCAGCTTACAGCTTTGAAACATCTTTTCAGAGCAGTCCCCTCTAATGGCATTAAAATTGCACTGCTTAAGTGTAGTGAGGTAGGACAAGGCTGATGTTGGGCACTGCAGGAGGTGGGAGATGTCATGGGAAGTGTTGGAAAGCTTTAATCTAAAATAATTGGGATTACGTGTCTCTGTCATTGTAAGGTTTGGCTCCCCAGATGTGTTATCCTACCTGTTGCTCTCTGTCTTGGCTCTGCTTCCTCTCCTACCTGCTGAATCCAGAGCACACACAAGCCTAATGCATCCCACTGCATCATTGTGGCTGCTTCTGCCAAATTGTGGGTTTTGGACTTGAAAAGCTCATGGGAACTGTAGAGATGGGGAGAGGGGGGGAGGTAAGGAAGGTTGTCAAACGTTGTTATCTTTTTCTTTTTTTTCAACTTTTTTTTTTTAATCTCTTTTTGAGGGAGGGAGGGCTAAAGAGAGGAGAGGGACTGAGCAGCCCATAAAAGAGACTACTGATGCCAGCTTATTTAACAAGAAAAACAGATAAAGATTAGGGTTCCTATGGCAACTGGCTACCAGAAGAAGCACCTCAAGGATTTGGGGAGGGGGGTGGGGGGGGAGAGATACGGACGGACAACACAGTGAAATGGTTTAGCACAGAGCCCCAACACTTTGGATTAAAAAAACCTTTTCCCAGCTGCAGTGGCAGCATCAGCTCCTTTGCTGAAGAACATTTCTGTGTAACCAGCACCAAAGGCAGAGGATGAATTCTCCATATTGGCTCAGCTGGGCATTAAAGTCACAACAGTATTTTACAGATGGTCATGAGTTATGTTCCTTCTCTGTGTGATTTGAAGGAGAGGAGTGGGAGGATGGTATATGGTGAAGGTGAGATGGAGGAACCTCAGAAGGTGAGTGGCAAGTACAGAGAAGGGGCATTAGTTAGGGCTTGTGGATATGACCTCTAGTTGCGACCCCTACTCTGGGAGGTCCTTGGACCCATGCTCCTTCTCCCACATCTGATGAAGCCTGAAGAGCAGCTTTCTTTTCTGGACCACCTCATCTCAAAATCAGAAAGGATAAGTGTATGTACAAGTGTGCTTTCTCAGCAGAAAACTTAAAATGTCAAATGTCAGTTTTGGTTGGTTGGGTGTGGGTTGCTTTGTGCTTTTTCTTTTTTTTTT
>VZTM01035042.1:67024-96585 GCA_013400555.1 Jacana jacana | reverse complement strand
TTTTTTTTTTTTTTTTTGGCTACAGTGCCAGCAGCTCTGAGGGCTTGGGTGCTTGGTGCTTGTGTTTGTTCTCTGCTCAATGCCAGCCCTCCTGCTGAGAACAACATCTCTCACCAGGTACTGTGGTTTTTCCATTTGGAGCTAAAATGCCAAAGTGTGTAGTCATTTGATTCTGGGAGTGAGAGGAGGCTGAAGGAGGTTAAGTATAGCTTTTGTTTAGATCAGCACAGCATGGCAAATAACCATCTTTGTACAGCCTCAAGGCTTTTGTATTGGAGGTCCTACTGAATGGCTCCTTGATCAACCCCAGCCCTGGGAGGTTGATTGAGTGGTTTCCTTAATTGGATTTTGTTTGTTGGTGTCACTTTCTTGACTTTTTTTTTTTTTAATAACTCATTATAATCATGCCCTTCTACTGGGAAAAAAACACACCTCATGCTGAGAAAGAATTGTATTTGTCTGTTAGCATCTGGTTGTTGGCATAGCTTCCATTAGAGCTTACGTTACTGCTGAACACTGGACACAGTGCAGCATTCCCTGCCCATCCTGGAGTCTGTACACAGACACACACCATCACGTGCTGGCAAAGGTTTGTGTGAGAGTCTTTCACTAGCAGACTGACACCTGAAATTGGGCTGATTTTGGTATTCAAGGAGTGGATGGCAAGTTGTGATCTTGTCCCACTAGAAAGAGCTACTGTTTATGTGATATAGAGTGTGCCTGGTTTCACAAGTATTGGCTATCCAGGGCTTAAATACTATGTTTCATCCCAGGTTAGGAAAGTACATAGAGCATGAGTGACAGGAGAAGACTGCATGTAGCAGAACTGAGGCATGCATGAAGCTTACAGATATCTAAATAGCACAGGGGGATGCAGGAGCTTTATTCCTGATAAAGAAACACTTATGTCCAAAATTTTGGTGCGTCATAGCTGTTAGTAGTAGGATGGGTCCTCTTATAGTTAGAAGTGGAGAGAGTGGATGGGGAATGAATGTGGAAGGGAAAAGGGTAGGAGATGGGAAATATACAGTAACATGATGAAGGAAGCATTTGAGCTTAGAGAAGGTTGATACAACAATCTGAATAGAATTCAGGGAAATGAAATATAATGAGGAGGTTTGAAACTGGGGCGGGGGGAGAAAGGCACAATACATGCTGTGTGGGCAGGAATTAAATGGGGGAGTAGGAACTGAACAAGATTAAAGGGGAAGGGTGGAATGGTTAGTGGAGAAAATGAACTAGGTAAGAAAGGGAGAGATTTGTAAGGCAATGGGAGGGAGGAGGTTTAATGGAGAAGGTAGAAAAAAGGAAGGTAGGCAAAGAAAATAGATGTAATGAGAATACTGAATTAAAGAGGTGTGTGGGGAGGATAGCAGAAGGTGGGAGCATGGAAAAGAGGAGAAAATGTCCTATTACTTAGGGAAAGCAAACGTTTTTAGAAATGCATAGCATGCATTTTAAAGTGTGTGTGTGGGAGCTAAGGTTAATTGGAGAGAGCTGTGGACACCAAAAACCTTGGGGAGGGAGGGGTGAAAGAGCTAAAAAGAAAAAAAAAGTGGGAAAATAAAAGGAGAAAGGAGAAAAAGAAATAAAAGACAAGTGTGGCAGTATGTTACTTTGCAGACACTGTGCCATCAGGAACTCTTCAGATAGACATGTTCCTGTGAGTTCCCATATCAGCTTATCTTTATATTCCCCCCTCGCCTGTAGAAAGACCCACCTCTGGAAGTAGGCAGCTAGGGCACAAACTCCTTTTCCCGAAGGAAATGAAGTCTCCACAGCTACAGAGTGTGCCTGTCTTGACAAGCTATGAAAAATGCCATCCATGTTACCTCTGCCTGAACACTCGATTCACAAATTTAGGGTCAGGGCACACTTTAATTCCAGTTTCTAATGCCTTCCTGTGGCTCAGAGAAAACCCTTAGTAGGACTGGGTAGCATTTATGTTTTACAGGAACTTGTACAAAAGCCTGACTTTAAAGACTTGAATTTGGTGGTGGGAGCTAATGCTGTCCTCAAGAAGCAGATGTGATCCATACATCTTGAGTGGCTGTAAGACTGAACCACACAGTACAGGATCCTGTAGCGCTCAAATTTGTCTTGTGACCAATGCTCAAACTAATTTGGAAGGGAGCCTGTTGTCATTCTCTTTTGCCTGTTCTTGGCTATGCTAGCCGTGACAAGTTGTGGCAGGCAGAGCTAGAAGGAAATGCCTATTAGCTCCAACTGCTAAACCAGTAGTGGCAAAAAAACTAGGGGAGGGTGTATGGGATTGTGCTGTAAATCACTAAGATTTTGTAGCAACAGTGATATGCCTACAAATGCCACCACTTCTGCATCAGACCTCAATGCATCTTGTGAATTCATGAGTATAGCCTATGGCATATTATTTTTCCCTTGTTCTGGTCTGCCTGCTAAACAGCATATGAAAGAAAGCTGTGATACCTACCCAAGGCACTCACTTGTGGCTAAACTCTGTCAGAGAGGGAAGTGCCAAATCTGGTTTGTACGCATTGTAAAGGAATTCTTGTAGAGAGGGTTGCAGCCATTCAACCCCTCTGCCTTCCAGACCTTTTAAAAGTTTCCATTTATAGCCAAAGACTGAGTCAACAGAATAAATGGTGGATGGGTTGAAGCCTCGGGGGTCTTCAGCCAGACAGAGAGTCTGGCAGGCTGAGCTGTTTGTGTGGAAATAATGCTGGCATGACTATGTTTCCGAGCAAGGCTTCCCTTTCCCAGGCTTAGTTTCAGCCTATCTGATCTCTCACCTTGTCCCTTCTGATCTCCAGTCAGATTTCCTTCTGCAACTGTCGCCACCATGAGCAGGTTTTAGTGCATCGCTCCTCAGTCTTTCTTACCCTTTCACTGGGAAATGACTTCTTCCCTTCATCTGGAAACCTTTCACTCCTGTTTCCTCTGTGTACTCTCTGCACTGGGATTCTGCATCAGTAGTAACTTCTGGGTGTTCAGCCCTATATGAAGTAAAATAAGGTGCTATATTACAGTTGCATCTGAAATGAATTTCTGTAGTGGGCTGAACATGAGTGGAAATCGATCAAATCTCTGGCTAATCTGCAGGGGAAAATGCCTTCTTGCTTGTGTGAGATGTGCAGGCTTGTGTGCCTGTCAAAAAATCTCTGTTTAAATTTTTGAAAGGATGATAGGAAAAACAATACAGATGTAAAAAAAAAAAAATGTGTGTGTGCAATAAAGGCTTTGATGAAGTTGTGCTGGTTGTTGGGTCATGCCCCTGTGATCACAGGTAACCGTATAATGATTGTACAACCTAGATTTGTAAGGGAAACAAAAGTCTGAATTTTCTTGTATCAAAACTTGTAAGGAACTCGTATCCCTGTAGAAGATTAAGCCCCTTAGCACAAAGTACAAAAAACTCTGTGCCACAAAGAATCATCAAGACAGATGTCAGATGTTGCCAGCCTCCTGGGTCCCTGCAGGAGTGGGAATCTGGAGGTGAAAATACCCAGATGATCTTGGGTAAGTGCATAGTGCCATCTGTTTTAAGGGAAGGTGGAAAAATCCCAATGGCTTCTGCTGGTCTGAGCTTGTGGGAAAGATGTTCCTGATCCCAGGGTGGTGATTCCTTCAGTCATGGGGGTATGAGCAAGACACCAGTCAAGCAGCTGAGGTTTGACTGCTTGGTTAACAGCACCAGCGCTCCCCCACCAAGGTCTCAAATAGAGGATTTTCATTGTAAGGAGGACAATCAGTACAGAAATTAAGGGAACGTTAAGATGGTATTTCCAGCCTATGACATCCATTAAATCTATTAAAGTAAGCCAAGAGTTATAAAGAAGGTTAATTTGTTCTCTTACAGAATCTCAAAATAATAGCATAATCTATTGAGACTCCTACCACTGATCCCTGCTAACTGCCTCCCACTCTTTCGGTGGCATTAACCGCTTCATACAAGTGCAACAAAGACAGGGAAGGTCAGTTGTTCTCTGTCTGATCCCTGGCTCCCTGCTACAGGAAAGTGAACCTTATTTCTTTTTAATTTTTTATTTTTTTTTTAATCTTCTAAGAGGACTTTACCAGTCTCCAACTGGTACTGGTGCAGCTGTGTGTAAAAACCTCTATTTAACTGTGAGTGTTGCTGGTTTGTATTGAACCAGCAGTCTTGTTTTGGGAAATTCTAATGTTTGTTTTGGACATCAAATATTTAAGGCTTCCATTTTGGTGTGTATTTTTTGGCTAGTGAGAGGGAGAACTGGAGAACTGTTTGAATGCTTTTTCTCTTTCCCTGTAGTGTGCTTGCCCTCCAGCACTGGCCAGGTAAGCAATTTTATAAAAGGGAGTTGTTGTGTGGTTTTGGTTTTTTTTTTCTTTCTTTTGCTCCTGACACAGCTTTTCTTGCTACAAGTTTCTCAAGACGAAGCATCCACCTTATGCAGATCCCTGGAGCTTTTTTTTCTTCTTTTAAGAAAAAGTCGTCCTCCCACTCCTCAAACTTGTGTGACTTTGTACCACGGTTCCTGCTGCTGTGTGCCTGCTGCCTGTCACAGAGCTGCAAGGAGCCTTGGCTTAGGTTCTCTTCTTTTTCCCTTTCCCTGTGGTCTGAGATACCACCCGTGTCGTGACTGGGCACTGTCTTCATGTGATGACAGCTCTGTCATGGTACATTGTGAGATACAAATGGCTTCTCCTATTGGAAGCGATTTTTTTCCCTCCCTCCCTCTCAATATTCGATTGAGAATTAGGAGAAATGGTTGTCTATTTTCACATAGCTGTACTCCTGCAGCCTAAAATGGCTTTCAGACTGAGATTACCACCAAGAAAGAAAATGAAAGACCTGAGTGCGTGTGTGAGTTCATCAGCTCTGAAAAGAGAGGTAGCTACTGTTGGGACAAAAGCAATGCTGATACCTCAGCAGGTGCTGGGGCAAATACTTAGCTGCAGCTGCTTTTCTTAGGTAGGATGGGTTTTAAACTGCTGCTTGCCTTATACATACTGATGAAGCTTAGTTGGCTGTCGGTGAGTAAGACCTGGCAAATAGAAACAACCTGTGTTAGTGCTTGTAGAGGGAGGGCACTAAGAATTTCCAGAAATAAGCATTTTACTTTAAGGGGGTGGGGGAAATGAATCCATATGATCTGTAAAGTGCAACTGGACACAATGACTAAGACAAAGAGATAAATGTTTGCCTCAGTCCAGGAGCCAATATTTTTGGAGCCTGCATCATAGAATCATAGAATCATTTAGGTTGGAAGAGACCCTTGGGATCATAGAATCCAACTATCAGCCCTACTCTACAAAGTTCTCCCCTACACCATATCCCTCAACACCCATCTTGTCTATTCAGGCAAAATGCACTGAGAGTGGTGTGTGCTTGTGCCTGGCTTCTGCAGCCAGAGGTAGAAATGCTCCAGGGGTCCTTTCTAAGGATACTACTCCTTTAGTCAAAGGCAGAAAATATCACTCAGCTCTTGAAAAGCAGGTTGCTCTTTGTGTTCTGCAGGCTGTTAAGAGGGAGGGGTGAGCATGTTGAAGAGTCTGGGTGAGTCATGTAAAGGTAATTTTCTATACTGCAGGACTAGGAGGTGCCATGGAGAAAGGTCATCAGCAAGGTGTAGGCAAAATGCAACTTTGTGGTGGAATAGTATACCTCCCTCAGCCTTTGGAGGTGGGCTAAAAGAGACTAAAGATTTTCCAGCTGGAAGCCTACCTCTGGCATATCCAATTAAGGACAGGTAAGGAGGTTGCCCCAGAAGTGTCCAGGACCAACCAGTGATAAAGTTGGAGGTTTTGCTGCTGACTTAGTGCCTGAGGCAGTCTGTGCCTCCGGCCAGCCATGCAGAGGCAGCTGTGATTCCCCTGCACTCACTGACTGACAGCCTTTGCCCTCTGAGCTCCCGAGCATAAGCGCTTACGCTTTGCAGAGAGATACCTTAGGGCTTACTGCAATTGTGATTTTTATTTTTTCCCTCTTTATGCTCTGTGTAGCTGCCGCACACTGTGCTCAGCAAAGAGATCTTTCTGTGACCCTTCTCAGCCCTACCGGCGAAGACCCGACCCCAGCACCAGCTAAATCTTTTGAGCTTTATGGTTGCTGCTAAAAAAAAAAAAGGCTTTTAAACTGTGCTTTGCAAACTATACTGAAGGTTTCATAAAGTGAGTATTTTTAGCATGTCATAAAAATATAAAGCTCCACTCTTATTTTTATCCCTTCAATCTCTGCAAAATTAATTGAAAGCATTCTACCTTGCTCTCCTTTGCTTCCCTGACTTTCAGAAACTAGCTAACTTTAGGACCCAGGAGGGAAGGCATCGTCAGATGTTGGCAAACGCTGGCCATGTTGTGTGTCTATTTATAGTAGGCGTGTGTCTAACCACCTTGTCTTCTTTTCTTAGCATCAGCTGGACGAGCTCAGCTATCAATTATCCATGAAGCTAATGATAATACAAGGAAAGCTATGCAAAGCAGGTGCTCAGAGAAGAGAGAAATGGGGGAGGTAGGTGACAGGACAGGGAGAGATGAGGCTTTAGGAACTGGAAAAGATCCCTTTGCTCAGCCTGAAAACCCTTATTATCTGTAATAATTATTAATAACAGGGGTGCCTGCACAAAGTCATTGTGACTGCTTTCAGCTGGCACATCCCTCCCAAATGTTATTTCCCTCATTTATTTTCATTGTGTTGGCAATCAAAGGCAGTGGGTTAGTTGTTGTCCCTTTTTTATTTTCTTTTTTTTTTTCCTTTTCCCTCTGCTTTTAATAGTCCTTAAACTGGGTGTTCTCCTCCCCCTTCTCTGTCCTGGGTTCTGGTATTTGGATTGGTAATAGCAGGTTCTAGTTTCCCTGTGAAAAACTGAGCCTCTGGTATTTCTTATGCTTGGAGGCTGCACGTCTATGTTTATTTCCTCTTTTGTCTGCGTTTCAGAGAGGATTTTGCCTGTAAGGATTCTGGGAGAAGGGAGCAAACGGAAGGGTTTCATTCCACTCGTGTCCAATGACAAAGCTGATTGTCAGCTATTTATCAGCCTTTTTTTTTTTTTTTTCTTTTTCTCTTCTTTTGATGGCTTGGCTTTGCTGCTTTCCTCTCTACGCACAGGGGAGCAGGACAGCATGAACTCTGCTCTTGACAGCAGCTCAGGTTCTGACACCATCTGCTGCCTAATCCACTTCCAAGGAAGGGTCTGACGTGTGTGTGCACACAGACGCTCCCCACCTAGCCATACATCATTTCAGCAGGCTCACACTGACCAGCTCGCAAGCGCCATTTCTCTTACAAGAACTGGCCTTTGATACTTCTTCTTTTCTTCCTCCTGCTTTAGATTTCCCTGATTCAGTTTGACATATTGTGGTGGGAGGCAGGGGAGGGGGGATTATAAGTTGAAACTGAAGAAGATTTCCTCAGAATTGGAACACCTCTCTCTGTTTTCCCGCCTAGCCTGGCTCTCTGAGGTGCTGGACTTTCTGATTATTCNTTTTTTGCCCCACTTTTCCTGGAAGTTATGAGTGTGGGATGCATGGACTTCTTTTGCAAAAGCAGCAGGAAACCGAACAGGTGTAAATTGTCTGTGCCAGTCTCCTTGGATAGCTGGTAAGTGGGTTCTTACAGGAACTGTTGAATTTTAAGCTTTTCAGTGACATGATGGCCAGTCTTGCTTGACTGCCGTTTGCAAGCACTGAATGTTTCAAGCTTCCTGAATCTCCTTCCTCTAATAATACGTGAAGAATGACAGTTACCACGTGTGATGCTATATCTGCTGATGTTTTTAGATGCACCGTGTTCAGCACAGTTCACTGGTTGCGCTGGATCATGTTTGCTCTTGTCATTCAGTTCTGTGCACACACAGCACTGCAGAAAATGGCAAGAGAATTGAGATGGGGAGAGAAGAGGGGCTTTGGGAAGGATGGAGGAATGGCACAGTAGGCATTCAGAAGTGCTGGTGTTTGTAGCCATTAGTTATATCATTTTTCCAGACTATGGTAGTGAATGTTTGAATTGGCTTCTGGAAAACAATAGCTCTTTACTTCTGGGTGGCTCTTACACCTGAGCGTTGTGATTTCTTCCTCCTCGGTGCCTGTGGATTACCCTTTCCTCCCCGTTTGAAAAGGTTCTCCATTGCAAAAACTGGGATATTATTCTGGCTGAGAAGGGAGGAACTGGACTCCCTTCAATATTTAATACAGACTTTGGAAAGACATCCCTGCCTGTGCCAAACAAGGGACTAGGAATTCAACTTGCCTCTGAAGCGAAGCAGAGGTTTGACCCGGGACTTCCTGATGGATCTGGAAAGACTGCCATCACCTGCAGGGGGCTTTAGATCAGGGTCGGTTATAGCACTGGTTTCTGCGATGTTCTGCTTTGCTTTGTGGTTGAATTCCACCCCCAAACCCCCTCCCCTCCAGCACATCTGCCTTTGTTTGACCCTCTCCCTTGTTTTCCAGGCACACACTAATGGCAGGAAGTTATTTGCCCATGTGACTTCACAACAATTTCTGCATCATACTGAGCATGGACTAGAGGAATTCTGCGATTCAGTTGTACTTGGTTTCATCAATCACACTTAAAACCAAAGTTTCATACCGAATAATAGTCCTTAACTAGGAAAGCAAAAGAACTTCATATTGTTAATAGATTTCTATACAAAACACTAGGTAATCGACAATTTCCAAGTACATTTTATTCATTATGTAACAGGAAAAAAAGACTTTTTGACTCTTTGATATTACTTGTGGAGGTATTGAAAGAGACGTTTATATTAATACCATATTGACATGTATTGATGAAACCTGAAAACTCTCCCTTTCCCACTGCAGAAAATTGCATTCATTTGTCACTTCTAAAGGAGGCAGGGGAATAATTCTCCACCCTCAGCTGGCAATTTAAAATTGATCCGATGAAGATAGAATATTTCAGACAATCGATTAAAGAACTTATCTTCCAACCCTAGTTCAGCTCCTGTGTAGGATCTCCTCTGTTCACAACAAGATACTTACAAGCTTCGAGTTATTTTTGAAAACGTCCTCCAGAACAAAATAATAGTAGAACTAGCAGAACCGTGTGAGGCTGTGGTTTCATTTAGAGGATGTTGTTCTTCTTCACATTTTATGCCTTCCCATGCTGGGAAGGTGGCAGTGTGCACATAAAGGGACCGGAGTTCATTTTTCAGTGAAATATGTATCTGCAAGGCAGTGGAAAAATTATAATGGCTGTGCGTGTGAGAATTGTGCCTCCTTTTAAACTCATAGTATTTAGAAAGTCCTCCCTTCCCTAGTGTGTTTGTTTTCCAGGGCAAACTATCTTCTAATGACTACTAATTAATGCTGATATATAGGTCATCTAAGATAAAAACAAAACTTCCTTCAGAGAATTAGAAAGCGTTCCCTTCAGTACTAGAAAGTTTAGTGATATGTTGTTTTCCAGTTTTATCTCCCTGCTTCTATGTCTCTAATGTTCTGTCTCAGCATGGGGACTGTGTCTCATAAGTGTAGACCTTTGCCAGCCTTCCCTTGAGGTTTTGACAGACCTACACAAGGAGGGATGAGGATTCCCCTTGGGCATAGATATTCTCTTTGTGCCTCTAGCCAAGCAGCAAGGAGCCCAGGAGGGAAAGCTTGATCCTCGTGGAAACTACAGACAGATGTGTAAGATGTGTAGAAAGTGTAGAAAGTCTGGAAAATTTTGAATAAATTCCTGGAAAAGCATGGATGTTTGAACCAAATCCAGACATTTGGGGGCTCGATTTCCAGAAAGAGTGTTTATGTATGTGAGCAATGTTGTCTTGAATGCTTTCAGAAGGCTCTTTAGCCAGCTTATTAGTCGAGCTTATCCAGTGTTATTGATAAGCTTGAAACCCTAAGAAAAAACAAAAGCCCAAACAAACCAAAACCTGGGAGTTGAGATTCTCTCTCCCCTTGCAACAGTGGGAGTAACTGTCAAACAAAAGGGGCAACAGGAGATGTTCTTGAGTCTGGCAGTTTGGAATAATTCTGGATGTATTATCTGTATCAGCTGTTTGGGTGACTGGCTAGGTGGGCTGTTCTCTGTGGAGATAAAAGTTCACTTCTATTGATTTTTATTAGTGAAAATAATGTAATTTCTGAATGTGTATAAAGTTTTAAATTGAGTATATAGTAAATATTTAATACAAATGTAATATTTATAGAATATATTATTGATATTAATACATTTATATTAAACATATTGAGTATATTGTAAATATTTAATTACATTGAGTGTATTACAATAATGTTAGATACCCACACTGAGACCACTAAACTAATTTGCTGAGCCTGGGTACATAATAATTTTTGAAAATGGTGTCCCTTGTAGGTCTGTTTATTTGCTGAACTTTTAAGTTCAAATTAACTTTGAAAACATAAGTAATAGGAAGTGACTCTTTCATTCCCCTTATTTTGGAAATGGTGAATATAGTGTATGTGTTCTTGTTTCCTCATGTGTAAATGCATATATATGTTAATTATGGTCAACACTTTATAAATTGTTTTTAGGATGAATTTAGGGTGAACTTTAGCTTCCTATAAAAATTAAGTCACAGGTAAAATTATCTCCAACTGTGTAGGCAATTGGAGGGCATTTTTTTTTTCCACTTGGTCTGTAACTGAAAGTCTAATTTACCATAGTTCCTTAAACCCCGATGACAGCAGTTGTTTTACAGTGAAAACTCTTGTGTCAGTTCTTGGCTGCCCAAAATCTAGATTTGTGCTGCTGGTGTTTGTCTATTGGGTTGTTTTGTTTTGTTTTTCTTTGTTTTGTTTTGAAGTGAGGTAAAGAAGTGATTGAGAAATACCAGTGTGGAAGCTGGAAGTCTGATGACAATTTTTAATCTGAGAAGTATACTCTATTTTCATAATTAAAAATTTTAAGGCAGCAGTAGTTTGCTGTCACATTCAGGATGGCAATCTCTGATTTATGTGCGTCTGTGGTGAACTCAAGGCAAACTTCAGTTTTCCGGTGTGATTGAATTTAAAATCAAGTTGTAACCCTCATATGGAAATACTTGTTGCAAGCTAACTTGAGATTTTTACATCAGGAACAAAACATTGCTCCATATTACTTACTCTGAATACTCTGGCTTTTGATCTGCGTGTGCCTGGTTTATATAAAGCAACTTGAAAACCCGAGGGGTGGCAGATCACCTAGACCGGATGATGCTCGTTTCAGGTTACTGCGGGGAATAAAGTGTGAAATAGCGGAGGTACTGATTGAGGACATGCGATATATCCTGAAAAATCAGCAGCTGTTCGTGACAATTGACGAAGCACCCGTGTGGGATCTACCTCCCAAATGGAGCAGCAAGGTCCTGGACATCAGGAGATGGGCGAGCTGCCCTGCTTCTGCAGGGGGACTGAATGAGAATCTCTGGATAGCGATGAGGGGTGATGGCTGGCCGGGTGTCATTCTAGGGTCAAATTACCATTTCATTTGAAAGGAAGCTTACAGCTGCTAGATTTTGTAAGAATGAAATTGCACAGAGGTAGGATTACACATGAACATGGAATGAGGACTACTACTGTAGTGTGGTAGAGTTGAGTTACTAGGTTTTTCAGAAGTCTTTCTCTTTGAGTAAATTACGTGTCGGGACTTGGAATACACACCATGAAATGTTGATAATAAAAATTAGGAAGTTCATGTAATTTCTGCCAGCTCTCATCTCTGCCCTGCCAAAGAAATGCTCATTTTGGATAGCAGATTCTTAAATTCCTGTTTGTTTTTCTCTGAAGCAGTACATAGATTTAAATCTCACCCTGGAGATCGATGAATATAACTCATCAGGGTATCCTTATTCTGAGATTTCTGGGAGATCTGCGTGCAGGGGGCCACTTAATCAAATGTTCCTAATACTTAAATAGTCTCAAAAAACCCCAGTGCAACCAAATCCTCAAGGATGAGCGCAGAAAGAACATGTTCTCCTAAAACTCCTGATAAGTATTTGTGCCCATGCTGAATGCTGCAAGCGCACGCGAGCGCGTGTACAGAGTGCTGTGGCTTCTTTTAAAGGAGACTGGGAGCATCTGTGTAGTTGGCAACTCTTGGATGATGCCACAACCCCCTGCTCTCAGCACTGCAGTTAAAGGGCAATCCAACTGAACAAGGGAGATAAAAAAAAAATAAAAAAATTCTGTGGACTTCAAACCCTGAGCACCCTCTTCCTTTTTTTGAGGGGGGGGGAGGGGGCGATCCCTTTAGTATAGTATGAATACTCAGATAAAGCTGAAGGTAGGAATTCCCATCTATTTGCTTGCCTGTGTGTTTTCTGGAGAAGCAGAGCTTTTCATAGGCTCGTCACCAGGGCAGTTTTCATTTCCAGTAAATCCATATTTGAAAAAACAGGGAGAGGAGAAAGTACTTGGTGGAGACTGTAAAGGATGTTGAAAATCTCCAAGTAGATTTTGGTGCACTGGGTGCTATGTATCATGGCGACGTTCTCTAAATGTCAAGTAACACCTGCTGGCAAAAATGGCCTAAATTGATGTATAGTGAGGTGCTCTGAAGCTGGAGGGGTTCTCCAAGGAATGAATGTCACTGGATATTTCAGTGAGGATATCTAAGCAATGTTACTGCAGTTGGAAAAACAAAATTAAGCCCCCCCAAAAAAATAAAAAGAAGAGATTTCTGAGGAACACAAAGGAAAAGTAGAAATAAAAGTGGGTATCTGGGTTCTTTGATGTCTACTGTAATTTCTCAGGGATCAGTCTCTTCTGTAATAATCTTATTGTACTTTAAAATAGTCGATGAAAGACTGCACTTTCACTGTAATTAATCAAAAGCAGTGTTGAGGTAGGAAACCTTTGCCTAACTCCTACTCTTGCCTCGCCTGCACAGATCTTGAATGAAACTCGCCAGGTGTTTCTGTATTTACTGAAATTCCCTTAACTCAAGGTTTTCCCTCAGTTTCAGGGTAGAAAATGTTGGTCTAATCATTCTGAATTGTGAATGTATCACTGGAGTCCTGTGGCTCATAGGAGGAGTGCAGTGCTCTACTGCCAAAGGTCTTTATTTGTTATATTGATGTAAAGAAAGCATCTGAAATGATTTATTTTGTCACTTCTCAGCTCTCTTTTCTGGTGATTGTGTATGCAATTGTGAGGCACCAAGAGCAGCTCACGTGGCCCTGTATTTGAGTGGGAAACTGCTATTTTAAATCAGGTTGGAAAAGATTATTTTTAAAACTGAAGCTTGTGCTCTTAGCAAAAGCATCGGAGGTGTGGGGACATGGAGAAAGTACAGGGATTGGTATATTTAACCCTTTACAGGGTTCTTGGTTGGGTTTTATGTCTCTTCAAAGGAGAAAAATTTGCCCATCATCTGGATATTTTGGAAAGACTGTGTTACAAGGGCAGAATAGATGATGCACGACTGAGTTTATCCCCATGAGTGCAAGGTCTGAGATTTTGCTTACCACAGGAATCTGTCTCGGGGTGTTGTTTTCAGCAGCTGGTATCAAAATGAGTGTGGCTAGTCCAAATACTACTAAAAGCACTCATCAGATCCTGATGGCAAAAATCTCACGTAGGTTCAGTGTCCCCTTCTCGCTGCCCTGGAGATGAGGCTGGGAGCTAACTCCCATGGGCTGGATGAACTGGGGTGAGTTAAGGCAGGGAGATAAGCAATGTGAGCAGCTGTGGAAGCTCTTGTTATTCAAATGGATAGGTTTGATGGCCCATTATCAATATGGGCAATTCACTGGTCTTTCTCAGTAAGGCTGCTGGGTCTAGGTATGAGTGCCGCCCTCGCCCTCGGGGTTTCTATTCTCTTGACAGGCAAGGAGGCCATCTCAGTGCACTATTTATGTGCTGCCTGGCATATTTCAGTTCCTTTTCCTCCTGTGTATGTTTCCAGGTGGGTCTCATCCTATTCAGAGCAAAGTAGACAGATAACCTTTCTGTATAGCTGCTCTACCTAATGCAGACTATGTAGTCTGTGGGATGTTTTAGGTGCAAAAGTTAGCATGTAAAAACTGTTGGCATAGTGGGATTATTTAAGAGTTGGGTTTTTCCCTCTCCTGGGGTCATCATAGAAATCCCCCTGGGCGAGCAGAATTTGTGTTGGGATGTGGCTTCCACAGGAAAGTTGTACCTAAAATTAGTTACAAAACAAAGTCATTTCTTCATTATTTACTGCTTAGAAGCTCATCCCTGTTAGGGATCAGTTCAAATTTTCGTGAATTTGTGAATGTGTGGTTACTTCCTATGAAGTGCAGAAAGGGTATTATCTGAACAAAGTGGGACCTTGAGCAGTTTAGGATTATGTTCTATGGGAAAACACAAAACTGCTGTCATTATAGAGTCAAAGCCTTGAATTGATCTATACTGTCATTTTTCTGGGTTGTAGCCACTTCTGCCATTCTCTATGTGGGAAAGAAATGGTTTTCTGAAAATATTTCTGCTGATATCAGTGTTAGTGTTCCAAAGACAGAACATATCCAAATGTTTTGGGCTTCAGTTATAGCCCAGCACTTCTTGGTCCTGGTCAATATGAGGCTCAATTCTCTTATAAATTATTTGGCATGCACTTGGAACTCTCTGTTTTACCTCAGCCCTGCAAAGGGGTAGGGTTCAAACATAGTTTACCATAGTACTTTCTGTTCCACAAGGTGTACCCAGGTTTATAGCTGTTTTATTTAGCACAGTGGTCTCTTTTGTTACAGTCGTATCCTATTTACAACTTCCAGGAAAAGTTTCGTGTCTGTGCTGCTTGCATTAGAAAAACTGTGTTAGCAGTGCTTTTTGCCTTTCATCCACAGAAGAGGGATCTCTTTCTTTGTTTTATAAGTAATTTGCATTGCTGTTTAAATATATTTCTGTGGAAAAAAAAATGTTTGTATTGTCCTTTCTATGATCAAAATCGTTGACACAGAAAAGCAGTTGTATTCTTCCTCTCAGATCAAAGATGTTGATGCTTTTAAGGGGAGAAGGTGCAAAAACTTCAGAAGTGCACTTTAATTTGGAGATGTGTGTGAACTTGAATAGATTTACACTGCTTCTCTAAAAACAATGCAGAACTGAAGTCTACTGGGCTTGAAATTGGAAGACGTCTGAGACAACAAATGGAGCTATTGGGCTGTGTAGAAAATGATTGTCTGCACAGTCCAGTGAACTGAGGGGAATTGCAGGAACAAAAAAAAAAAAATGCAGCTGAGTGCCCAGACTTTTTTTCTTCATTGTGAGTGCTTCTCGTGAAGCCTTACAAGTGGGCTAAAATAATTTCAGTCTCTTTGGATCCTCCTTAGCAACCTAGTTTCATGCAGCAGAGGCTGTGAGCACCTTCACTTCTTTTCTCCCTTGTGCAGCCATCCACTTTTCCTGCAGGCACCTGGGACATGCTGGCCTTACTGGGAAAGTGGTGCAGGACAGTTACTGTGTCAGGGTTAAGTGGCAGCTGCAAGGCAGCTTAAGTCTCTAAGCAGTCAGGTGGCAGCAGTAGAAGCAGGTATTGAGGCACACTTTGACTGCATTTAATCTAAGTATATTTAAATCTATTTAATCTAAATAGATGAAGAGAAAACTGAGCAGCGCCTGCTACCTCTGTTTTTATGCTGTATTTGAGTTGTACCTGCAAGAAAGGGAGACATTTAATTTGCATGTAGCTAAGGCACGTTAGTCCCTCACACAGCAACCTTCAGAAATGGTCTGGGAATTATGAAAACTACTGTCCTCTTACGGCCACCCTCTCTGGACCACTAATAACTAACCTGCAAGCAAGAGCAAATGGTATGTTATCGCTTTAGGGGGTGGTGGCTAGTGCTTTATTTCCAGTACATGTGAGCTTTGAGATAACTGTGAATCCTCTAGGGATTTGGATTTACTATTGATATGCAGACAAATCCCTCAGCCTGACTGTAAAAAAAAAAACCAAACCCAAACAACTGCTCAAGGCTGGAGATGGGCTGAAGTGGCAGTATTTAGTCACACTACTTCTGGTTCCTCTGCCAAAGCTGTTTGTTTATTTTCTGATCTGATTGGCATAATGTATCTGCATTTGCTTCTCTTTTTGAACAGAATTCCTTATGTCTAGTCTAGAAGGGATTAAATTGCATCAGTTAATGGGTAAAGATTCTT
The DNA here is from genome assembly GCA_013400555.1 of Jacana jacana. NCBI lineage: Eukaryota > Metazoa > Chordata > Aves > Charadriiformes > Jacanidae > Jacana > Jacana jacana. The sequence goes on along the minus strand of VZTM01035042.1, from coordinate 80,538 downwards.
GATAACTGATTGAAGAGTAAGGCTAGAAGCAAGTGATCAGGTTTTGGTCTAAAGGGCTATTGTCAGGGATTCCTGTGGAGGCAGAATGGTTGTTGCTAGCTAAATATGTTCTTGGACACTGTTTGGAAACAGGAAATGAACTGTGGGGTAATGAAACTTGTATCTAGGCTATGGAAAATGAAAATAAATGGTGGAGTTGTAAAAAAGGATGGCTTGTAGTGAATGGATGGGCTGTAAAATGAGGGATGCAATTCCATGTTCATAAGGCTGCCTTTCTCCATCTGCATTACTTTGCAGTTAACTCAGGCAAGGATGGACTGTGCATTAGTTATTATTATCCATTTGGAGAGAGATTTAGTAGTCACTGTAGATAATTGCATGAATATTTCTGCTTACTGCTCAGAGAAGCAAATAGAAGTCAGAGAAGGCAAATAGAGCAATAGCAATGTGATCGGTGAAATGGAACAGTTTATGGATGAGGAAAGACGATAGAAAAAAATTTACCAACTTGAATGGCACGAGGAGCAAGCTGAAGGCAGGTAGGGAACGCTAATTTATTCCTTCCCATGATGTAAGAACCAGAGAGTAGCAAATAAACTTTTCAAACAGGTTTAAAAGGGTGGGAGTTACTTTTGCTCACTGTTCAATATTATATGGTGGATCTCATTCCCACCTAATGTCAGAGACAAATAACATACCTGTATTAGAAGACCAAATCAATGAACGCTAAGAATCCATTGGTGAGCATGAATTGGAAGGGTTTGATACAGACCACCTCAAGGACCCCAAAGCTTTGCTTTGCTTAAGGCAAGATGGGGTCATGCAAGGTGATAGTGCTTCATGCTTGCCCTGTTGTGTGCTCCTTCTATGAGCCTAGGTATGAGCCAAATGGCTGCAGGAAAAAGCTGCTGTCTTAAGTAAACATGTGGGCTGTCTCAGTAAGATTGTTCTTCTAATTTTAAGGTCTGTGTACAGTAGGCAGAGGTGAACTTACTGTATTCTCTGCCCTGAGCTAGTACAGGTGTGTGCTTGAACCTGAAAACCAGATGACCATGTTGACATGATGCTGAGACTGATCCAAAAAAGTCCTACCAGCAGGATTACTGGATCCTGCTGGCTCAGAGTGGCTCAGCATACTGAGAGGGCTGATGTTCATCCACTTGATGTGGTATAGACACAGAGGTGCTTGCTGTCCCAGAGGCATGAGGACTGCATGTGAATTTTGAGCTGAGATGGAGACCACTGTTGCCAAGTTCTTTGAGCATTTCCCTACTAGCCAGCTTAGTTGATATGTTACTTGGAGGAACTCAATTCCTTTTCTCTCCATAAAATGTTATATAGGGAACACACATTTCTTAATGTGGGCCCAGTTACCTACAATATATGCATTACAAAGCCACACCAGAATTTGTGAATTCCCTTCTGCTTTGAGTTTTTTCTGGAGCCTATTTTTTTACAGATGGTTCCTGCTGTGTTTCAGTGTTTCAATTTGTGAGTACAGCTGGAATTTTAGCTGTGCCTGTGTGTGGTTGAATAGTCTAAAAACTATTAGGCACTGCAGAGAAAGTTCACTTAGCCTGAAATAATCCACGTTACCCACATGATTCTAGTTTTGCTTTTGAAGGCATGTAGCTCATGCTTAGAAAATCCCCCAAACTTCATAAAGATCAGTCTGAAAGAAGGAATTTTGCTCAACTGCTGGGCAGGGAATTGGCGGCAACTGTCAGATTTCTGTTGTGTTTGCAAAGCAGGAGAACACGAATGGAAACTATTTCCCGCCCTCCCCCTCTGCTTTCCTGATGCTTTAGTCTGCATTGCAGGGCTGTACAGAATGATGTGGGCCACTGCACACTGATGTGGCTCTGTTGTGCCACTGCAGTTTATACCAGTCAAAAACCTAATTTGTGAGGAGTTCAGCAGTTGATTTTTGGTCAAATTTGCAGTAAAGGCTTTTGCAAGGCAGTATCACTGACTTCAGTGAACTCAGTTTATATCCACTTGTTCTTCAGCTTGTGGCATCCTACAGATCTGTGCCAAGAAGAGTTTCTCTACAGAAGCTGACATGTAGTTTCCGGGAAAAACAAGGAAAAGTATTTTCCAGTTGCTGTGTACGTGTAAACAGTGCCCTCCACCAGTCCTCTGAGGTTTGATTGTTACATTAGAGTAATGTGATTCAGAGAAAGAAAACATTGGCTTGTTGTAAACCTCAGTTTTTTGCCATGGTTTCCAGTTTAGAAGTCTTTTTGTTTTTGTTTTTGTTTTGTTTTTTTCTCTTCCTTTTTTAATTTTTTGGGTCTTTTGAGCCCCTTCTCTGACTGGTTGTAGCTAGAGTTGAAGAACTCAGGATGGTCCTCTGTCTTAAGTATACAGCTCCCATGAGGAAAGGAAAAGTTTTGAGAAGGTCAACTGATTTTCAGGTATCTTAGTCTATCTGCTTTTGATATCAAGGATCTTATTGACTTGTGAACTAAAAAGGAAAAAAATATTTTGCTTTGCCCATGCAAAGGTGAGGAGGCTAAAAACCTAAACTCCCCACCCCAAAACTAAAAAACAACACGAACTCCCAAAATGTAGGGAAAACAGGCCTAACAAGAAAAAATGTGGGAGAGAGAAGAAAACAAGCTATCTGAAGAACAGGATTCATTCTTAGCTGTGTAGAAAGCACCCAAGCAAGGTGCATGGGATCAGATTATATTGTCTCTGATTCATTGTTCATTTCAAGCAGATTTTCTCCACTGTTGTGCTACTCTATTGAGGATTAACTTTGGCTGTGAAAAAAAACCTTTTATGGCACTGGGATGTTGGGGGAAATTTGCTGTCCCCGCTCTCTGTGGGGCTGACCTTTCTAATCTGGAACAACTGGTTTCTTGCCCTCTGTGAAAATGAGGATTGCTGAGCTTGGAACATCATCCCTTAGTTTGATGACTCCTGCTCAGTACAGGCCTTTAGATGTATGAGTAACGTGGTATAGAAATGAGAACATTGAGCCAGTGGAGGCTGGTGCTACAGAAGCTGTCTCTGTCCTGTTCTGAGAGCAGCTGAGGAATGGTGGGGGTGGGATGCACTTAGTATAACAGGTCTTGACACATTTGTAGATGCAACTAGCAGCCAAAGGAGCAGCCGGTGCCCTTAGCCTGCTTTTGTGTATTTCTTACATCTACTTGGCACCTCTTACCTCTCTGCTCTAGCAACAACAGCTTGGAGAATGAGTGGCTATATCACTTTAGCTGACTGGAGAGATATATTTCCTCTAAGCTACCTAAGCCTAGAGAAAGAAGAGCTGCAGGTATTGTTAAATATCACTGTCATCTAAGATATAGGAGGATAAAGTTGTGGAAGAGTTCAATTCTTTTCTTCACAGTGGGGGTGCCAATTGTGTGGGATTTGTTAATCATTAATAGAATACAACTAATAAGGATATTCTGATTTGCCTGAAATGAACATCCTGGAAAAATCATGTGAAAGATTGATTACATGGTATTCCTTCTTTTCTGTTTAAAGTCTGTAAGTTCACCTGAGGACCTGCCCTTCTGGCTGTCATTTTCAGAGCCCTTCTGAGGTATACTCAGTGCATAAAGCAGCCTCCCAGCACATTATGTATCATGAGGTAATGCGTCAAACTGAGAGAAAATAGATACTTTTGACAGAAAGTTCTGCACTTAAAAAAGCGACACAACTCCTTGCTTCCAGTCTTTTTAGTTAAGTATTTTTAAAAAAATATTTTCCCACAAAAGCAATCTATTGTTAATTCTGTACCAGTAAAAGTGGGAAATGCAATCATTGTTTCGAATCTGAAAGGTCAAGGCAGCGGATGAAAGGTGGTAAAAGCGGTGTGATTTGTTAGTCAACACTGCAACCAATAGGCCCGTGGTTTTGTAGATACTGGCTTGTTTGATTTATTTTTAAGTGCTCAGTTCCCCTTTTTCCAGCATTGTTTATGCTGCAGCTCCCAGCTTCCCCTGCTTTGACTCTTGTCCCACATGATAATTAGGTAAAGAGAACAAAAGCTGTGCTTACCTACTTTTCTGTAAGTAATGCAGGAGAAGTAGGCCTTCAGAGGGGATTTAAAAGGGAGGAGGATAATGATTTTAAACTTGAGCAGGAAGTAAAATAAGGAGATACAGAATCTAATCTCTGTGGTGGATAACAAGGAGAGTAAAGCAATGAAAGTAAGGGGAATATTCAAGTTGCTTATGTTTTTAGAGGGAGTGCTGGAGGCTTATGAGGAAAGTAAATCATGCTTTATAAAACACTTTTTTGACATGGAAGAACATATCACATACAAGAAAGATCCTATTGTCAACAGTGAAGTTAATTTCATTTTGAAACAACTTGACAGATATTCCATATGTGTCTCTAAAGATGAGAAACCTTCTTGGGGGAAAAGGTATTTCAACCTTCTCATATGATATCTGTATTTGGTACTCTTTATTGTGTGGTTAAATCATTAGAGCTTAAAGTGCTTAAGTGGAAAATGAAGAATTTCTTTTTAACCAAGGTCTCTTCAGCAAGCATTCCCCCCCTCCTTCTCCTACCAAGCCTGTATGGAATTAGTTTCGTTTATCTGAAATAGCCCAAGGGGACCAGCTAGGACTCCAACAGATCTTACATGTCAAAGTAGCTCTTCTCTTTTCTCTCTCATTAACATTACCATTGCAAATACTTGTGTTCTTTGCTCCTCTTCGTTTCTAAATGCAGTAGGAGATGCTTTATATGAGTGAGTTTTTGAGTTCCTTATTTTTTCTGGAAGCTCCAAAGGAAAAAGGAAGTACAGGTGATTAAGGAGACAAATTGTTTGGCAAAGTTAAGGTCATACTGAGAGGGGAGCCTGTAGCACTTTACTTTGAGATAAATTTAAACTCACAGTATTAATCTGGATGCTAGTATTTCTACTGACATTACTTTTTTTACTGTAGCTCTAGCTGACGATGGTCAGGCTTAAGTTAAACACTTTAAATCCAAAGCCGGAGATTCTCACAGGAGGTGTGTTCTGCGACTTTTAGATGAATGGAGCTCCCCTGGGTTGCTAGAGTTAACAGCTTAAATAAAATGACCTCGGTGACCGAAAAGGTCTCGCTTTCCTTGTTAACACCTGGTCTCTCCATGCACTGTCTTGGTGTAAGTGAGGAGCTGGCATCTCCCTAGCATGCTCTGGAGCAGTTTGTGGAAGTGCTGGGAGCTGTTAGGAGGTGTCCTGAGTTGTCCCCAGAGTGTCCAGGACCTGGACATATAGTGGCTGTGAGTTCAGACTGCTGTCTGGACACTGCTGGGCTTGAGCCAATGGCATAGCCTGTCCTTCTCTCCCACCCTGCATGTCCCTGAAGACTCTCTTTCTCTTGACTTGTGCCCTCTTTGACTCTTGTTTCTTGCTTCTGCCCTCAATCTGAAGGTCTGACTCTAAGTCTTGACTGCCAAATCAGGATGATTGCACTAAATTCCTAATGCTATTTTTAGGTTTTCAAGTCATTAGGCATTTTTGGAAATGGTAATGTACGCATCTTTCAAAATAGTGCCTTTTATTTTAAAATGAACCAAATTGTTCAGCAGGGCTCTGCTATAGTAGAACCACACTTTCCTCACTGAAACCAACTAGTAGTACAGTTAGTATTGCTGGAAAGTAGTTTGTGACATTGACTGCCAGATTCATGTGTGTATTGGGTTCCACACTTTGCATGGACTGTTAGGGGTAGGCAGTGGTTGTATAAATAAATATAACTGAGGGCACTAGCCCAAAAGCAGTTAACTGCAGCAGGTTGAATTAATGCTGAAGGAAAGGAAATCTCAGCAATGAGGACAAAAATTGGCTAGCAGGTTAAACTGGGATGGGAATTTTCTAATTGTGCTGGGATTTTTCTATCTGCACCAAAGAATCAGATCCACTATTGCTGCCATCTTGTGTTTCCTCTGAAGCAGTCTGTGTGACCACCAACAGAGGCATGTTTCTGGGGAGACCCAGCCAAACTGCTGTGTCAGAATTGTTAGCCCAATGTGAAATGATAGCACCTGTGGCAAAGGAAAAACATACATTTTTGTTAAGATAGTCTGAGGCAAAATTGACTTGCAGCACAGACAGTCTTATTCTTGCTCAACATATTTTGTCAATTTTTAGTGTGTAACTCATTGTATTTGTTATTATAGTATGGAGGGTTGGTTAGCTTTGGCAACAAAGCTGCAAATTGCAAGCTTCATACTGCAGACTATGAGATATGGCAAAACTAGCTGGGGGTGTTCTGAGCAAAATATGTGTAATTAATTGAATTAGACTGCAATGATCTATTAAAATGGAGTCTTAGCTGGGCTGTGTGTATGTGTTAAGGTAATATGATGATTGTCATAAAGTGCATGCTGGGAGGAGGAAATGGATCCTTGGTACACTGAAAGCCCTAGAGGTGCATCTGTTTTGGTGATCTGGTTTGACCTTCTGCTGAATTTTGCAGGGTTGTTTTGGGCAGCATTATGGGTGAATTTAAGTCAGATTTTGAAGTTCAGGGACAAGGAAGAACATTAGCTAGATACTAAAGCATATCCACTTATGATGTGAAGAGATCATGCTAGCAATACATTTTGAGTTGTGTGTCATTTTCCCGTCCCCTCTCCCAGTACTTTTTGCTCTGCTCTACCTGCTGCTAGGACTGATCTTAAGTGGTGTTCTGTTTTGATGTAGTTTGCAGCTCAGTTTCCCTGAAGGAGAGACTGCTAGCTCATGCCAGTTAAATCAGCAAGATAAGGATGGTTGAGTCAGGTGCTATACCCCAAGACTTGGTTTGAAGATGGAGTGTCACTGAGGGAGATGGGAGATGGGACCTGATGTAGATTGGTCAGAGAGATGAGAAGTCAGGAGTGAGAGAAGAAATGCAGCTATTCCTAGGATGCGCTGGTGTTCCATTTCTTGATATCTATTTTCTGTTCCCCCTGCTCCTCCGCACACATTCAGTGCACAGCCAGAGGAGGTGAAAATTGCAAAACTCGATATATAATAAAATCATTGCTTGCTTGTTATTAAATAACTCTTAATATCAGATGACTGCAAGAATTTCAGGCTTTTCTATAGGTAATCCAAATTTAAAATATGAACCTTCCTCCTTTCTTTCTTCTGGACGTGAACACAGGACAGTCAGCCCCTGGAGTCCTCGAGTCACTGTGTTGGCTTTGAGGTGGAATAGTTTAAACCAAAAGCATATCTCTGCAAGAGGAGGAAACAATTGACATCAACAGCCTCTGAACTGCCCACGTAGTGCTTCACGTGGCAAAACCCAGGCTATCAGAATTCAATTACTCACTATCACATGTTGGCAGGCAGGAGTTATGGAAGGAAGGTAGCAAACTTGCCTGAACTGGAGTGTGGCCTGTGAGCTGGGTTAGGTGACTGCAGATAATTTAAGTCCCTTAAAAGGAAACACGGTTGAGATTTTTACCTTTTTTAGTTCCTCCACCCCTTCACTGATGCTGCAACAACCCTTTGACAGATTGATGTTGGAATCTATCCCCTTAACTACAGACTTTTCCTCCGAGTTCCCTTCTGGATTACTCTAAGTTGCCTGTGAGTGCTTTGTGCACTAGCTACCATCTCCTTTGAAAGGCGATTTTTGCAACTCCTATTGTTTCCCCTGTATTTGCTACCTTTCTTGTCAACCTTTCGCTTGTAGAAATGGACCAGTTCTTAGAATTCTGCTTCAGGGTCTTTCTATGGAACGAGGATAAAACTGGTTTGGATTTTGGCATTCTCTCCTGTAGCAGTTCTTCAGGTGACTGCTGTCCTTGCTGTGATTCAAGTGCACCAAGCTAATGGCCTCACCTGCAAGGAAGTGGTTCGATAGGGTATAACCATTCAATTTGGTGAGCACAGTGCTGAATTACAACCTGAAGTGTGTGTTTATGTACTGGACACGCATTCATGCCCTACGGAAAAACCAGTGCTATCAGGACTGCAGCATCAAACACGCAGAAATTAGGAAATGCCAGGACGTTAATTTTCCCACCTGCTTACGTGTATGCATTATGATTCAGTCTTTAATTACACAGTTGCATGCTGTTTTTCCACAGAATTCCTGCTTCCCTCTGTGCACAGGATGTCCATTGATCTTTGAATGAGAAGCTATTCAATATTTTGTTTTCTCCTTATTGTGTCTCATTACATTATTCAGGCTGTGCAATGAAGGAGGATTTACTGATGGTCTTATTGTTTTGTTTTGTTTTGTTTTCTTCCTGATTTTTACCATAGCACAAGTGGCCAGTGTTTCAGGAACACTCTTGACGGTGGTCCTGTCTGATCCTGAATGCTACGCTGACCCCATTCATAAACAGGGAATACAAGAGCATGGAGTGCCTTGGACAAACAGCATTACCAAGTGTTTGTGATTGGCTTATCTCCATCAGCTATAATTCTTACTCTGTGTCTCACTTTTAAACCCCAGTCCTAGGTTTTTCCTCCTCCTCTGCCTGGCTTTAGTTCTTGGTATGCCCAAATTGTTCTCCCCTAGGAGCTGGTATCTCATTGTGTCTCATAAACGATCTTTGTTTTTCATGCTCTTTGGATGTGGCTGGGGTTACAGGCAGCAGAGCAGAGGTGCACGTCTTAATTTCATTTCATCTGAACCTGGATTTAGCAACCCAGTCTGGAAACTGTGGAAAAACTTGTTTGACCTCAGTGCAGGTCTTTGGGCAGTTCAGCTCTTTAATTCAGAGCAAACTGTGGAAGGCGCAAAAAGCATATACAATTTCAAAGACTTACCCCTTGGGAAAGTTCAAGTGGATTTCCATAAGGACAACACAAGGTGATTGTCTGTCACAGAGTCCATCTGCTGAATTTAAGCTACTGCTGCAAAAAGTAGGTCAAAGAAAAGGTTCCTGAATGTTTTAAACATGGAACAATATGGTATCTACTGGTTTTTGTTTTAGGTTTCAGCCAAGGTATTTTGGGTAAAACTGAGAAAACCCTCATTACAGGATGCTGCCCCAGGATAATAGGAAAACTCAGCCTGTCTGTTTAAAGGATGGTGCAGCCCACACGCAACTGAAAACAGGGCCTTAGACTGGGAAGTTCTGTCTGGTCTATGAACAGTTGAGCTTGAATGTAGTAAACACTGTGTGGCAGTTTGATGGGTTCCCATTTGATTTTATCTTTTTTGCATTACAGCAGTGTCATTGAAGGTACATATTTTGAAATATTTCTTTTTTTCAGCCATCTTATAATGGTGGTACAGACAGCAGCAACCAGAAGAAATTGCTTTTGGGTCTGACCAATGCTGTAGCATACTATTTCTGTTTGTTACTACCAGCCCTACTTTCCCATTAACGTACTTGTGTGAGCTTGGGCAGGAAGAGGAGGTGCTTTCTGCACCCTTTCAAGAGAATTGCCTTTCCAAGAAGGATGTATCTCTTTAGGGAACAGGGCAGAACATGGAGTGCTCATGTCTGTTGGCTGTGCTAAGATTACTCAGTGGCTTGATGCAATATGGGTGGTGTGTGTATGCCAGGTGGCCCAGTGTGATGTGGAGACAAGAGCAGCTGATACAGGATTCAGCACACCTGTGTGTTACCACAGAGAAACTCTGGGCTTCTTGGCAGGATGGGTTATGCCAACCAGAGCCTTGTGCTAACACGTCTGGATGTCCTTTGGTGCCAGAGCAAGCTCTGGCATCTTGATGGGGAACAGCGTGCTGCAGTGTAGATGTAAACTGAATTCTTGAGGTGTTTGTCTAGTGGCTTTCAAGAACAGTGAGCTAAACTTTAGTTTGCATGCAAAGAAGAGAAACTTATTTTGAAAAATGTTGTTACTGCTTTGAAATTTGGATTCTTGCCCTGGTAGCTCAAATCTTGTCTTCCAAACACAATTGACAAGAATAAAATTGGCTGATTGGTCTTATCTGATTGCCATAATGGACTACGAGTTTCTAATTTTTAACCCAAAGTCTGTACAGTGTTCTAGGCTAATGCTCAATTTTCTTTTACTTATTTTTTAAAGTAAATTCATATGGTAATATTTTTGTTTTGTTACCTATATGTGGTTTTAAAATCAACCCTGGAGATATTCTATATCAGAATAGAATCCCAAGCCTCTACTAAAGGTAATACTTACAGAACCACGGGGGAGAAAAAAAATTAAAGAACAGGAAAGGCAAAGTTGTATTTACACCCACTCTCCATCTCTCTTTGTATTATGTTTGGTCTTGCCTGCTTCAGTGGAATTTCTCAATTTGTGCCCTTTAATTACTGCTTCTGGAAGATGCAAACACCATCCATCAGCTTTCTTTAAGTTGGCAGGCTAGCATAGTGCTCTGTTACCAATAAGCAGCAACAGATGTGGAAAAGAACATGTAGGTCTTCTGACTACAGGTAGTGGTCTGCAAGTCTAGCTTTGACTTCCTTCTGTGCCCTTCAGGTTTTGTAGGGAGTTGAAAAAGCCACCAGTTTAATCTTGTTTCCATTTTAATTTCTAAATGTCAAAGTATTATTGTTTCTCTATCATCACACTATTTGAAAAATCAATACATGCCAAAATACTAAATGCAGCAAAAGCTAAATAAGTTGATTGTTTTTATACCCGGCTGGTTACATTTTAATTGATTTACAGGTTTATCAGCTTCAAAGGTAATACAGTATAAAATATATTGATGTGTAGATACAGCACTATGATTCATGCATTTACTGTAATCAATATCACAGATTGTGTTTAGTGTTTATATTTTGTCTTTTCACAGAGTTTACTCAAAACATGAAGTTATTTCTATTCCTGGTCTTTATGTAAAGCTGAGTTTTGGAGTCCGAGTTGACAAAGCACTGCTGCTTTTGATTAGTATGATCTTAAAGCAAATCAACTGCTCTTTTCCTCTGCATTAAGTACTCCATTTAATCAAAGTGTCTTAAGGGTCTAATTTCAATGCCATGTAGTTAGTTTACTGTCATTGTGACTAGGCTTCAAGCTGATCACTTGCATGACGGTCGATCCACAATTGGATTAGCGGTTGGACCTCTGGAGGTTTATGGCTTGACCATATTTCAAATGGAAACAAGGAAAACGTCACAACCGTAAAACGAGTCACAAATTTTACTTTTTTGCTAGAACATTTTTGTTGCAGGTACTACTGTATGCATATATAATGCGTATTACTCTGAAAATTATTCTCTGAATTCCATCTCTTTATATAGCATGCCATAAATACATGTATTCTGAAAAAATGATTATTGTTTCCAGATTCACATGTAGAAACGGTGCTGTTGTTGAGAAATTCTGTATCTAAGATTTTTTTTGCATATATTTTCTGTTTCTGGTTTACAGTGAGCACAAAACTCTCAGTAGATTTCAATCAAACCTAAAAACTCTTGAATGTTTGCTAGGCTTTTATCCTAATCTATGCAAAAGAATCCCCATTGGCATTCCTTCTACCCTGTGCTGCCCTCAGCTCATCTGAGGCGAGGTCCTCACTTTTGTGCAGAATTGATTCAAAATATAAAATTAAAAGAAATAAAATTCCAAGATTTCTAGATCCCTAGACTTTCAGCATTTGACTTCATGGTCTTTCATGGTGTAAAGGACCCCAGCATGGTCCACTTTGTAGACTAACTTGGAACTGCTCTCTTTAATGGGTGTGCATTTGGGAGGAGAAAGAGGACGGTTTTGTATCCCTATGCAGCTTCTCTATGGCTTGTGTGCAGGCCCAGAAGAGCACACTAATAAATTAGGTCTGATTTCTTTTTCATTTCCATGATGTGACTTCTGTTTGGCAAGCCTGCTTACAGACCCAATCTTAATTTCACTTTATTGGTATTAGCTCTGTGTTAAAAATTGCAAAGTTCAGCAGTAGTTCCCAAGAGGTTGGTTGCTGTGACACCTCAGTAGATACATGTTTTGAGCAGCTATGAACAGCAGGATCCAAAGTAGAAATACTTATGTAGGAATAATCAGAAAATCCTGGTTTCTGGTATCCTTTTATGATGTCCTGAAAAATAGTAATTTCGTGTATATTTTCTCTGTCAAACTTAGACCTGGGTGGCCTGCAGGTTTTATTTTTCCTACATAGTGCTTTTTTTTTCCTCCCTTGGATATCAAGGCTTTTTCTGGTCAAAGTATTGGGGGGACTGTTTCCTTGACACTTTAGAACCTGTGTGGTAGGTGATGTTTCTTTACCAGGTCCTCCCCTTTGAATGGGCCCTGTGCAAACTGGTCTTGCACGTTCTTCACTTGAATCCTTTTTAAAGCGCAAGCTCTGCTCAGTGAAAAAATGATGATATTGCAATTAAGACGCTGACACAAATGAATAAAGACGGGGATATGACTTAAGTTACCTGTGGTTCAGTCCTCTCAGCACAGAGGCAGTGCTTCCCAGTGGCTGGAGGATGCTGTGGGACTCTCAAGGAGACCTGGCTTCTCTTGTCTTGGCCATGGCAAAGGCTGAACCCGGCTGAATCATTTCAGTCCTGCTTCCTTTCCCTGCACTGTTAGACCAATACCTCTTAACAGCAGGGTCTTGCATTTCCAGTATATTTTCTTAGCTCAGTAAAGCTTTGATTTTTGGTTTCAGCTCATGCTGTAATGGTGATAATCACAAGCACAGCAATCTAGAGTGATCCTTTGCAGTTCCCAGCATTTAGCCATGGGTGGCAGGGCTAGATAAAACTGAGATACAGACACATTGCGAGGGGGCTGGAGTGTGGCAACACATTTATAGTGTTGCTTTTATTAAAGCTGCCCTTTCTCCTCCTCCTCCTCCTCTTCTTCCTCCCTCTGATGATGACATTGTTTTATTTGTTTTACTTCTATAGTTAGCAAACTTAGTTAGCAAGCCAGCTTTAAAATAAAGCAGCAGCCTTCTTCTGTTCTGACACAGTGAGAGCTGTTTCTGCTGAAGCTTTGAGACTGGGGAAGGGGTATCAAGTCCTACCCCTAACTGGGTAGGTTGTGCTTCAGATTGACACAATGTTGAGTGGTTGGTAATTTTTGTCCTCATTCTCTCTTTTGTGTGACTCCAGGCACCTGATCATTAATGTCATCTTGGTTAAGGAGAGAGGTTCCCATTTCCATGGAAACATGGGGAAATGGCTTTGGAAACTTAAAGGTCCTTTATTTATTGGGTAGCATTTTTCTCTCCTGTTTAACCATTTAAAACAAAGCAGCCTACAGTGCTGAAATCTTTTAAGAGATATTGTGTTAAATGAGGTGGACAGTTGTAAAAATTGCATTTAACTTCTCAGCTCTGTAATCCTGTAACAGTATATCAGCTGGTGAGACAATCAGACTAGTAACCCTGAAGCCAGTGGAACTAGAACAGTTTACAAAGGGAGGAATTTGTCCCAGAGGTCTGGTGGTCTGTGGGTTAGACTCTCAAGGGAAGTGATGGGACTCTCATCACTTGAAAGTCACAGCTAGACAAGATAAATCCCCAAACATGTATCGGAAGTATTGGTTGTACTTCAGTTGCTAGTTGAAAAAGTGCATCAAAAATGTCATTCTAATTCATTCTTGTACTCATAGATTCTCTGATGATACACTTATTTATGTATAAATGACTTTTTTT
>VZTM01035042.1:50578-63959 GCA_013400555.1 Jacana jacana | reverse complement strand
ACCACTAATTTGTGGATAATGCCTCAAGTGATACATAGAGGCAATGCTTCACAGTACTTCAGAGTTACACCAAATTTGCCAGTTGAAGATCTGGTCCCTTGTTCCCGGCAAGACTGGAGCTTGTCTCCAAGCATCAGTGGGCACCTTGATTTGTTTCAGGGAACAGAGCAGGTACTGAAGAAAATCTGGGGTGAAAGGGGATGGCAAGAGTATTTCACTTTTTTGTTTTGCTTACTATGTAAAGTCTGCTTTGTGGTTTGGTGAGGTTTTTTGTTTTGTTTTATTTTGGCTTAGGTTTTTTGTGTTGGTTTTTTGTTTGGGGTTTTGTTTGGTTGTTTTTTTGTTTGGGGTTTTGTTTGGTTGGTTTTTTGTTTGGGGTTTTGTTTGGTTGGTTTTTTGTTTGGGGTTTTGTTTGGTTGGTTTTTTCTCTTTTGCTGCCCAGTACTTTATCTGTGGAAAAGCTTCAGTGTGGTATTTGCTTTACAGAAGTTACCAGCCTGTAATTGCGAGGCTCCTACTGGGTAATTGCAATTGCTTCCCCGGTGGATTTTTCTCTGTTGGAACTTTTCTTAACCTTTCAGTATCATTTCATGGCTTGAAAGCCTGAACATGGCTGTTAGGAAGCAGCATTGCCTGCAGAGTTGTCATGACAACCCACTGTGAGGGTAGCCAGCAAGGATGGGTCTTGTGGTTGTATTGACTGTGCCAATTAGCTACTTTTTGCAAAATTTGGAAGCAGCGGACTGCCCCTCTCTTCCCTGTTCCTGGAGTAGATGTGTCCGTATGTGAACTCTTTGCCAGCTGTGCACACAGCACCATGCTTCTCTGGTTAAATGTTCTGGTCTGCAGTTCCCCAGTCCATGATAGCAGTCCAGTTCCTATGTGGGTACATTCCCTATCACCAGCAGAAGCTGACTATGTTCACCTTAAAGACAGCAAAAATCAATACTAAAATGTGTATTTTAATCCCAGGTAAGAGCAGAAATCAGGCATGTTTCCCTTTAAAATTTCATGATTTATCTGTCTCTTGCTGTGCGGCATTTGTTCATGTTCTTTCCTCTTCTTCACTGTGTTCATTCTGTCCTTCTGCTCTGGTAAAGGTAGCTACAAGACTGAAGCTGGGACGGCTTAATGTGCTAGCATGTTGTGGGAGTGAGTGTGTAGCCTCTTAGTTCATGTCCTCCTCCTTGGTGACTCGTACATTGTGGGTCAGGTCCCCAGCCACACAGGTTGGTTTGGTCAAGCCGTGCTGTTACCTCTGCTAAATATCACTAGGAGGGCAATGACACTATTTCTTGTATTAAAAATATTTATTCTCTCACCTTTCATCCATTTTCACTGTCCATTAGTATTTTGTGAAGACTGTGTTTGTTCAGGGGATATCCAGGAAGGAGTTAGGGGGAGACTTCTTTCTCTTTTTAAAGCAGATGAACACCAAAGTTAGCATAACACCTGGTGATTCAGTTCATTTTCGAGTGCTGGGAAAGTGGCATAAGAAGTAACCATAAGAAAAATAGTTGTTCTCTGCTTGGATGTTTTTCACGTACTTACTACTATCTCATCAGATCAGATGTTTTAAAGCAGTTTGGATTTCTATGCTAAGAAAAGGTCAGGTTTCATCTCTTCAGTTATACATGTGCAGTGAGCTCACAGGGGGCGGTCTGGCCTGGCATGTTCTCTATCTGCCAGCAACAAAGACCACTTGAGGTATTTTTGCTCCTGTTTGTTATAGCAATGGTCGTTTTGTTGTCAAGGTACGATTTTTATCCTTCAGATGGTTACTATCTAAAGAAATGGTTTCTCTCCGTGTGTGTCTTTTTGAAGAGGTGGTGCAACAGTAAAATAAGTGGAGGGGAAATACAGTAAGTTTATTTCTGTATCGAACTGTGCTATTGGTGCGGCTGATGTAATGAAACAAGTTTTCAAGAAAAATGCTACTTAGTTTTAATTCAGAGTTGGATTTTTTTTTTTCTTTTAATAGTGCTGTGCCTGGAGAGAGTGGCAGTTCAAGGCGTGATGAGTGGTCCTTTTTCTCTCTCTTTTAATCTCGTAAGGGTTAGTTGTAGCTGAAAACTCTATAATTTACTGACTATTTAGTTGGATGTAACTGTAAAATGAGGCAATATTCTCAGGCAGGTCAAATCTTAGTGGTTATGTATTTCTATTGTGTGCAGGAAGAAAAAGACACTTGATTTCCTTGTTGAAAGCCCCAAGAAAAGATGAGGTCAAAGTTGGATTGAATTTGGCAATTGACCTACTTTCTCACTGCAATGTCTTACTTCTGGGCAGAGGGTGATATGCTCCAGGGTAAAAGTGGCAGGAGGTTTATACAGATGATACCTTTTGCTCTGGTAATTTTGTGGCAAAGAATTTTAATCTCACATGCTGTCAGTTATTTTCACATCTTAATGCTTACTGATAGGAAGAAGTCTCAGAAGCTGGTCTTACACCATTTTTATTACAAAAGAGTATAATAACAGATATATATTATTATAATAACAGATAATATTTCCCCTCAATTCCATTTTAGTCTTGTTCAATGATTTAATCTTAAATAAGTATGGCTTTCCAAATGACTCCAGCAATAAGTAACGCACCAACACAAGAGCTAAGAGTGTGGTACAAGTCCCTTTTGTACTCTCAAAATCTCTTTCAGATTAAAATCATGTCCAAGCAGTGTGACATGTCCTGTCATAAGGTTAATGTCCAGATCTCTTCCGGCTCAAGGTGGGCTGATGGTAGAAAGCTGCTCTCAGGTCATGGTGTCTGAGGATTTATCTGACCCTGAAGAAGGAGCACCTGCAACTTACTGTGTCTTTTCCTGGAGCTGTGTGGGTGCTACAGAAGCAGAACCCAGTATTACTGTAGCCAAAAGTGAATTAGAGGAAAAAGAAATCTTCCCCTCCATTGCTGTTTGCTAGTTACATGTGTTTGACAGTGCTTTGTATTGTGGTTGTTTTTAGCCTGTTTATATACAACTGGTGAGTCAACAGGGAGGAGTAAAGCACCCATATGTATATTTTAACAGAATTTAGATGAAAAAACCCAAAACCGTTTAAAGGACAGATCGTGAGAAAAATGAGCATTTTTGAAATTGGTTCCGAAAGAAAGAAAAAATACTCCGGTTACAGCATCCTTTAATTAGATCCAGCAGAGCTGTTAATGGGTGCTGAAGATTTTCACTTTCTTCTTGGCCATGAAGATCATTGCTCCAGCTGATGTACAGATTGTACACCCTGTACTACTTTTCTGCCTTGGTGTCCCCCTGAAAGCTTTCCCATTCTGAGACTCAGACCTAGGCCTGACCATGTCGCAAGCTGTCCCTTGGGTTTGGGAGGGAGTGCAATATTCTCCCTCCTGACTGTGGGTGCCTTTGATCCTCCCTGCATCACCATTTCAGTGGCTGCTATGTACTGAAGGCTGCAGGCCCTCAACATGATTCCAATGAGATTTTTAATGTTGCATGACAGAAATGATGTTTTCTTAACCTGATGTGAGACATTCCTCCAGGCAGAACTGTTTAATGTTCAGTACAGAGACTGATTTTTCTGAATGGTTACGTGAAACTCCAAAGTTGATTATCAAGAATAAGCTTCGAACAAGTATTTTTGGTAGGCAACTCATGTTTTATTCAGGGACAAATGCGTATGAATTCATGTTTTATAAACACACTGGGTATTCTGAGGTTAACGCCTCTGACTCAAGCCATCCTCTGTTTATTCTTCAGTTCTGGAATTTTATTTTAAACTGTTTCTTAGTTTTTCTGCTTTCTATGCATTGAAGGAAGGAATATGGTCACATCAGGTGTACTTTTTTCCTTATTTTTGAGTAGCCAGACAGTTGGTGACTGGGGGAGGGCAGTGGTTTACTATGATTTATATTTTCTACTCAGATTCCTCATTCCTTGTTTATTTTTTTTTGGCTGGTGTAGAGAACTGAACATCTATCCTTAAGCCTCTAGTCTTTTGATCCTGAAACTTGTTAAAAGTAATCAAAATCTCTTGATTGAATTTGAGCATTGGATGGGGTCCTGGGAACAGGTTGCTACACAGACTTGCTGGGGAATCATCGCTTCCTTTGTATTTTCTTCATTTGCTGTTCACTTACTGCAGCGCGTCCTCTTTTTTCCACCCTCTGCTGTATCCCTTGTTTGTTTCAAGCAGAGGAAGTGGAAGTAGTGGACATGTGCCTACTCCCTTGGGACTTAGTCTGGTGCATACAAACCATGCCAAAGGAAATGGAAGAAAGTCAGCAATGGTCTGGAGGGGACAAATGTGCAGGTGTTTGGAGCACAGTAGCATTTGTCCTGTGTAGTAGCTGTCAGCCCTGCAAGGAATTAAGAGCCTGTTGGTACAGGTGCTCAGAACAAGATTTTCTAAGCACAGTAGTATATGCCACTGTATAGTCTTTGCGGTGATGAATGAGAAGAAAAAGTCACTTGTTGAATTTGTCTATGCTTGTATCTTACACATTCCTGAGGAGGAAAGGTGGGGGACGAAAGCTTTGTCTTATCCCAGTTGCTGGGCTTCCTTACCTAGGGAGAAGATAGAATTTATTTGTTATTGAATGGTAGTTTTATTTATCTGCCTTTCTCAAGTGTCACTAATGAAAAGCAAATGTAGGCTTCCTCTCCTGCCAAGAACTAGGCAAAAAAAAGACTTAATTCCCTTCCCTGCTCTGCTATCTGGAGTCTCCTCTTTCTGTAAAAGTAAAAAGTCTAACTTGCTTTTCAGAAGAGAGGATATTTCTCTGTCCTGTGTACTTCCAAAAGCTTTTGTTAGGAAAAAAGAAAAGCTATTCTGGATTGTCTTAAAGCTTGTGTGTGTTCTTGGTCATTCCTTGAGTCCTAGTTATTTGTGCATCTGGGAGAAAGAGAATTTGATTCTTGTATCAATACTTGGTAACTAAATTCTAGTATAAAATATAATACTCCAAGAACTCTTGAAGTATTTTTCATTTGACTAGGAAGTATGGATCTTCGTTATATTTTTCAAATTTTGTTTGCATGCTTAAAAATTGAAGACACTTATTTTTAACCCCTGTGAGACCCTTGTTTGCTAAATGGAAGCTTATAATTGGGGGGAAAATGCAGGGATGGATGGGTGAGAATTTCTGACTGTTTCTATTTTCAAGCAAGAGACTACACAAAGAAAAGGACACTTAACAATTCAGGGAAATGAAAATAGGTTTAAAAAAAAATCCACATTGGAAACTCTCTGAAGCTACAGTGAAAAACTGCAGGGCATGCATTTGATTTGTAGAGAAGAAGAAAATCAGAGTACTTCATTATATAGTTTGTGTGAGGCCATATAGTTTTTGAGTCATAATGACATTTCAGCTTGTGTAAATAGCTTATGTCAATGGAGGATCCTGGGCTGATAGAGAAATTACCTTAAATTAGGTTATTTTTGAAAGCAATGTGCTAGCACCTGAGAGACAAGAAAACATTTCCAAGACTAATGTTAAAAAATAAAAACAACTCTTCTTTGCTGTTCTAAACTGCTGAGGATTTAATCCTCCTTCCCTGTCTTTATTGTTTTGTTTTCTCTTGCTTTTATATTCCAGATCGAATGAAGATTATTTGATTCCACCAAGAAGTATCCTGAAAAAAGACCTTAATCTTATTTTCCTCTGTTTGGCAGAATAATAACACAGAATATCTGCACCCCTTTTGAAAAATAAGTATATATTATTTTAGCATATAATTAAAAAAGTATGATCATACTGTGGTCACAGAATGATATGGGGTTGGAAGGGACTTCTCAAGATCATCTAGCACAAACCCTGTGCCAGAGCAGGTCCACCTAGAACAGGTTCTGTAGGAATGTGTCCAGGTGGGTTTTGAAAGTTTCCAGAAATGGAGACTCCACCACCTCTCAGGGCAACCTGTTCCAGGGCTTGGCCACACTCATAGTAAAGAAGTTCCTCCTCGTGTTTTAGATGGGACTTCCTATGTTCAAGTTTGTGCCCGTTACCTCTTGTCCTGTCACTGGGCACCACTGAAAAAAGACTGGTCGCATCATCTTGACACCAATCCTTTAGTATTTATAAGCACTAATAAGATCCCCCTTCAATCCTCTCTTCTCCAGACTAAAAAAGCCCAAGTCCCTTAGCCTTTCCTCATGGGAGAGTTGTTCTAGTCCCCTGATCATCTTTGTAACCCTTTGCTGTACCTTCTCTAGCAGTTCCCTGTCCTTAAACTAGGGGAGACCAGAACTGGACACAGTATTCCAGATGTGGCCTCACCAGGCCAGAGTAGAGGGGGAGGATGAGCGCCTTCAGCCTGCTGGCCACACTCTTCTTGATGCATCCCAGGAGGCCATGGGCCTTTGTGACCACAAAGGCACGTTGCTGACTCATGGTCATCCTGTTGTCCACCAGGACTCCCAGGTCTTTTTCATGATGCAATTTTTCATCATGTCTATCCAATTTACTGTTAACATTTTTTGTCTACTCTTGAGCTTTGAGCTACAGGACACAGGTTCTGCATATCCTATGATTTTTGTCTGGATCAAATGTATTGTCATGAAAATATTTCCCATTCAGACTTCTTTGCTTTCCAAAATAGCAAAACCATATCACTCTTCTGCAATGTTGGTGTCCAGCCTGTGATTTGGCTGGAAAAGGAAAAAATGCTCAGAGCTCCCTAGAGCATTTCTCATTGTTTACTTGTAAAGACAGTGATTAAATTTTGTCATCACAGTTACTTGATTGATTCCAGAATCTTTGAAATTGAGCTTCCAACTCCCTACGCACATCTCTATCCTACATAACGTCACTCAAAGGGTTTTTGACCCAAGGGTTTAAAGATTTCCAAGTCAAGACTTTCTGGTGTCTTCTATTCTTTAGAAGGATCATCTGAAAATTGTTGATTGTCAGTTCAACTTAAAATCATTGGATGAAATGTGAAAATCCTAATAATAGGAATTTAAGGAAGATTGTTTAGGGGGATGCATAATGAATGGAAACTTCAAAGAAAAATAATTATGAGAAGAACAGAGATCTGGCAGAGCTTCTCAGTAGAAATAAGGGGCAACAACTAGGCTAGATTTGAGATGGATCTTGGTAACTTTATTAATTCAAACAGACTATAGTTTGCCTGAAACAGAAGACTAGGTTTCATCACCTAGAAAGTCTTTTCCAGACCTGGCATTCATAGCTTTGAAAGCTGAAAAAAATAAACAACCAACCACCAAAAAAAACAAATAGGTTTTGTCTGTAGCCAAAACAAAGCGAAATAGTTTAGTTCAAGAAAGCATTTGTATTTTTTTCCTGCTTTCCGAAACTCCTTTGTTAGTCTCTTTATTTGTGTATTACAGGGATAAAGGATATTTCTCATCTTAATTGCATCACCAACTGTATCACTTTCCTTTCCTCTTCACACAAATTAATGCTGACATTTCTATTTCTGCAAGGAGTCCTCCAAAGTCTGCCACTTCTTGTGGTAAGAATACTAACCACATTTATAAATATCTCTTCAGAAATAGTATGTTTAAACAAAAGATTGGGAGGGACTCTGGTCCTAAAATTTCATTGCCTTCTACTGTAAGTACCCATGATGTTTTCCAATTTGGAAAGAAATCTAGAGAACGAATTAAAGGTAATGGTACAAAGACTTAAGCGAGCAAAAGGAAGACCAAGAAATGAATGATGCTCAGTGATATGTATAAACCAGACTTATACTGACTTATAGCCTGACTTTGACTACTTGTAATTATTAATTGTAATTAATTAATTTTAAAAAAATAATTAATTGATTATTTTTTCCAGCCCTCAGATCTAAATTTTATGGAATTTCCAGGGGAATTTGCTGGACCTGGGGTCTGGCCAATGAAGGCATGCAGGAACAGTCACACTGATACAGACTCCAAAGTGATTTATAGATCAATATCTTTTTCTTCTTGATAAGAATTGACACAAAGGTATATGCTTTCTCTGACCTCTGAGAAGATGAACACTTGATTTAAAATAAGATTTTAGGGATTGAGTAATTTAGCATGGCTCTGGATCTAATGGAATCCATAATTTCTTTCAAGAAGGTAAAATCTGCTGCTTAATATATGCCTGCTAGTGAAGCTAAAGTTCTTTGACTGCATTTGGACTATGACTTGTGCTGTTTTGATACTAACCAAAGCTCCAAGTATAACTGCAAGGCAGTGATGATTTGCATGGCTGCATTTTAAAAAAAACTGCAAACGGATATTAATTACACAACTTGTGAACGCCTCTTTTAACACACAACCTGTTTCATTGATTTATTTTGTCATAGGAAAAGTAACCTGCCACTCTTGTACTCAGTCTAAAGTGCAAGAATAGCAAAGAATGTCCTTTTAAAGAATATCCCTTCATGTGCAGAACATGGGAATGGCTATGAACCGCAGTGTTGACTCAGGAAAGACAACATTGTGTGGTAGTGACTCTTCCTCTGTTATCATCACCAAACTTCCTGCAGGTTTTTCACTCCTTTTCTTTGCCTCTTATTTCCTTTCACAGGATTCATGTGTATTGCTTGTCTACTGGATTTGTTATCTTACTCAAGGAGATGGTCACAGAAAAGCTAGGTGGCTCTACTTGGTCTTGCACCTGATCAATACAAGTTGAATGTGGTATTTGATGTGATAGACCGAAATGCTCCTATTAGAAATTAGGCAGCTGATGTACTGCAGTTTCCTCTCAGCTCTGGGATTTCTGTTTGAAGTTCTTGGTAAGATTATTAGTGGAAATTTGTTTCATTGTCTTCAGGTCACTCTCTACTGGTCATGAGTTGCACATTAGGTACAGGAGGGCTGGGCTTAAGGCTGAAAGCAAAGCTGGTCAGAGCTGTATAGAGCTCAGTTATGCTTTTATAAAACTGGTCTGTGTGGTGAGGGGTTGGGAGAGAGGGAGGAAAGATCTGATGGGGTCTTGGAAATGTTGATGTTGGGTGGCTGGGAAGCTACCCAAATCTATGTTTTTCTATACCCTAGTTCCCTGGGCAGCAGGCAACGACAGACGCGTAAGCAAGTATTTCATGAGGAGTTTTGAAAGGTCTATTCCTGTTAGTGCTAACTGAGTTTATTGCATCAGTATTCACTGATGAGAGTGTCTGAGAGTGTCCTAGGCTGAGCTGCTATTTGCATGGATGACACAGAGTAAAATGGGAAGGTTAATGTAAGAGGCCACAGACCACATTGACAAAAGGGACAATAACTAATCACTAAGATTTGATTTTGCTAAGTATTCTGAAACCAGTTCTAGTCCTGAAGGGATGGGGTGGTCACACAGGGTGTCACAGAATGCTGATGGGGTTAACCCAGCAGCAAGTTTTGATAGGAGAAATCAGTATAGCTGCTGCCAAGATGCAGGACTGGTAAATGCACAACTGAATGTGTTGGCAGAGAGCCAGTACAACTTTTCCTAAGGAACCCAGTATCTGTGAGTCATGTAAATTGATGATAGAGGCACAGGGCCCATGAACCCATGATGGTCTGGCTGAGGGGAGTGCATGTGGGCTTCTAGAAAGCTTCCAATGAGGTAGGAAGAAAGCTTTTGGTACAGAAATTAAGGCTAAGAGGGATGGTCTTCACGTGGCTAAATAATAGTTTAAATGTAGCAAGCAAGGGGTGTTTAGAGATCCGCTGGTGGTTTTCAGAGTTTTATTTAGGATTTTACCAATGGGGACCACCAGGGATCTGTGATGGAAACTGTGCTGCTGCTCGCAGGGAGTAAAGTGTGGAAGGGGTAAAGCTTTCTGCTGCTCTCCACAATTAGCTGGGGTGGGCACAGGCAGATAGTGGAAAATTTGCAGAAGGATGTTGTGTTGCTAAATGACTCTTCAGCAAATTGCAGTTGAAATGTGAGATTGATGAAGGCAAAATAGTGCATATTGGGGGTAAAAAAAGCTTTAAAGTTTGGACTTAATATTATCATTTAGCTTTCGGGGAAGGGATCTTTGGATAATTATAAATACTTCTATGAAATGATTAATTCAGCGCTCACAGTGATAAAAAGGCGAGTAAAGGGCACAGAATGAAGGAGGGGAAAAAGAGGACAATACAGAACGAATGATGACGCTGCTGATAAACCTCTGGTGCAGCCAGATCTTGAATTTTTGTTCTAGTTCTGGCAATCCTACCTCAGAAGAGATATAATTGAACTTGAAAACATTGACAAAGGTAGAACAGTGTCAGCAAAAGCCTAAACAATGCAGGGTGCTTCCACTTGGGAGGTGGGTGAATGAAGGGGTATATGAATAGATTCATAAAATCACAGAAGGTGTAGAGAGGTAAGTGATTACTTGCTGTTCCTCACAATATGATACACCAATTGAATTATCAGGCAGAATTTTTAAAACAGACAGAAGGAAGTACTTTACACTGTCCATAATTGAATTGTGGAGCTCATTACATAGGCTGCTGTGGAGACCAAGAGTATAAATGGGTTCAGGGAAGGACCAACACATTCCTAGAGTAAAGAGCCATTAGAGGCTATTAAGCATCAAGGTCTGGAAGCAGCCTCCAGCTCAGGAAGTCCTTAACTGCTGATTACTGGAAGCTGGGACTGGAGTATATCAGGGGAAGGATCACCCAATTTGTGCCAGTGCTTCTCTAGACACCTGCTACTGGCTGTTGTCAGAAAGGCATACTGGACCAGACAGATTATTTGATTTGATTGAAGCTGCCTCCTCTTATACCAAATGCAAAAAAAAAAAAAAGGAATCTTGATGTTGCAGTGAAACAGTCATTGCCCTGTGGTCTGCTGGAAAGGAGAACATTACACGCCAGGAAGGCAAGCTGGGAACAGCAGGCTGCAGGAGCGCTGTGCAGTCAGTGGACGCATGGGGAAAACTTAAATAACACCAGAGTTTAGCCAGTGCATTTTGTTCATGACTTTCATAAGCACCAAATTGCAGGAGTGAAAACCACCTCCAAGCAAACTCGGGTGCATATAAATTGGTCATACAGCATGCTGGTACTCTCTGGCCTTGTGCAGGGGTTTTCAAGTTGAGGTTGGCAAAGCTGAGAGCTGGCAGGCCTAGGGGGTGTCTACAACAAATCTGTAAAAAAAGAAGCAGAGCTATTGTAATTTAAACATTGTTATATAAATGACTGTCTCTTTCTTGGTAAACATCTAGATTAACTTTGAGAAAAGACTCCCCAAAATCTCTCTCCTGGCAGACGTCTTGGCCGTAGGATCTGTGGAATCCAGTCTCTTGTGGTTTTATGATTTCTCCCTTGCATCTGAAAGACTTACCCAATGGTAATTTATGCCCCAATCAAAAAGGAGAGTAATAACTTCAACCTGGAAAGGCAGCAACTCCAACACCAGTGACAAATAAAATGACACTCAAATCTGTTAACCACGTGCAGTGCTAACTTACTCTTTCTTTTCCAAATAGATTTTTCTAAGATTTAAATGAGCTGCATACTATTGACTAATTGTCTTTTGTGGTCTTTGAGGATTCAGGCATAACTATTCAGTCTAAACAACTCATTGGAGGATTTTTATATGCCTTAGGTGGAGGAAAAGGCTCAGTAAAGCCAAAGCCTGGGATATAAACTCAAATCCCTCCTAATCAAATATGTATCCTTTGATCTAATAAGTAGGTTGAGTCTCGCCTGACTCTTCAGCAAAATGAAAATGTAATGCTTTTTTCAAAAAAATTCAGTTGTTATACTTGAATAGCTTAAATGTCTGATTACTTTTGGTTTCCAAGACTGTGAACTGCTCTGTTAAAGAATTTCCTTAATGGTATTCAACTGTGGAATCAGTATCAGATATTTTTTTGTTGTATATTTAATGACATATATGTATATGTGCACCCATGCTTGTTCACAATGGTGGTGTGTTAGCTGACTTGATTGTAACATTTACTGCAAATTTAGATTACTGATATGAAAAACAATTATGAAAACACATCTTATTACTTATGGCATGATATTTCCTTGCTGTTGGTTGCTGTATCAGCAAGCAGACTGGTGTGTCCATTTTAACAAAGTTGTGGACTTTGTAGTCTGAAGAATAGAATATATTATGAAAGCACAGATTGACTACTTCTGCCGCTCTCTTATCAGGGGAACAGTGATTACATTTGTATCTATGTGAAAGGCTGACTGTCGAGCCTGTGTTTTCATTCATGCCCTCAGCACAGTGGAGATGAAATTGCTGGGAAAGATAACTAAAAGCTAGTCATGTTACCTTGCTGTTGGAAGAATGCCAGGTGGTGTAATGTGCTAGTTAAAGTAATAGGAGATGTGGTCACCTGGATACTCGGCATCTGTTCTGTTATTGCATTTGGGCTACCTTCCCTTTCCCTCATTTTCCCTTCTCTTGTCTGCTGTACACATATTAGAAGCCCATGTGTTTGCTATTTAGCCTGACCTCCTTTTTTAAATTTATTTTATTTTTTTTTTAAATGGAAAGGCTTCTGCAGTACATGCAGTGTGTTTTGACACTCTGTGTCTGTTCTGAAACAAAGTTCTGATGTCAAAGTAGGCATTTTTAACCTGCCTTTAGGCCTAAAGGTCACTTCTGGCTGGTCCATGCAAATTCGCAATCCCTGAAATCGTTTTAAGGATTTTATGTTAAAACCAACCTGAAAATAAAAGAAAAGGCATTAGTGTCATGCCTGTGTTTTGTGTGCTTTCTAGACAACACCATAAATCCTGCTTGGCATGCGGAGGCAGGGCAGGTTGTTAGCACAAATCTGTGCCAAATCTCCCCCAAAAGGCTCATCAGCTTCAGCTTGCTTTTAAAGGAGCATGGGCCAAGTCTTAGGTTCTGCTGCAGGAGGCTTGCACATCTCTAATTCTGACTTGAAATAGTATCCAAGGCTTGATGCTGAGATGTCTGTAGCAGTTTATTAGGCATATTTATTTACCTTTTAAGTATCTGCTGAATTTGCCTTCCAGCTGGAAGCCTTGTTCTCAGACTGGTCAGTTAAATTTTCTTTTAGGAATATTCATTGCAGACTTTGCTTCAGTAAATTTGCTTAGTGGATGTGTGCGACTTTACAGGCTGTATTGCTTGACAAGTAATAATCTGTAAATTGTGTTGTCTGAAAGTGTTAGCGTTTTTCATCAAATAATTATTAGCTGCTAATCACTATTATTCAGCCACCTTTGCTGAAATACTACTTTACACAAAGTGGTTGCTACCTTCCTTTGTTATAAGGGTGGCACTAAGTAGGTTTGCTTTATTACTGTCAGTGATGCAGAGTGGAAAATGGGTTATTGCCCTATTTCCAACAAAACAAATTACCATGTTATAAACCATGAATGGACCCAAGAATGCATTCTTGTGTTTAGGAAGCAGTAATAACTGAATTGATACCCCAAAAGAGCCCATAAGGAGATGGCCAAATATTGGACAGTGTTTTGTGGGTTTTTTTTTTTTTTTTTTT
>VZTM01035042.1:0-50538 GCA_013400555.1 Jacana jacana | reverse complement strand
TTGTGGTTTATTTCTTTAAGGTCCTTTTTGTGGTTTATTTGTGGTTTATTTCTTTAAGGTCCTTTTTGTGGTTTATTTGTGGTTTATTTCTTTAAGGTCCTAATCTGGTCACTGAGAATACGTGTAGTTTATGTTGTACTGACATATATGGCATAAAATCTTTCTTGCAAAATTGTTCTATTCTGATACATTGCCATGTAGTGAAAGTCTTTTCCTTGAGCTACTTCCCTATGATGGGCTTCTGTCAAATGCAAAATATTTTGGAAAAAAATAAAATCAATGTTTTGCCAATGTTGTTAAGTAGAAAGGGGGCATTGGAAGATCAGGGGTTGGTGTTGATGCTTTGAACTGTTCTTGCTACCCTCAGGAAAGGGAATTTAAGAGATTCTGATTTGGTCTACTTTTTCTGGATATACACTTTGAGCAGTGAGGCTTCCAAGCTCCTAAACTGGATATATATTGTACTGCGTATTTTCAGGACAATGAAAAGATTTATTTAGTGTATGGCTGACCTGGATTGTCATCGCTGGCTCAATTGACCTTTATTGCCTTGGGACAGTGGTAAGATTAGGAGATGCTATAAATAGCCATTGCACTGTGGGAGTGGTATCACAAAAATGCACTTTACACAGATTGTTGTGTCACTTTGTTGGGGACTGAGTGTATTTGGCTTACAAAAGGAGATCTCTCCTTGAGATTTTTTTGTCCCCTTCTGAATCACTCCAGCTGAATCTGTGGCTGTTTTGGCCAATCACTGTCAGGTGCTAAAAATATACAACACGATAATGTTATGAAGCTTTATAAAACCTACTGTCTAAGTGCAGCTGGACTCTATCAGCAGTGTACTCTGCTTGCTTCCACCTGATGGCTCACTACTTGAGGCTGATCTGGAAGGGCTGGGTGCTGCTGGGGAAAGTGGCAGTGGATATACTCTCAACGCCTGTGGAACTCCAGGAGGGTTTCTGGTCACCACCTGTGATTTTTGAAGGAGGCCATATCTATGCTTCAAAAGATGTAAAAATTACTTTGGACCAAAAAGAGTTGAAATATAAGTGGAAAGAAGCTGTAAGACCTTGAGGGATGCTGATAGTGCTGAAAGGTAGTAGTGTATCACTTTCTTACCTAAGTGGTATCCCCAAGTCTTGTTTTGTGTAGTCTGATGCCAACTTTTTCCTGCCTAAAAACTAAGTAAAAGCAACAGAAGTTGCACTCTGTGTACATTCATATGTCATTGCTCCTATAAAGGCTACTTGGAATCATGCATAAATTGATTCAATAGATTCAGCAGTATTTAAGGAATAGGTGTAACAAATGACAACTCCACCAAAATTGGCAAAGAGAACCATATGTAGTCCACTGGATTTGATATTTCATCTTAGTGTCAGATGAGTAACTGATCTTCATTAAACAGTAATTTTCAGTGATCAGATTACTGTCTTCTTTTCCTAAACTGCTTTAGCAGGAGATGGCATTCAAGCACCGTTTCACCCACGCTGAAATTAGATGCTGTACTGCCTCTTCTGATTTCTGGAGAAGGGTGGGGTGGATAATTGTGTTGAGTAATTATATTGGATAGACGCTCCATTTATTTGTTTTTCTTTTCAATTTGCAGGAAAGCAATCTCCAGGTCAGGCCTCCAGCACTTGGCTCCTGTGCATTCCCTCAACATTGCAGTCTCCAATGGACCTGTGAAGGAACCAAGGGCGGCCTTAGAGTGGACTGTAGGTGTTTGGGTTTTATTTGGCAGCTAATTTGAGCAGTATCTCTGGCTAGTACTCTCTCCATACTTAAATCAACACAAGACATTGTGCTCATATCAGAAACAGTGCTGGACATAAGGGACATGCTTCCATTGTGAAATGAATCACATGGCAGAGACAAAAAAAAATTGTGGAGACAATAGCAGCACAGGACGGAGCTGTTCAGACTTTGTGTTTTGGGAATGGACTAGCCACATTTGCTCACTGCCTCCTTGGCAAGGTCTGCCATCTAAAGGTGATTGATTTTTAGCACAGCAGGGTTTTGTACCTCTACTTGATGGGGCCAAAATGTAAGGCTGAAGACACGTTGAGTTAGCTGGGTCTGCAGAGTAGGTAGTAGAAATCTTTGGTTATGATGCTTTGTAGGTATTGCTAGATTTCTTCTGAGCCCAAGGTGGTTTGTAGACACAGTCAGCATATGTTTCCATCCCTCCCATTTTGCTTCTCTTATGTTTCTGAGCTAGTTCGTAAGGGGACAGTTTAGAATAGAATATTGCAGCTGGAAGGGATATACAACAATCATCTAGTCCA
This sequence comes from Jacana jacana, assembly GCA_013400555.1. Taxonomy (NCBI): domain Eukaryota; kingdom Metazoa; phylum Chordata; class Aves; order Charadriiformes; family Jacanidae; genus Jacana; species Jacana jacana. Next base: position 48,247 of record VZTM01035042.1, on the reverse strand, counting down.
GCTGCCTGACCCTTTCAAGGCTGACAAAAAGTTAAAGCATGTTGTTAAAGGGCATTGTCTAGATGCTTCTTAAGCACTGGCAGGCATGGGACATTAGCCACCTCTTTAGGAAGCCTGTTCCAGTGTTTAACCAATAATTCCTAATGTCAGGTCTGAACCTCCCCTGGCATACCTTTGAACCATTCCCACACACCTTCCGTGTGGTTATGCACTGGTACATGCTAAGAAGGTCACACAAATGTCTCATTTAAAGTAAATCATACAGTAGATCTTACACTTGGCTATTGGTAAAGAACTGAGTATATTACAGCATCAAGGCACCAGCCACCCAAGTGACTTTACATGAAAATGACAGGTTTTGATGAATATGGCTTGTGCTTATCTCTGTTCTCTGTACCAAGAACTGAATGGCTTTCTAGATGGTGTGCTTGGCTACAACCCCAGCTGCTGCTTTTAAAGTTTAGGGGGATGAAATTTCACAGGCTGTGCTGCAAGAAGCTGGATCAGATACACTGTGATCTTCTACAGTACTGTATTTTAACACCGAGTGTTAAAATTAGTTTGAATTAAAATTTAGTTTATACAGAATACTTTTGGAACAGCTTTGGAGAATACCCTAGTCTTTTGCTCCAGGAAACAAAAGTAGTGATTCAGCAAGGTATTAAAATACATGCCTACTTTGAGTCATGAATGCATTAATTTAGTAGAAATCTGAAGGATCAGTCACCTGTGTGAGGTCTTAGGAACAGGCTAAATTAAATACCTTTCAAAATCGTACTTACAAAATTATACCACCAATAAAACCCCAAAACAAAAAACCTAACAGTCCAACAACTGCAACGTACCCTTCTTCAAAGTCAATTGCCTGCTACTCTTTTTACTAGGTGGTTGCTCACATGATCCCAACACATAAATGCTGCAGGACTCAGTGGAAGTTGGTGAATATTGATTAGTTATTGTGTTTTTTAATTGCGTGTGGGTGTAGGCATTTTTGTGCTTCCTGGGTCATGGTTTAGGTTTTTGATAAGTTCAATCTCTTAACTGTTCCAGCCTTTCAGATCAGTGTTGCTGCTTTACTTTGGAGAAGGGAGGCAAGCCTTTGGCATGTGGGGAAAGGGGCAGGATAGTGAGTGGAAGACATCTGTGTCTGGAAGGAGCCTGAATTGACCAGCTGTAATAAGGAGTGAATGTGGAAGAGAAAGGCATTTCTCAAACTGAGGCACAGTATGAGTAAACGAGATAATACAGAGGTAATTTGGAGGTGTGAAAAAGCTGAAATGGACCAAAGTTTATAATGGGTAGGGAATGTCAATTGGAAAAAAATGATTAAGTTTTAAATCTTCATATTTAATACCAGAAGTGTATTTGGTTGTGTTAAAAGATATTTGGATTAAGATTTATTGGAGCCAAACAAAGTCTTTGTATTTGAACACTTGAAGGCAGCATTAATCAGTGCATGCTGCATCCCCATCTATATCATCCTGCTCTTTAATATTTTGGAGGATGATTCTCAAAGGACTCATGATGGGAGATCTTTCCAAAGTCTAAGTGACATGAACACAAGTTGTCAGTTGACTTTGCAGTAGAAAACAAGGAGGAAACATTATCCTCACAGTAATAACTGGAAAGAATTCCCTGGCTATAGTATCTTCCATGACTCCTTGCAGGTGATTTGCCATTATCAAATGATCTTGTGAACAGGACACTGATTCAGGGAGTGGGATTTCTTTTCCCTGCTCTGCCACTCATCTTGTGAGTGGGCTCAGATGAATTGTTTTGCCACTCAATATGTTACCCTCTCTAGCTGTAAAATGGAGCTGATGCTTCTGATGTCTCTCAAGACCCTTTACATAAGAACCAGTGTTTGTTGTTGTTAGTGCCTGTCATCCCTGAGGTTTCTTTTATCTCACATACTTAGAAATACCCCATTTCATCACACTTGCTACCCCTAATTCAAGTTAACTTGTTAGCTTTGTTGAGTAATTTAATGCTATCTTTTTACAGCAGGGTGATACAGAATATATTCTCTGAGGCAGGTGATGTTATATACAGAGGGCAATGGAGAATATGTCTTACCAAAAAGGAATGACCTTAGCTGCCTGTCCCTGCGGTATGCTTACACGTAGCCTCTTCTCCCACCATCTCCTATTTTGGCCATCACTCCCACAAGTTAAATAACAAAGTAGGCATTCTAGCCCAGATTCTCAAGTATGTATGGGCTGAGCCACCTCATACAGTGCCTATGTAACATTGTGGATCTAGGTCTTTGTGTATTTTCATACTGCCATTTGCTCCCAAGGAAAATAACCATAAGCTTTCGTGCAAAGTCATCCTGCAATTTTCTTTTAAGTACTGCCTTTTAGCTCTTGCTTTCTTTGGTGCCCACAAAAATCCTGATAGCCACCTGGGATATTAGTGTGTTAAGCTTCCCACTGGCCAAAATTGGCTCATTTTATTTGTCCATCATGCATTTGACTGTTGATGCCAGGTTCTTGCCTTCACATTAGAAGGCACTTATAGCCCATGACTACATGCCTTAGAACTCCAGTTAAGTCCATTAAAAGGCATTTGAAGACATGCAGCTTCCATTCTTGGAGTTCAATGAAAAAACTGATCTGTGCTTTGTGTTCTGTGAATGCAGAGTTCTCTGTGTGCAAGATGAATGTTCTTCAGAGGAGAAATAACCTTATACTATAATTTATATGTATTACAGACACACACAAAAATCTTATAGATCTTAACAAGAATAGAAAACTATGCATTTGAGTAGAAGTTGAAAACTGGCATTTGGGAATATGTGATACCTGTAGGTTTTACTTTTACCTGCTTCTATAAAACTAGTTGGTTGAGAGGGTCTATTCAGTTCCATAGGATAATTTAATGTGCAGGAAAAAGTTGTTCTTTATACTTTCTACTAAATATCAGAAGATTGCAGGGCTGTTATCTCACCAGGATCACATAGCGCAATAGCACATGTGATTGGAGTGGCACAATGAATAGATATGGACTTTTTAGGAAGGACAAAGCCAGGATGGTGAGGATGGTGACCTGTTCTTCACCTGTGAGAGAAGCAGGAATACTCAAAGCTTTGTTGTGGAGTAGATCAGGATTAGAGGCCAAACCAACATAGGCAACATTTTTGTGGGTATCTGCTACAGGTGTTTTGCTCAAGAAGATAAAGCCACCTTCAGACAACTGGAAGAAGACTCATGTTCACAGGCCCTGGTACTCATGTAGACAACGTGAGTCATCCTGATACCTGCTGAAGGAGCAGGGCATAAGCAATCCAGAAGGTTTCTGGAATGCATTGATGAGAACTTCCTGACACAAGTGATTGAGGAACTGATGAGGGGAGAGGTGCTCTGCTGGATCTTGTAATTGCAAACAAGGAAGAGCTGGTGGGGAATGTGAAGGTCAGGGCAGTCTTGCTGCAGTAATGATGAGATAGTGGAGTTCAGAATCCTAAAAAGAGGGCACAAGGCAAACAGCAGGGTCATAGTCTTCAAGAGAGCAGACTTTGACCAGTTCAAGGGGCTGTTTGGGAGAGTAACATATGATATGACCCTGAAAAGAGAAGAGTTCCAGGAGAACTAGTTGATATTCAAAGCTCACCTCCTCAATGTTCAAAACCAGTCTATCCTCACGTGCTGGATGAAATGAAAAGCTTGAGAAAGTCTGAATGCATGCATCATGAGCTTCAGGCAAAACTCAAATATTAAAACAAAAAACCCAAAAATCTTGCATGTAACACCACCTCTGCATACTCCTCCCTAAGAAGTCAAAACCATCCTCCTCCCCACCTTTTGATGCAATAACTGGAAACAGGGTCAGGACAGCCAGGAAGATTTTATGGGGGTATGGGTACCCCATTACTTATAGAACCATGTAGAGCTGCTGGGAGCTTTAGTTCCACTTAAATAAGAAGTGATGAGTGGAAGTTCTGTGAATACTTAAATTGCTGAAATTTTGTGTGCAGATGATGCTGGAAACAATGTGTTCAGGATTAGTAGTTCTACTTTGTTGGTTCCTCTCCCTCAAGGTTTGAGAACTAATGTTCTTTTCAGTGAGATCTAAATAGAAATAAGGTCTGTTGTGTTTAAAAATGGTGGTCATACTTCACTTTCTTTTTTTTTTTTTTTTTTCCTCCCAGGGGTATAGGGGATGCAGTGATATTACAGTAGGTGCCCTTGAAAAGAAGTAATTTTACCATTGCTGTCAAAAGGACTGAAGCTAAGCTGTTGTCAACCAAAATAACGGTTCATGAGTACATAGGGAATCGTCATCTCAGTTGATAACATCTGGACACTGCTTCTTCATGAAGACAAATGTTGCTGTTCTGCCTCTGCATACAGATTATCTTTCAAATGGTGATAGCAACAATCTCAAAAGATTAGTAGAGAATACAGAACTGGGTAACTGATGTAGGGATGTTGGAAAGCATGGTGGGGAAAAGATTGTGGCAGACAAAGCTAGAATATGTGGAGAACCTAGACCTAAAAGTTGAACAGCCAAAAATAGTTCTGAAAGTTGGAGCTTACATAGCTTCAAGTTTGTTTGTTTGTTTTTTTTTTTAAGCAATGATGTAGTATCATATCTTCATGTTGTTTTGTTTTATGCCATGTATTACATATGTAATAAAGAAAAGATGACTTATGTGAAGAATATCCCTAAATTAAAGTGTGCTAATATGGAATTAAAATGGAGAAAATATATCAACAGAAAAACATCTGGGAAATTGGTGTTTGCAATATGAACATTACAAACACTGAAATTTCAGAGTTAGTGATAAAACACAGGCCAGGTAAGGAAGAGAGACATTTCATAGAATAAGAATGGTTTAGGTTGGAAGGGACCCTAAAGATCACCTAGTTCAAAATCCCCTGCCTTGGGCAGGGACAACTTCTACTAGACCAGGTTGCTCAAAACCTCATCCAGCTTGGACTTGAACACTTCCATGGATGGGGCCTTTGGGAAAGATTTGGGAGAAAGACGTCCAAACTTGTTTCTGCTTGATAGTGACCTCATAAAAAGAAGAGCTAAAGCTAATAATTTTTGCTTACAATTATGTTAAATTAAATTGATGACCACTGATTTTATACCAAGCATAAGTTTATCACCTAAATGTAAATTTGTAAGATTCATCTTGCTCACTGAAGAGTTAACGCAGAGAAAAAATTTCTTACTGGCTTATTTTAGAAATCTGCTTTACATATTTTTTTTGCAGAATGTCAGTCATGGCAGGAGTGGAGGAGAACTCCATACCTCCCATTGCAGTTGGAATTGCAATGCCTTTTGAACTAGAAAGCTGGGCTGACTGGTGCATTTGTTTGGCTGAATATCCATGGCTGCTTGACATGGCAAATTAAATTACCCAGGTTTGTCTGTGTTGCTTTTGAAACCATGCTGACTGCAGTGTGAGAAACAGTGAGGTATGGAGACACTAAGGGCTTTAGAAAAATAGTAACTCTTGCTCTGTCATTTAACCACGCTGGGGCTCTGTAGAGAAGAAGCCTAGTTGAATTAGTGAAATGTGCACAGCAAGTTATGATCGTGTACATGTAATTACATTGTTCCCAAACTCCTAGTCCTTGAATTCCTATTTCTCTTTCGCTTCAGGGGGGATTCTGTGTGTTTTTTGTTTCGTGTGCAAGGAATGTTTGCTATACTGAAATTATTTTTGTTTGCTATTAAGGTGGTAATGGATCAGGAGCAATCAAATGGGAGGTCTCCATCTGGGAGAGCACATTGAGTTCCTGTGTCCCCTGTGAGGCAGGCTGCATCTGCCAAGAAAGCACTGCTGCCTCCGCTTCAGTGAGCAGGGGCTCTTTCTCTTCACAGGACACTGAGTACGCACACTTGCAAGGGCTGGGAAGCCAGATGAGGAAACAGAGTTCCCAATTCTCTTTAACTGCAGAGCATTAGTCCGCAGTCATTGCTGGTTTTCCCACGATGACAGACAAGTTATCCCTTTTCTACATACAAAGCCAAAGCAAAGCATGTCAGCCTCAAAGCATGATTCGACAGATGAGCTCAGCTGCTTTAACACTGAGTTGATACTAAAAGCATTGGTCCCACTGAACCCACCTTTAACCCACCACTCCTTGTGTCAAATTCAGCAGTTATGTGGTCACAGGGTGAGTCATTTTGTTTAGCTGGTGTGGTAGATAAAATTTATCTTGTTTTGTTTATTTTTTTTTTTCTCTGGCAGTCTAACTGATTCATGTGTATGTTCACAGCTGCTAGATCCAGGATGAGGAAAATGACAAGACCACGAGACTGGAGTCTAAGAGGTCAGGGTCAGAAAGAGGATGAATGCTTCTTTTGTAGCCATTTATTCCTAAATCCAATATAAAGACATCAAGTGCAAAATAAAGAAATTTTGCAAATTATGTATGAGAAGGTTGCTGAACTCAAAACTCTAGTGGGAAAATATTTGTATCAAAGTATACAAGTGATGATGATGTTGCCTTTATTGTGTTTCAATTCTGTGTTAAACAGGAACTACTAGGGGTAGTTCCAGTGACGTATGGCAGCTTACATCTTGGTAGCTGGAGTACCATTTTGCCCAGCACATTGTGGAATACTGCCTGCAAAGTTTGGAATAGAAAATACTGATTTGCTGAAGTTAAAATTCTTCATAGACCTGTAGTAATTTTGTCACAATTTCCTATTAGAGTTGAATGATAGATTTGGCTTGGAAAAGGTCAAAGTATTTTCCTTTGACTTGTATCATCTCGATTTTTCAGAAGTGGCAACAGAATATCTCATTATATAAATGGCAGTGCCCTGGAAAATTTAAAACAGTGAAGTACAAACAATTCCCTTTGCTCTTATTTAGACAATCTAATTGTCAGGCAAAACTTTTTGAGGGAGGGCATTTTCATCTTGGGAAATTTCAGTGCTTTGCTCTGATTCAGGATGGAAGATTTTTTTATTTTTTATTTATTTTTTCAAGTGTCAGTTTGCTGGAATTGAAATTGCGAGTTCTCACACACAGTGCTGTGAAATTGTTTGTGGTAGTAGGTATCTGGAGCTGTGCCACTTATGCCAGATCAGGTTATTTACATTTTTATTATCTAGTCTTGTCGGAACTCTCTATGAGAGTGTGAGCTACAAAGGTCATTCTTGTAGACTACTTACTGCTGTTATTTATGCTGTTATTTAAAGTCAGATATGTCAGACTATGATACAGTCTGGAACAACAACAGAACAACAGAGAACAAACTCAATGAGTCTAAACTAGGTTATGGAATTAGGCCACTTTATCTTTAGAAATCCTGGATGGCAAGTTATGTGGACGTAGCCTGAATGAAGGGATGTTTAATCTACTGTTTTAATGGAATTTTGATTCCTCATGAAAAAGTTCTGTCCCAGGAGCTGTGTTCTTTCTTATTCAGCTATGAATAGATGTTCCTTCCTAAACATCTTTTATAATCTATGAAATTTAGCTCTGGTTTAGAACATTGAGTTTGCATTGTTTTGTCAGCAGATGATGTGTTCAGGTCAAATGCTCTCATGAGCTCACATTCTCCTGCTTTGCTTCTCTTGTCTGGCTCTTCATAAACTAGGCAAGACATGAAGATGTTGGGCTGTATGGTGGGCATAGTAATTTTGTTAGTATGAAGTGTCTAGGCTTCCATGAAGTGCTGTTAAACTGATATAGTTCTTGCCAGAGAAAATAGCTTTAATATAAGGATAAACTTGAAGAGAAAGAATTTACTGAGTAACTTACCATCTGAGAAAGGCCTGAAGAACTTTTTAAAGCTAGTTCAAGTCCTTAAAAACTGTTGTACGTTATAAAAGCACTGAAAATCCTCACCTATATTATCATACACTGAACCGTACTGTTTAGGAAAATCTCTGTCCTGAGGAGTATTTGTTCAGGTGGACAGGCAGACAAAGGGATGAGAAGAAATGGTGTGCCACTAAGCGATGTTCAATCATGAGCGTAATGGCAGGAGACAGCAATCCTACTCTCACTGTCATCCGCCCCCTTGTGCTGGGGGATAATACTGGGTCTGACCTCAATGGGAACATTTCTAACAAAGTTAGAAGACTTGTAGACCAGTAGGCTTCTCACCAGAAAAAACCAACAGGTTGTTCTTGTTCTTTTTACTTAAGTAAGCACCACAGTTGTGGTAGGCACCATATGCAGACTTGCATGGGTTTTGACTGTGGTGGATACACTTGTATTCCAGAAAGCAGAGGATTTTGCCACTTCTCTGTATTACCTAAGAAATCCACACAGCAAGAGAAGCTTTCTCATTTCATCACTTTGAAACTGTCAGTGGTATTTTAAATAAATTATTTTAACTAAGATGGCTATTTCGGAGCATCCTGCTGTCGGACGCCATCTGTTTGGTAAGCGTCATCATTTGTGACTTCTGCAGTGTGGGAACCAAATGTCAGGGACTGTCAAAGCATTTTCTATCATGCTCTAATTCTGGCTGAACAGAAATCCTGTTTATTCACTTTTCTCAAATAGTGTACAGTAGAGTTCTTAGGCTTTTTAGTCGAGCCAGGATTACAGCCAAGTGAAGACTGTAGACTTTCTACAAACAAATTTCTTCAGATGGAGAATTTTTTTATAGAATTAAGGTACAGATTTGGTCAAATGAGGCTGTTGGAAAAAGAATTAGATGTTGCTCTGTCAATCACTACTGATTGCTAGTGTGCTAAATACATTTTGGGTTTTTCGAGAGCATTCACAGTTGAATGTATCATTCTTTCAGGTATAAAATTGAAGTCTGGTCTTTCCTCACAACAATGTTTTGAGGTCCTTTTCACAAACATACAGTGTGGATTCAGGCATTTTAAAGAAAGCATTTTTCCTTGTCTGAACTATAGTCAATGTTATTTTGTACTTCTGGGCCCAGCTCTCAAATTTCAGTAGTCCTGTTTTTGTTTCATCTCTCTTGACTTTGTTTCTTCAAAACTCGGTGTACAACTCATGCTTATGAAATTTAAAGTCCCAATTAAACTAGGCAGCATGTGAGAAGAAAATGGACAAAGTTTGTGTACTTTTAGTGAAATACTTTGGTTCCAATGGTGATGCATCATTCAATGTACCATCAACATCTTTTAAGCAGGGTGGTCAGGCAGGGTATAATACTGATATGGCTTTGTGTTGTAGAAAAACAAAACAACACGTGGCACGTGGTTGTGCAGCTGTTGGTTTTGGGGGAGAGGGGAGTTCTAAATTATGGGTGAATATCAGATTATTTTTTTTTTTGTTATACTCACATACCTGAATTTCACAAATGGGATTAACGATCATCTGTTCTCAGGAAAATGCTGTGAACGGAGAGCATCTGTGGCTGGAGACAAATGTTTCTGGGGACCTCTGCTACCTGGGGGAGGAAAGCTGCCAAGTGAAATTCTCAGTGAGTTATTTTCAGATTTTCTTCTCTCTTTCTGAGGTAATAAACCTGATGTAAGACTGATATACACTACTCAGAAGTTTAGGAGTTTGAACTGTTTGTTGCTGCTGTTGATGCTTGTGTTCCAGGATGTGAAAGGGATGGAAGGCTGTTGGTTAAATATGTTGAAAGCCCCAAATAATTTTGGCTGATCTGAATTATTTACAAAATGAGAATGGAGAATGGAGTAGCTTTCTTAACGTCGTAAGGAAAGAATGGTTAGAATACTGAGATTTCAGAGATATTCCAAATGAGTATCCTATTTATACACACAAATATGTTGCTTGCTGGGGTCTCAGAGTAGAATCTGATACATTTTTTCGGTGTTTTTTAGTCACTGCAAGGATTAGAACTGAATTTTCCAAATTCCTGAGTGTACTCACCACTCGTATTTGAGTGTTTGTCTTCTCCTATTGAAGTTTTTCTTCTGTTTAAGAATATTTAAGGTTTTCCTTCTACTTTGAAGATTTTTTCTGCGGGCAACCAAGTTTCATTGGATTATGTGTATGTGTCTCCTCTTTGACTGGGGAGTTATTGTTATAGTTCCAGTTTGTTTCAGCAATGCTTCACCTAGTATTTCAGTTAAATTGCTTCAACAGAAGAGACCACAAAGACCAATCCTTTTCTTTTGGTATTTAAGAAACCTGGTGAGACAGTGGGGATACTCTGTTTAAGCCCTTGCTATGAATCAGTGCTCAAGGAACATCCTGGCCTTTGAACTGTGAACTGTAAGGGGAATCTTCTCTTCTCTAGGGTGCTTGTGGATGCTGCCTGGTTCTCTTTTCAATACCATCTTTTTGTTTTTATTTAAAAAAAACAACCATAAATTGGAACACTTGATCCAAATTGAATCATTTTGGTTCGCCAATCACCCCTAGTTTATGGGGCCCTGATCCAAAACACTCATGCTTTCCCTAGCCCCGATTTAATATCCATCTCCTATAATTTCTCAAGAAAATTAGCTACTTTATGGCTTATAAGATTAAGGCTAAACTTGAGGAAGTCTGTGCCTGCTTACAAACAGTACTGAAGCGAAGTCTCAACAGTAACACACCGCTGATTATAGGTTAATAATCAAGAGAATAGTCATTGTGTGTATGCCTTGCACTATTATTAGTACTGAGGCACTGGGTTTCAGCAAACGCTGGAGACAGAATTTTGGTTTTTTGTCTGAGTAGGCCTTGGGTCTGACCAAATGCAACTGTACACGCATTCTTAATAGAAGTTTGCTGTTATTCCTAATTTAGCTCACTGAAAGTAGCATAGAAATGTAATAATATGTTGTATATGATTTGCAAGGTTGTGTCATAGCTTTAGAGGTGTATCTCTACAGGAGCTGGAAGGACTGTAGCTGGAGGATTAGACCTACTGATTTACACTTCTGTCTGGTAATGCTGGGAGACATGTGGTGACAATATTTTCTAGGCAATAGGCCTGGAGATGTTGGGGCATATTTAAGACAGCAGAATTTAAAGTTGCTGAATTCTTAACTGCCTGGCTTTTGCTTGACCTGACTGCGATTCTGTTCTTTTTTAGGTACTACTATATTAGTTCCCTTTAGGGAAAGTGATATCTGTGTTTATAACGCATTACTCTGTGTGGGGCTTTCATTACCTTAAGAAATAGAGATGGAAATGAAAATCCAGTTAACTGTAGTTGTTAATTTAACCTCATCTGTTAAAATGCTAATGCTTTTCCAGTTTCAATTTTTTGATGCTGCTGCATTTTTCTATGCATTTCCTGATCTTCCTTTGACTTAGCTCTTTTAAATGTACACTATTTAAGATCAAGTGTTTTCAATGGAGAAGCGGTGAGAAATAATTAAGCTGTAACTGCACAGACTTTGCCTTAAAGCGTTCCCCTATGCAGTACACCAACCCCGATGCAGTACACTAACTCTGGAATATGGAGCTGACATTTCATGATAAATCAAGTCAGTTAAAAGCAACGGAGAAGTCTAAATTTTTACTAGTATATCACTATAAATGGTTGTAACTACTTGCAGCGCCAGCAGCATTCAAAAATCATAACAAAATCTATCCAAAATAATAAAAAAAAATTAAAAGCAAGATATTAAAAAAAAAGAGGGAGCTGATTTTAAGACCTTAGCTTTGTTTGCTGTTTGAAGTTTTTAATCTTAGGAATCAGTTCCTTTATATCGTCTCACTGTTCTTGGCAAACAGACTGAAAACGTATTTAAAGTTAACAAGTCACAGAGCACATGAAAGCTTAGGTTTTTTATACAATGTCATGATTGTTCAGGTGAAACATTAGAACAACACTCCACTCCACATACATGTGAACAGGCAGAGTTGGAGTATATCCAGATAATTGAGACTCATAATTATGAGACTCTGCAAAGCTATAATTATTCTACAATGTGAGCCAAAGCTATGTTCCCTGTTTATTCTTGAGCTTGTTTACAACACACTGAAAATTCTAACGAAATAACTTATTAGAGATTTAAATGAACATGAATAAATTGAATATAAAAATCTGAGGCAAATCAGTCTCAACTTACCCTGTGTTTATAAATTTTGTGTCCCTTAAGCACAGGTCTATGAGTTAAACTTCTATGGATATTATTCCATCTGGTTTATTAAATTGAGTATATGCAAGGAAAAAAAAAGTAAATATATTTTCTGTCTCCTGGATGCATTCTCTTGCCTTTGATATGCTTCAGCTCAGGGGATTCAATGGAAATTATTTTAAAAGCCCTACTGAAATTAATAAAACTAACCGGCATAATTAGGCTGAGAATTTTATCCCTGCTGTAACTTTTCATAAGTATTTAGAACATTCTGTGAGGTTATTGTTATCTGCTAGATGACCCAAGTTTTTTTCTGAAAGTCAATGGTCAGGCCCAGCAAATTAAATATATGATAAGCAGAAAATGACACACTCTTCTGAACAGGTCTGAGTTTTCTGATTTGCATGTGTGAATTTTTCTCCTTTTTACACTGGTGTTGCTCATCATCTCAGTAGGCTGCTCCCTTTTGGAGTGATGATCTGTGCTGTTAAGAGCCTTACATGCTACCTAAAGGGAGCCTTTTACTTGCAGTTCAGAAGCTGAAGTACTGTAGCTCTGTCTTTCACAAAGTCCAATTCTTAACTGGAGCAGCTTCAGACCGTTTTTCAACATGCAGAATGGTTGAGAAGCACCAAGGGAGGAAAAACCATATGTTCCATAATGAGAGAGAAATCTCCTGTCTCACAGCTAACTTTTTTTCCTCCTGGGAACAGTGCACCTCCATGCACACGCATCTCCCTTTCCTCTTGCAGAAATCTGCTCTGCGGAGGAAGTGTGCTGCCTGCAAAATTGTGGTCCACAATGCGTGCATGGAGCAGTTAGAGAAGGTAAGACATTGCCATCTTCTGGAGCCTGATGCAGACAACACTCAACTTTTATTTTTTTTTTTTTTTTTTACCGCCTGAAAAACACCATATGCCAAAGTAGGTTTTTGTAGCTGTTTTGACAATATATTTGTTAAACTGGAATTTAAAGTCAACTTTTTATATTTTTTTTAAATAGATTTCTTCAAATTCTGTGAACCATTTAAAAGACAAAACAAAAACCACAACAGAAACCCCCAAAACACTAAAAAAATCCATAGAAGGCTTTCAGAATGTTTATGATTAAAGAAATAACTTTCCTCTAGTTCTAGATTGCAAATTGGAGCTGGAAAATGCAGTATCCTTTCATGCACAAAATTGGCCTTTCAAAATTCCTCAACTAAATCCACCATAATTTATCTTATGACAGCTATATTTATTATGAGCAATGCAGCATAAGATGCTACTGTGAACATTTTACACTGTGTTTAGTAGACTATACTGTTTTGTCCTCAAACCCTCAGATATTAAGTTTTTTTAAATGGAAAACATCAACCCTTTCCTTTTATAGTACCATTATTTCTGTGAGCATCTCTCCTGCTTCTCATTTCCTTCAAGGAGCATTCCTTACTGCTGTGTGCCTAGAGAATATCTATCACTGAGTTCTCTTCCCATCAGTGATATTTCTTCATTATGCCTAACTGTTAACGTGTTGAAGAAATTTCCCCCTGCTGTATTCGTTTTTTCTTGGCGGGATATGTGTAAAGAAATATGAGTGGGAATTTCCCCATTGATTTCATTAGAGCTTCATTATCACTCCTGTATGTTTTGCAATGTTGTTCTCCATAAAAGAAGTTGATGCATAACAAATTTACAGCAGCAACCCTTTGGAAAGAGTTTTTCCTTTCCAAGTATTTGGACTTGTGTTGACAAATGTCACAGTGATTGCCATAATATCAAGTTGGAGAGGTACCATTTCCACCCCCGATGCTTTTACCCACAGTGAAATTAGCATTAGCACATGCTTTCAGCACATAATGTTACCAGTGAATTTTTCATGACTTCCTTCAGCAGCAGCAGTGCTGACTTTCCACAGCCCAGCAAGCTGGTGGCATCGCCAGCCAGAGCAAATGAGCACTTAGACAAAACCCATTCTATTGAGCTTGTTTATGCCATTCTGGAGACCATGAAATTCCCTTTTTGGCAGAGGATTGTTATAAAGTCTGCATATCTCTTAAACCCTACATAGTTGAAAACTGGTACATAAGTCTTCTGCGTGGCCATCTCTGCAAAGGTTTAAGTTGTAAGTAAAATAAATATAAGCTGGAGATCTTTCCAGCCTGTCACAACTCAGCATTAAAATAAACAATTGTAATTCCAGATGAAGAGTGATGGAGGAAGACTACTATTGTTATGGCTCTTATTTCTTCTTAAAAATAAGTATTTGGTTTAGTTTATCTCCCAGACCTCCCGCCTTTCTCCCCATCCCTTGAGCTATTATTTCAAAGGCCTTTAAATGAGGGTAGAACTTATTTATGTGGGAAGCTTTGTATATACATTTGGTGAAACTTGGTCTTTCTGACTTCATGACGAAAACATAGCTGTGCAGTATCCTTAAGCATTTTATTCTTTGAAGGCTAGTTAACTTAAGCTTGAATCCATTTCATGTAGTTCATCCTTACCTCACGTATCCTCTTCCCATGGCTCTCTTTTCTTCAGTGTTTTTTTTTTTTTTCTTTAAGTTGCCCTGCCTNTTATGACTGCATTCATGGAATTGTGTTTTTTTTTTTTTTTTTTTTCTTAGGAGTCCCATGTTTGTTAAATGCTTTTTCTCTTCACCTTCCTAAAAATATCTTCTGTTTGTGGAAGCTGTTGTTAGTCTTCTTTCTGTCTTTCGTCTCCCACCATCGCTGGGTGGGGCAGTGCAACGCTCCCCAAATGGTTTGTGGTTAGAAAGTTGGATCAAAGCAGCCCGATCTAAGCAAAAGGTAAAAATTTAGGTTAATTTGGACAGTTCTTCATGTGAAGGAAGATTTCTCCACAAACTTTGTTTATGAAGACTTGAAACGGGGATGTGCAAAAAAAGGTCTTGCAGAGTTAGAGTTACAGCTTCACCTTCAGAAAAAAAAAACCGATGAAGCAGTTTCCTTTGAGACGAGGGGGAGACAGTTTAAATAGTTGAACTGAGCAGGCAGCAGTAGCATTAGTGAAGATGAGGGCTGTGTAGAGATCTAGCAAGGAGAATTAAGATGGCATATGAGAAGAGATGTTCTGGCATCCAGGTAAATTACTTTGTTCTGCTAGCAAAGGTAATATTTTAATAGATAATAAATATTTTGGAAGTCTGGCCTAGATCAACATATTGGAATAAATTCTGTCTAAGCTCACTTTCAGGTCTAACAGCTTTATTTTAATGCTAGATTAATTTTCGCTGCAAACCGACTTTCCGAGAAGGAGGCTCCAGATCTCCAAGAGAAGTAAGTAATGGACAAATGACAGTTGCTTTTCATTTTATTTGTGTGATGATTCACCTGGTGTGGAGCTGCAGTGGTGCTTTTAGATTCAGCGGAGTCTTAGAGTATTGGTTCCCTGTGGGACATGTTCTCCTCAGAATAAATGTAAAATGAATTCTAGCAGAAGCACTCCATTACTTACATGGACAGAAACCATTTAGAATTCCCGTTGTCTCTTTTACCATTCATTTAGCTATTCTTTGGGGGGGTATGTGTGATGTGGGGTGGGTTGGGAGGAAGCATTTCTTTTGTTCTTTCTGTCCTTTGAAACTAGTATTTGTTATTTTCTGTGTTTCACTCTCCTTCCACTTGCCTCTTCCTTATTTCTTTTTCCCTAGAAGTTTGTTGAGTATCCTGAGATTTTTGTTAGTAGAAAAAATAATTAAAAACCAAATAAAAATAACAATCTTTATGATTTGTCATCAACCACTGTAAGAGTTCAGCTCATTTGAAGGTGCTGGACAATTATTATTCTTATCTGTCTTGCATAGTTAGAAACCAATGTTTAGCCAATGGTTTTGGCTTTGTTTTTTTTTGTTTGTTTGTTTTGTTTTGTTTTGTTTTTTTAAAGGCCAAAAAATTGCTGAAACTTCACATTATTATTATTTATGTTATGGTTTTTTTTATGATTTTTATTTATTATTAAAATACAAGGAAAACACCAACTTCCTAACTTCTATAGTTGGTTTGGTGGCCAGCTTGTTCAATTCCCTACCACCTCAACTGGTTCGATGTTGACTGGCATAACAGCATGGTGCAGGTGGATGCATTCTAACCCTGCCCCCAAAGTGGGGCAGCAGTGCTGCTCACCCCTCTGTGTCTTGGTCACCTCTTCCTGCCATACAGGATGCAAGTAGTCCAAACAAGGAGAAAAAGGCTATTTTACCAAGTAGAATAGAATGGGGCCCTGCATTGTGGCTGAACACAGCAATGTATATTTAGGTGACTATATTTCCATATGTCATGAATTTTCTTCTTTTTAGAGAAGAGTACCAAGAGAGTAGTTTTGGCCACATTTCAACATGGATAAAGAACACCATCTTGTCCTTATTCCTCCTCCAGTTTTGGTTGTGTGAGGTTTCCTGTGGGAACTGCTACATTTGGCTCCTGAAAAGACTACGTTGGCTGAAGGGACCTTTTGTTTGGTGTCTCTAAACCAATTTCTCATGGATGGTACCGTTAAGTACAAGCTGCTGTTGCTTCCTATAACATTTCTTTTTGTCCTTTTGCAGAACTTTGTCCGACACCACTGGGTGCACAGGCGGAGGCAGGAGGGGAAATGTAAGCAGTGTGGAAAGGTAAGATCTCCAGTGACCAGTCCATACTAAAATTCCTACCAGCCCTGACTGTTGCAGAGAATTTCAGAGGAAATAACAGTTTTCCCCTTAAATAAAAAATATTCAGTTAAGACTAATGTGGGTGTATTATAGTAGAGTTACTCTGTCAAGAAACAGAAAGGATTAGAGAAAATTATAAAAAGAAAAAAAAAAAAATCCCATTATATTTATAGGCCATGTCTCATGCTCTGCTGTTACAGCCTCTGATAAATTTCACTCCCGTGATCTTGTCTAGTCTCTCCTTGGGTTCCTGTAAAGTTGTAGCATTTGCAACATCCCTTAGTGAAGAATTCCCAAACTTAACTATGTGCAGTGAAAAGAATTACGTTTTGGCTATTTTGAACCTGTTGCGTATTAGTTTTTTCTAATGCTCCATAACTCTTGTCTTGGAAGAGGTGGTAAATAAATACTTACGAACTGCATCCTACACCATTCACGGTGTTTAAGAACTCATCTCTTCCTCTTGCAGGTGGGGAAAAAATATAGGTTTGTAGGTTTTAGCTGCTTTTGGCTGAAAACAGATTTTTATTTTTTTTTCTGTATGTGATACAACATAAAATCATCTGGCCCAGCATCCAGTTCAGGGGCGGTGCAGTAATAAAAGCTTAAAGATGAATGCAAAGTGGTCCTTTCTTCATATGCTTTTGGTTACCAGTGGCTTAGGCATTTTGTAAGGCTGAGAATGGGACTTGGACAATCATACTAAACAGACACTTCACTTTCTGTGGTGTTGAAAGCAGTGTTGTCCTCTCCACACACACAGTGTACAGCTACAGCATAACTTTTTCTGTTACTGGTCCCTTTAAAGGCCTGTGGACTGATACAGAGCTGTATGTTCTCCCTGCATCTAACAGTAGGTTTGAAATTTGTAGTAGTTGGAGGGCAATTCTAATTTTTGTTATTTTAGCAGAGATCACCATCCAAGTCCTTCTGTTGCTGTCTATATTTGAGCTGTAATAATACCTGGCTCTCCTGTAGTAATGTTGCATTGCTGGGAGCATTAAAAAGCGAATAAATACCATAAGAAAATATATGCAAAAAAAAGTTTATTAGTAGCCCTAACACTGATGTGAAATCACTCTTTAGTAATAAATTGAGAGTAGTATAACCAAAGCATATTTGAGCTAGTAATCCCTATGTGCTCTGTGTGAATGGATGGCTATATTTGTGTGGGTTTTGATCCAGATTATTTATTGTAATCAGCAACACAGACTAGGGATTCAGGTGCTTGTTTCCTCTGGTATGCACAACTGTTTATTTTCACAGGAGCTGCTCACAGCATGGAATTTCATGTGTGGTATGGGAATTGGGTGTCAGTGAATCAGGGCCAATCAGGTACTGTTAGGCTGATTTTCTCGCAAAGGTGAAATGAATTTTCTACCCCAAAACTTGTGCAGAAAACCTCCTTGCATGACCCACGAACAAGATAGTTGAATTTTAGCTTTCCTTCTCACTGAGAGAAGGCAGGAGAGATGATTTCTGATGGAACATGGAGTGCCACAGTGTTTTAATCCCATAGTCTCCATCCAACCTCACTGTGATCTGCAGTGCATTGCTTTATTTCCTCAGTTCCTTTATTTGTAAAGCTAGCTTTCAAATAATTGCTGTCTTACCTCAAACATGCATCCTTAGGAAGAACTAGCTCATATTTGTAAAGCAATTTGAGGAAGAAAAGTGATGCTTTGTTGTTACTTATCATTAATATGTTTTTATTGCTGTATCATTTTCTCTAATGACTCCCTAAAAGCCAAATGGCTTACTGAATAGATGAAAAATGGTCCATCTAGAACCAGACAAGCTGCTCAGTCCGTATGTTTAAAATACACCACTGATGGGCTGTGGAATTAAAGAACTGAATTTTAGGTTTTATTAGTGGAGGTTTTGGTAGAGAATAATTTCTCCCCTGGCTGTTACAAAGCAGAACAAAACAAAACATTTCATATACCCATCAGGGGCTGAAATAATATATATATTTTTTAATATGCTTTAGGACGAGGAACAACGAGATTTGTGAGAAACATTAAGAAGCACTAGTATAAGTGACTGATAATAGAGCATTTTGTCCAGTGTCAGCCCTCTGCTCCAGCACTCATATACGTTGCTCTGTCTGTTCCTGTGCCCACACCAAATGGCAGAGTAGATCTGCCCAACCAGAAGCATCTGGCCAGCTGGTCTTAGTGAAGCCATTTGATTACACTCCATTACTAAACCTGAATATGCCAAATCGGCATCATTATGAAGAATCTACTCTTTTTTTTTAATTTCTCTGAATGTAAAAAACTGAGGCATTAGGGGAAGGATTTAAAAACAAAACCAAAAAAAATCCCAAACCATCAGAGTTGACACAGACCTCCTTAGGAGTAGGCTTTGGTGGCTTGAATACATACAGCAGACACCTGAAGAAGCTGCAATGTGCACTTCTACATGGCAGGCAGCCAGGGAGAGCTGCCTTTACTTCAGAATATTGATAGGGTTGTCGGAACTACAGTGTATGGACGGTTTGTAGCTCAGTCCCTCACAAGACCAGTGCATCTCTGGATGGGTTTTTGATTGTTCATTTAAATCTTCTGGGTGTGCTCAACAGCATCATTGCACTGGACACCAATAGGCTCGCTTTCCCTGCAGGTCTCCCTCTTCCTGTTCCTTTCCACAGCATCTAGGATAAGAAGGATCTTAATTATAGAAGCAGTGTGGCAATGATCTGTTAGATGTTACTAACACTTTGTACTGGATCTTGGGCATTGCTCAGCATGTGGGAAATTTTGGTAAAACTCAGCTTGTCAAAAAGAAAAATGGGCTCACAAATTCATGACTTGGTAGAGAGGTGAATTAGAAAATTCTGGGTAGTGATGGGCTAGTTAATGTAGTAGAGAGAGGTTTGATAGAGGCCAATGAAAAAAGCTTCCAGACAGCTGCAAATATGGAATCTAAGCAGTGAAGATGACAAACTTCTCACTAAAGTTTTGCAATTTCCATCCCTGCAGCCATTAACACATGCCAATTCTTTCTCTGACTAAAATAAGCCTTAACTGAACACAAATGTTTAGGCTATAACTTATCATTTGTTGCCTATGTTGTTTTCCAGCCTTAAAATTTAGACATTTAGACCAAAATGATATGTCTGTTGAAATTGTATTCTAGAAAGTGAAACTTTTCTGTGGGAGAATAAAATCTCATATTTGCTGGTAATAGTAGGTGCTTTTTTTCCTCTTTAAACTATAAAGAAATATTTTCTTTTATCTGTTTGATCTGAATCAGACCATCTTGGTGTTTTAGAATTTGCTAAAAAGATCTTGATCTGAGTCAGTTCAATAAAACAATAAACTTAATTTGCCAATCAGAACATTTCCACACAGACATTGTAGCTGATTCTACTCTATTGAAAAAAACCTCCAAACAAACTACAAAACCCAAGGAAAATTCAAATCCTTGTTTATATTTAGGGCAGATGACTGCAATGGGACAATGTTTTGTTCTGAATCTGTCACGTCGGTAGAAATCCATTAATATAGGCCATTCTTTCTCTACTTTTTTCTTCCTTTGTCTTTACAAAATTTAAGAAAAAGCGTAACACTTTGGAGAAGTGTTTTTAAAAGCGTGTATGAAAATGCCCCAATTGAAGAACCTTTGCTATATGAATCCTGTCATTGTTTTATCCTCTCAAAATCTGTTCAGTGTCGAAGAGCTTTGATGCTAGGCCAATGTATTTGAATTTAATGAACTGATTTAGCCTGGCACAGTCACCTGGCAAGAGTTCAAGGTGTAAAGTTTCTTGTAGTCAGGAGGGATTTAATATTTTTTTTTTCCTGCTTATTCTAGGGCTTTCAACAGAAATTCTCCTTTCATAGTAAAGAGATTGTGGCCATCAGCTGTTCCTGGTGCAAGCTGGCGGTAAGTGACCAACACTCAGGAAGACTCGCTGAGTGGCCACACTGCAAAAAAATTCATTTTTCCTGTCTCTTTGGGCTCTCTCTGTGTGAATCACCCCTGGTTTTGTAATTTCTGTTCCTTTTGTTAAAAGACACCATTAGCCTCACCTGGCTGACACAAGTTGTCTAGGAGAAGAGTCTTGCTGCACAATGTAGTCACTGGCTATGTCCCATCACTGTCCTGCTGCTGCTAGCTCAGGGAGCCAAACGTGCAGCTGCATCAAACTAGGTTGTGGTCCTCAAACTGACTTGTGTTTAACTAAGAGTGAGTGGTGGGTTTGGGGTTTTTTTTTGGGGTTCATGTTTATTGTTGTTGTTGTTGTTGTTGTTTTTTCTTTTGTAAGAAGACATGGCTAGAGAAGGGATGTTTAGTTATGTGATCCTAAACTCCACAGTTTCAAGGACTTGAAGATGGTGAAGTAGGAAATATTGCTGTAGTATTTGTACCATTATTCTTTTTTACCTCTCTGCTTCTCCTTCATCTTCCTTTGTCTCCTTATTGACTCTACTCTTTTCTTCTCTTTCAGTTTCATAATAAAGTCACCTGTTTCATGTTACATCACATTGAGGAGCCGTGTTCCCTGGGGGCTCATGCTGCTGTCATTGTGCCTCCCACCTGGATCATTAAGGTGAAGAAACCTCAGGTAACTGCATGCTGAGGTCTGTTTCTGAAGCTGTATGGCTGCGCAGGGCCAGCCTGGCTTCGCTGCTCAGTACTCCTTCACTAAGGCATGCTTGTTCAACCCCGTCTCTATCCTTGAAACCCAACATACATCCATGGTGATTATGAACCTGTATCCTCCTGCCCCTCCATCCAGCCCTTCAGTAAGTTCCCCTGTTTGGGATGATTAGCAACAAACGTGACTTCTGTTCTGAGCAAATCCAGCTCAGATTTGTTCCTGTTACCGTGAGTTCAGTGAGCATACTGCAAGAAATCTCCTGCATTGTAGGCAGTCAAGCATGTTTCATTAAATAGAGCTGAGCAAATACAGGGGAAAACCACTTACAAACATCCACTTGAACTGCAGAAAGAATTGGCTGTGGCTGGACTGGCGTCCCTCTGAATTTGCCATCAATGGACATTTAAAAGATCATGTCTTATTTGCATCAGTGCTTACTGAATGTGAGCAATCAGCCCACAGGCATAATTAGATGAAGGTAACAAGCATTAGACTTCAAAGCTTTTGTAATGGATGTGATATGTCTCAGGATAATTCACTGGTGGACAAAATAGGGAAAAAAAATCATCCAAAAGAGCTGGCCAAAAATTAAAAGGGGATACTTATCATGTAAGAAGTAATTGTTTTCTTTGGAAGTCTGTTTTCGGTCAAGATAGGACTAAAAGAAACAGGCAAACAAACACTGAATGTACTGGGGAGCCAGAAATGCTGGTAAAAGTTTTATTTCAGAAGCGCTGAAACAAGGTGGGTTTTTTTTTGGTAGTCATCAAGAGACTGAGAAGTTCAGGCTGTAGGCAAAGCACTAAGAAAAATTAGTGCCATGATGCTGGAAAAAGGTCTGAGTTGTGGCACTGCTCAGTTTTTAGTTCCAGTCTAGGGATATGAATGTCAGACTTGTGCATAAGTGGCATTTCTAGCAAGCTGGATTTTGAAGACAAGAGGGGGAAGGGGAAATATAGAGTAATCAGAAAGTCAACTGAAGAGACTGCTATTTCTCCTCTAAGTCTAAAGAAAGTTGGCAAGATTCCTAGCCACCTCCACTCTGAGAAAAAAGGTTTCTTTGTAATTTGTATTGTTCCCCACACTCTTCTTCCTGTTATTTTTATTCCAGCCTCCCTTAAAGAAATATTTTTTCCTCTCTTGAAGAATCAATTTAAACCTTGGGCAGGAATTTAATCTCCTTGGCTAATTTTCAGCACCTGCCTGGTACTTGATAGAGAGATCCATGTCTGACATTACTAAACTAAGCCTTTCTTACATATTTTTATTTTATTTAATTTGTAGTTAAAAAAAAAAAAAAAGACACTTATCTTTCTTCTGATTTGACGACTGGCCTATGTAGGGGTACCTTCCTTATAATATTTTTAGAGAATTTTCTTTCTTGTCCATTATTTTTTGGGAAAAGTTCAAATAAAAAAATCGAATCCAGTTAATTAATGGGGGAAATACCTTTCAGTAAAAGTTTAAAATGTTATGCTAAAAGAAAATGTTAGCTTTGAGTACCTGAGTCATGACTGAGGAGGAAGTACTTCAGTCCAATATTCCCTCTCCATCACATCTTGAGTCCTTGAAATTCATGGTCAGAAGCATGAATAATAAACCTTACCTTGAGTAATCGAAGCATTAGCTCAAAATGATATTTAGCACAGACAATGGGCGTATTTCCATGAAACTTCTTCACAGCACCCATTGCAGTTTTAGTTCTGGGGAACACATCCTTATTGCTGGAGAAAACACTGACGCATCTTTCAGATGTGCTTTCAGATTTTTGGCAGAAATCTTGTTTACTTATTATTTTTTTAGGAAATGTTTTCTCCTCTCCTGCTGTTTCTGGCCAGCTCTGCTTCTGTGTATTATGACTCTTTTGACCCAGTATGCATGTTTGGTAAATACTAGGAATTATTCACTGCATTCAATCCACAGAATACAAACACAATATTCACAAATTTTTGTAAATTCAGATAGTAAATAAACGTGAAACCAGCAATCTGTTTTTCACATATTCCACAATCAGGATAAATTTGGCTAGAAGCCTTTTTGTTATGAAATATTTTCTCAGCTCTAATTTAACTACTTACACTGGTCACAGGCAACTGAATTCCCTACTCATATGAAATTGATTTTAGTGGTGTCTTCATCCTGTTTGTTGGTTGTTTCTTTTAAGCAAATAAGATGGCTTTTTGTAGCAAAATCTTACCCTGATTGTTAATTTTATTGCTACAAAAATAGTTTTCCATACAACGTGGGTCACCACCTTTCAAATTCTGGGCTTGAATAAAGAGCACACTCCCTCTCTGACTACTGTTGTGGTAGAAAAGCATCATTGTGTAATTGGTTAAGGACAAATCTCTGCTTACAACCTACATTCTAATTGGGGAGCTTTTGCTTCTTGCAAGCAATTGACTGCACAATGAAGAATATTCAGAATGGTTCAAATAGCTTTGGGATTGGTGGTAGCCCCTGTCTGTAATGACCCATTTACATGAATGGAAAACTTCCAGTACCTATTCCATGTTATTCCTAATATGAGCCACCTCTGTAACTTCTTTACTTATTTCCAGTTTTTCTGTACTGTGTTAGCAGCACTTTGATACCAGCTCTGATTTCTGGGGGTTCAAATAAAGTCCATCTCCTAGTTTGTGAAAGGAGGTCAACCCTGTTGACTGGTGGTGTTTTGGTATAGGTGAGGTTTGTTAGCCCGAGTGGTATTAGCTTTAGGAATAGACTTGCTATATGTTGATTCAGTGAGTGAAAAGTAGATAATAAGGAGGATCGGGCTAGTGTAATTGCTGAATTAGCCTGTCTTCTGTCTGGGAAGGCAAAGGCAGTAACTGTAAAATTCCAAGTTTTTCCTGTTGAAGGTGAGTAAACATGGTGTTTTCTTCTCCTTTGAGGACCTTGACTAAGTGCTAGTGACTATTTATATTTTTGGGTTTGTTTCTTTATTTCCTCGATTGCTGAGTGCAGCTCACTTGTCTGAAAGTGGTTTGTGAATAATCTGAAAATGGTCAAGATTGACCTCCCCAGGGGCTGTTCATTAAGTGGTTTAAAGCCCAGCGTGCTAAAAGACTTTGAAAATGAAGGCTGAAATGTTGTAAAGGAGAATGTTTAAAGGGTTCATTTGAATGGCTTGAGATCATCTGTGGCCCAGCACCATACAAGAAGGAGCTCCAATTCTTCTGTTCATCTAGCTAAGCTTGCTTAGAACTAGAGTGACCATGCAATAATACCAAAAAATCTCTTTTTGAAGATGGCCAAACTGATATCCACAAAGGAAAGGTTTCCTCTCTAGAGGCAAGTTAGGATTTACATGTGGTGCTCATTTAAAGGTATGCTTTGCTATCAGGTACTTTGCTGAATAACACTATATGCTTATAAAACACTCATCGCCTTGTTATCTGGACAAGGTAGTATGCATCCATTTCTTCAGTTAAATGTGCAAAGACTGATGATTACTCTTGGCTGTTATTCTTCTGCATGTTTGCGAAGAGAACCTGCATATGTTTAAGCAGCTTTTTTGCCTTTCATCTGCTATGGACATGCAGTTGCAATCATCGTAGGAAAGCTTTAAGTTATCTTAATACTATACGTGTAGGCATGTTTAAAAATGGTGGAATACATGTGATGTAGCACATTCTAGTGCCTTTTTGAGTGTGGAAATTGTTATAATCATGAATAGATGCTTACATTAAAATATAGTGTATATATAGACTCTGATATAGCTGTATACCTCTTCCCACCCATAGGCAAGAGAAGGTATGTTATAACGGGATGTAATAACAACTACATTTAAACATTCTTTAAATTATCCTCTTAAAATTAGGTAGAATTTTACTGAACTGTTTTTGCCCTTTCCAGAAGAAAGCCACTGGACGGACTTAGGTCCATCCATTGTGGAGGTAGTACAGCTCTTCTTCCAGAGATACAGTTAAGTACTTGCCTTTGACAAGACCTAACTTGAGTTACAGACTACAGTTTGCCAGCAGAATTCATTGTGCTTTAGCAATGGGATAAGCATCTTGAATTGTACACCTGGAGAGACTGAAGCACTGGCAAAAGGCTTGTTATACCCCTGATCTTTCAGCAGACCGCTGGCAAGACTGTGGGTAGACTAGATCTGTCATGTGTTTTGCATCACTCTAGGGAGAATCCTTCATCAGAGAAGCACTGAGGAGCTAAATTAAGACCCTCATGGGAGGCAGCTTTGAGAGTCATGTCCTGTACCTTTATGTTGATATAAGACTGTTGTCTGCAGTCAATCCGACTACTGAGGTAGGGCAACGAAGGACAATGCAGATGATATTACTGATACACTTCTGTAGTCCATGCAGTCTTTGTGGTTTATCCATGCTTTCAAGATCACTTTGAATAAGAGTAGGTATTTTAAAATGTAGTCTAAAAGGGTAAATGTGTAATTGCTCTGCAGAGCCATCTTGTCTTCAGTAATTCCTGAACCCAACAAAGCGTGACTATACCCTAGTCCACAAAGAGTGTTGAGAGGTGGCAAGAAGCTTGAAAACTTGTGTTCCACAGCACATTTCCCTTGGTCTGAGTTAGCTTTTAGTTTTTCTTAACTTCTCAGAGATGGGGAAACCTTGGCTTCCATATCTGCTGTGTCGTACTGAAGTCTTGGGATTCTGGAAGTGGTTGTTAGGTATTAAAAATCCAGTAGCTGTTCTTGTTAATGTTGGTTAGCAAGCAGGATTAAGACATCACTGCTTACAGATGTGATCATCTGTGGTCATTGACTTTTTCATTAGTGGTATACTTTTGAATATGCTCAAGACAGAAATGAACTTTTGGATGAGCTGAGTGGATCTTGTTCCCCTTTTGAAGCCAGAAAAAATTATCAATAAACTTTCTTCAAATTCCTTGTGTTAACTTGACTTCCTGGTGACAGCTAGACCCAGAGTTGGAAAACTGAGAAAATATTTACAGTGTTTCCTGTAATATAAAATTCTGGTCATACGGAAAGGGATTTCTGTGAGTATGACTTCAGTTACTGAATGAAATTAATTTAAAAAACCATAAATCCATTTTTAATGTTCTTATCAAACCATAACACCTTAGTGATTCAATATCTTTGAGCAGGCTATTGCCAGCCTTGAGAATAGCTTTGGTGCAACTTCTATTTTGATAGGTTCTGCAAAACTAAGCAATTTTAAATTTTAAAAATTCACCATAAATAGTTAAATGATACTGGTCTTTAAAAAGAAAGTAAACAAAACCCCCACAAACACCCCCTTCACTTCACCTAAATCCTTAAATATTAACAACTCAGTTTGTTTCTTAGCAGATTATTACACAAGTTTCTTGATAGGCTGGAACTGATTCCATAGTGCCAGCATCATACACCATGGTGGCCTACGTTATGTGGAGTCAGAATGGTTGCCAGAGCTAAAACTTGTTGTTTTCTTTCCTAAAAAAAACATGAAAAATATCTCATTTATCATGTTTTTTTATTACATCTTTATGCAGGTGGTCTCCATACCAGGAGACGAGCCTGATTGGGCAGGAGACTGGAGCCCCGAAGGGGAAACGGGCGTCTCCTACCCCTATTGGGAGGGTTGGCAGGTACAACATGTGGTGTTATGTGAGTCTATGGGAGCATCTGATCTTTTTCCCCCCTCACAGCGTGGGAAAGTTTCCAGTTCCAAAGCACCAGTCTGGTCTCCGTGTGTGGCTTTCTCCATAAACGGTGGTGTGGAAGTGTAAAGCATGCAGCGCATGTAATTTAAATCTCGAGCATGTGCCAGATACTCTTATCATTCTCCAAGTGGACATGCATGGAAGAGCTTCGTAAAGGGGCTCTGTCTGGGCCTGTCTTCTAAATTTTGTTTTGCTTTTCATGTATTCTTTTTTCTTTTGGTGTAGAACTCATTAAAGACTTCAACACGGCGAAAGAAGAGAACGTCTTTTAAGAGAAAAGCTAGCAAAAGAGGCAATGAAGTAGGTATTCAACTGCTTTGGAAATTGGGCTCCTCTTGTTTAAATGTCTAAATGCAGACTTTAATTTTTTGACTGTAATGACTAATATCTTTTTTTCCCCACTGGAAAATTCCATGCTACTGAATTTGTTGTGGGAATAAATGAGTTTCAGTAAAACTTGTATGAAAAGTTTTATTTGTTGAGTTGATTTTTCAAGAAACAGCGCACCAGACTCCAGAAGGGCCAGCAGTCTAATGAAACAGCATTCCCTTGGGGTGTAGGAGACTTGGCTCAGGCCCTTGGTTTCCACTAGGTAGAGTAGGGTTGTGAAACTGGGGTTGTGAAATCCATGGTGAGTGCACTGACACGAGGGTCTGATCTGGCTTGAAGGTATCTCCCTCAGGAGGTCTCATGCTGAAAATGTTCTGCTGTGTGAAAATCGACATTGGTCCATAAAGGGAGGGAGAAAATGTTTGAATGGTTTGGTTTATCACATAGCATATAGAAGACCTTGTTTCTAGACCCTGTCTAGTGGATTTGTTGTATAGATGAACAGCCTCATGGGGAGAGGTGGAGGGAGACTCATCTCTGTGTAGCCAGAGCTCTCTGGTTAAGCTTCTCACTTGGGCGGTGAGACAACTGCAGACCAGAAACTTGAATCTATGCCTGCCACAGCCCAGGAAAGTTCTGTAACTACTGGGCTGTCTAGTGTCCTGCGGGTGTAGGAAGTAGCCAGGCAAATGGTTTCCTCATTGACGTGCCATGTTTGGCCTGTGACACTTGTTCAAAGGTGTTTTATATAATTTTTTTTTTTTTTTAGATAACATTGAGTAAAAACTTAAAATAGTTTTGTGCTGGCCTGAAGTGATTCTCCCCACCCTCCACCTTCTTACTTGTTTGCCTAAGTTAGATAAATTAGTCCCACTTGGGCACCATATTAATATATGCGGCCTGAGGTAGTTTTGTCTCTTAGGTCTCTCCTAGCTCCTAGAGCTAGGTTTGGTCTCCTGCATGTGTTATGCCATGCAAACATGCATAGCTTGTACTAAAGCTGTTCTTCCTTCTGTTTTTTAGGATAACAAAGGTCGGCCATTTGTGATAAAGCCTATCTCCTCTCCACTTATGAAGCCACTGCTGGTTTTTGTCAATCCAAAAAGTGGAGGGAATCAGGTAAGAACATTACCTGGATCCAGGTAACGCTTTAGTTTGACAACAGTGCTTCTGAAAATTAGTTTTTGGTGAGTCAGAACTCTATCCACCTGAATTGCAGTCCGTAGAAGAGGACCTTGCTGTTGAATGGCCTTTCCACTTCAATGGAAATGGATGGATGGATACTTGAGTATTTGAGCAGTTGTATTCCTATCTCCAGATTTCCGAAAAGAATCTAAAATGGTAGTTTGGAGGTTTTAGAAGACATCATCTTTCCACAGAATATTTAGATTGCCAGTGAAGTCTTAGACTTTTTTTTAATCCAGTAAGTGATTTAATTTTACTAGGAAAGCGTAGTGAAATTAGTGAATGTGAAATGACACATTCCTATGGCATTAAAAATCTTTATTGGTCTTGTACCGTACCGTAGAGAACTGAGTTTCACTGACTAACGTGATCATGCAGCAGACTTTTTTCTTAGGGTTCTTGGAATTGAAATTCATCCAAGTGAAAGTTTTGCAAATTAGTTCTACCACTTTGTAAATATCAAAATCTGGGTTCCTTTTGATAAGCAAGGACTTCTAGTTGAAAAAAAAATTGATGTAAGATGTGAGGCCTGTAGAGTATGGAGAATAGCATTGCTGCTTCACACTTTCTCCTCTTTTAGAAGAAATAGGGAGGGCACCAAACGAAGCTGCTAAGATACGGATTCAAAACAAAGAAAAAAAATTGGTTCTTCTCACAGTGTTGAATTCAACTGCAACTCTTTGACATAGGATGCTGTGGGTACTAAAAATTTACATGGGCTGAATGAGAGATTTAGAAGAGGAAGCCCTGTGGGTTACTGAAGTTCTGGACCCCTCCTCTGGCTCAAGAGTTCTATGAACTCCAAATAACTGAGGGTAGGAGAATAACTATAGCAAACCACTTTTTAAATTTTCTTTTCCCCTCTGTTCTTATTTTTCCTGTGCACTTTGACTACTATTCTTGATTTTCCACTTAAGGGAAAGTGTCAAACATGAGCCATACATCAGAAAGGGGAGCTATTGAAAATTCTTGACTGACTTCAAAATGCAAGTTGCCTCCATGGGGTTCTTGGCCCTCTTCTGCTAGTAAGAGACCCTGCTGCTTTGTGTCTAGGCATAACATGAAGGAGGGGAATCAGGTGTCTGAAACAAGAACACAAGAGTCTGAGAAGGCAGGAATTATATGGCCATGCTGCATTGAGTGAGGGAGCAATGGGGCAGCTGTAGCACACTGTCCTTCCTCGGCTTCTGCTTCATTAGATAGTAGAGGGCTACAGTTACGAGTGTTCATGGTGGTAATGGTAAAGGTCAAAGCAACGTCACTGCTTGGATGTTGTGCAGGACACTGTTCAATGTGACAGTGACTTTGCCCACAAGCTTGTTCAACTTACTGCTGTCATGGATGGCTGAAGGTCATATGGGATAACAAAAATTTCTTTTTGCAAGTGGTAAATAGTAGGAGAACAGGTTGCTGTGGAAGCTGAACCTTTGGTCTGACCATGAATGCCTGTTCTTATGAACAATTAATGATTTCTGTTGTTAAATTTGGTCTATGTGTATACATATTTACCCTGCCCGGACTGGTGGGCTGCTATTCTGTAAAGCAATTATCTACTAAGCCACTTTCCAGTTTGTGTTTTTCATTTGTTTGCTTGCAAAGCAACTCCAATAAGGTATATATTTAACACTATTAGTTTTAATAATCATAATGCTATTAGTAATTTCTTTTCCTTTGATTTTTCTCTTTTTACAGGGCACCAAGATTCTCCAAACGTTTATGTGGTATTTGAATCCACGCCAGGTCTTTGATCTCTCTCAGGAAGGGCCAAGAGATGCGTAAGTTCTTGAGCCTTCAGGTCTGCAGACCATAATTCTATTCTTATACAGAAAGCAGTCAAATGTTGTCGTGGTTTTGACCAATCGGACAGATGATGACCCCTCCTCCCCCCCGCAAGGAAAAGAGAGGAGAGGAAAGGATTAAGAGATTCAGGAGTTTAGATAAAAACTAAACTACTTTAATGAAATATCAATAACAATAATATAATAAACAATAAAAAGAAAAATTAAAAGTATATAAAAGAAAGGATAAAGAAAAAAAAGTATGCAGTCTATACAAAACCGTATCAGGCTCCCAGGACGATGATCACATCACCAGCAGCACCAGTAAATGTCCTAGGCTGGACTCGGTGACTGGCAGGAGCTGGATTCCGGATCAGGATCAAAGGCAGATGAACAGACAGGGTCCTCCTCAGGCGTCGGCCATTGAAGGAAGAAAAACTAACAACCCCTTGATCCCCCAGCTTTTTTTACTGAGCATGATGCGGATGGGATGGAATACCCCAATTGGCCAGTTTTAGGTCACCTGACAAAATTACCTGACCTTGGTTGTTCTAGCAGTAAGTATAAGCAAGGGCCTCTCTGCATACCATCCCTTGGTATAATCAGGTCTTATCACTGTGAGACGAAACAGTCTGCTGTTAATTTCAGACTTTAGTTAGTTAGAAGAGGCCCAGCTAAAAAAGTAAAACTACTGAACAGAAAATTGGTTTGTTTTACCTCAAACCAGGACAAATGTCTAACTTGGATAGATGTATAGACTGCATATTGGGTGTGTCCAGGTTTTGGTAGTGGTGGTGGGGTGGGCTGGGCTGCAGCAGTGCCTTTTATGGCAAGAGATCAGGAGCTGGCCTCCTTGTTAGCCACATCCAGACAGCTCCAAGACAGACCTGCTGCAGATCCCATAGTGCCTGACCATTCCCTGGTGTCTGAGCATTGCAATGGGGTGAGGCTGCCTCCAGATTTCTGTACACAACAACAGTATGCAAGTACCTGACTTGACTTCTCTAGGCAATAATTATGACCCTCTTCCAAGGGATGGAGGACCTGTCTTTAAAGGCGTGATTCTCACTGCTAAGGGTTAAGGCATCATCCTTCAATGGTATTTCAGATAGGGAAACTTGGTCTAGTCAACTCTGTTCAGCTCTACTTTGACAAATTGGGCAGCACAAAAACATACAAATCATGTAAAATTAAATATTTACCTGTATAAGAATGTCCATGTATTTGTTACTCATACCTAGAGAGCCTTTTTTTCCTGCTGAAACATCTCCACTGCTGCTCCCCTCATGTATTGTAGCTTTAAAGTATTCATGCAGTTTTCAGAGCTGTGTAATGGCGTTAAAGGAGGGTTAGGTTCTCTGGTTACTCAGTTCTCTCTCTGTGAATGTAACCCCCTTTATTGGGACATATTTCGTTACATGTTTCTCTCATGCAACAGAAGGGACATATGTATTACATGCTTTTGTTAGCTTTCCTGTTGATATCTTAGATCAGATAATCCAGAGAAAAAGCTCCATTAGAAGTTACTGCTTTTTGTGGTGTTAAAGAAATAGTTACCAGCTGAGGGAGCTGTCATGTCCTACTTGCTTCAGAAACTGTGACTCAGCAAATCCTGATGAACAACACCAAATTTTGTTTAAAAACCTCAATGTTCGTATTTGTTTGCTTTATAATAATAATAATAAAATATGGAGGGATTTTTGTTTCATGTCTAGAGGAAGCATAAGACTCTGGCCTTTTGGATCCAGCATGGGAACATGGAGAACTGATCATGTACTTCTCATGAAGTACATGCCTAACCATGGAGGAAGGCCCCATTTTGTATCTTAGTGGGTGTGCATGTGTGAAGATGTGAAGTGAGCTGCAAGGCTCAGGTTGGGTTGAGGCAGATGCTGCCTGCAGCTGCCAGGGCTGCTGCATCCTCACTGCTGAGGCTTTCAGTAACACTGAGATTTATTTATTGTTTTGAATTTTTTTTCTTCCTCCCTCCATAGCCTTAATAATGAATATTCAAAAATGTTATAAGTAGTGGTTGAACTGTCACTCAGCAAAGTGCATAAAAAGGCTTGCATTGTTTTTCTGATTTCTTTTTTTTTTTTGTTTTTCCTCCTTTTCTGCTTTTCCCTCCCCTGGCCAGGCTGGAGCTGTACAGAAAAGTGCCAAACCTGCGGATCCTGGCCTGCGGCGGGGATGGGACGGTAGGTGGCTGGTTCCTGGCAGCCCCATACTCGTTGCCAAGAAAGTAAATTCCTCAGAGTTGTGAGTTCCCCATTTTGTGATGCCCAAAGACCCCAGATAAGTTACCTTATGCTTGTGAAATCTACTCTTAAAATTTTCTGTGTGGCCTCGCCTGGGTGGTGATGGGGCCAGATCCTAAAGTCCAAGGCCCTATCTGCTCTCTATACAGAAAGGTATAGTAGAGCTTAAAAAATAGTATAGAATGACTTTGCTGGCCTTCTCTCATTATTTAGTGAGGGTTTAGTAGGTTAACTTAATGTCTTAATTTCTGCTCCTTCCCGCTATCATCTCTGTGATGTCAGAATGCAGTCAAACATGGTCTTCTCTGTGCCTAAAGAAAGTGAGTTTCCCCACTTTCTTTACAAAGCACCTGTAAGCAAAGTTATAGCTTGGGTCATACTACTAGCCTGCAATCTGGCAGGTCCAGGGTCAGTGTTTCTCTTTGCTGCTGAATTTCTATGTGCTCTTGAATAAGTGGAAAGGGTCAAATCTTTAAAAGGATTTAGGCACCTTCCGTTGGAGACAGTCTCTGTGGTTCGGGGCCTGAATGCCAAGAGTGCTAGTGGAGACATTGCAACCACATTAATCTTTTCAGTTCTTAGGAATATTGTAAATCTGCCTGTGCCACGGAGTGCTTAAATGCAATCAAAACACTGACCTTTAATCTCTGTGAGTCAGTTCTCTAAATATGCAGTTGATAATAATTGTAACCATAACTATGGTAAGGAAAACGCAGAACTGGTTGCAAGGTACAATGGCTGGCTAGGATAGATATATGTACATATTTAAGGTACTGGGAGGCAGTACCTTACTGTGTGTGTTTTGCTGAACGAACCTTCAACCCATCTCTGCTTAAATTTCTGAAGGAACTTTCTATTCAGCATCTGTGCATTCTTTTAAAATGCTGTCTGTAGGGCTTATTAATACCAGTGCTTTCTCTGTTGGAGTGAAGAATATATGTGATTTGACTACTGTCTTGCTGGTACCTGGGGCAACAAGATATTATTGAATTGTGAATGTTCCTTGAGAAACCTGTGAGGCATTGCTTTAGCAGGAAACATAGCTGCAAAAAAAAGAGTTTCAATCTGTTTTCAGAAACTCTTTGCAGCTTCCATGTGAGAAAGCCAATATTATAATAAGGGGGGGAGGAATCTTGATCCTGAAAATATTAAAATAGAAATGAATGCAACAACGTTTTGAGTCTCACCATCCTTTGTTTTTCCTTCGCTGAGCAGTGCAAGCGACAGGTGGCAGCACCTTCTCATTGGTATGAGCAACACTCCGCTATTAACTTTGATGCTGCTTCTCAGTTTGAAGCAAATTAATATCTAGTTATTCCCAAAGCCATTACATCCAGAAATTAAAAATCTGGCTCGAATGGACTTAGTGAATATTCAGAGAGGCCAGATGTTACCTTTCATTATTGAGGTGAAACAATGGAACCTACTCTAAGTTTTCCGTCATTGCTGCTTGCTGTTCCTTTCCAGGGCGTAAGTGGAAAGCTTTGCTTTCAAAGCAGTGGGCGGCTTTCTGTTTAAAGGGAATTGATAGCCTTTGTCATCCTTGATTGTAAAACCTAATAGGCAAGGTTTAGAAATGACCTCAAGTTAGATAGCAATGTTGTACTTATAAATTAGTGATTTGAAAGTTTCTGTTAAAAGCATTTACAAATGTGGTGGGCATTGTAATGCTACCTGCATCAGTGAGAGGCTGAGGCACAGATGTATGGATTTAAGTCATTGGCAATAACAAAGGGCTAAGGATGGCAATAAGTCATTGGCAATAACAAAGGCAATAACAAAGGGCTAAGGATGAAAGGATCTTGAAGAAGTCCTGGGCTCTGTGAAGTTATTGGGACTCTTTTATTCTGTCTCCTGGTATCAATATTTGCGAAGGAGACCAGCCTCCGTTGTAGGTCGGTCTGCCCTTGGGGAAGGGAATCATGGCAAAAAAAGGGTCAGCCAGAATGTCTTTTTGAGGGCTTTTTGAAGCCAGGCAGAGAGGACAGTCTGTGCCGTCAGCTTGTGAGCGGGGTTGCTGAGGCGGCGGGGGCAGATCCCGCACCCCTGGCAGCACAGTTCAATGAGGCTCTGGCACGCAGCAACTGGGTCGCTGCACCCCGAGCAAGCGAGGGTGTCACCTGGGATCACCACAAGGGAATCTGCACCGGAGAGGGCTGAGGGACTACCAAGGTGGCCACAGAATAGCAATGGTATCCGCACGGATGAGGACCGTGTGCTCTCTGCACACACTGTTTCTGAGGCAGCTTCCCAGATGAAGCTCCTGTGGGATCATGCTGCCACTCAGCGGGCTGTGCCCTGCTCTTATGCTGGTGTCAGAGGGCATTGGTGGGCAGGCTTGTGGGAGACAGATGAGGGTAGAAGAGCTCCTCTGATTAGTGATGGAGCTCAGGGAGGTGGTAAGTAAGTTGAGGGAAATCAGGGAATGTGAGAGGGAGAAGGACTGCTAAGAGTTGTACCCCGCCTCCCATAACAGAAACCAAGCAGTCAGGCAGAGCCTCTGCTACAGAAAACTCCCTGTCTTCTCTCTGCCAGGATGAAGGAGGTAACTTAGAGGACAGGGAGTTGTGGGAACAAGTTTCTGCCCGATGAAGCAAGTGTGTCATCCTAGTAAGTCCCCCACATTTCCAATTACCTTTAAAAAACAGATATGAGGCTCTGCAAAGGGAACACAATCATGATGGGAAGGACAATTCACTGTCTACAAAGGTGTTGCTAGGGTTAAGTCATACTAAATTCAGCTTTAAAATGTGCTCAGGTCAGAAAGAAAGACAGGTCATTGCTGTAGGCAACTCCACCCTGAAAGGAGCAGAAGGCCCGATATGTAGACCTGACCCACTCCTCAGGGAGGTCTGCTGCCTCCCTGGGGCATGGATTAATGACATAAAAGGAAAATTTCCCTCCCTGGTAGGCCCCTCACATTGCCCCTTGTTCATTTTTCAGGCAGGCAGAAATAAGCTATTAACAAGAAACCCAAGGGCAATCAAAAGAGTCTTCTGGGCCTTGGGACAGGTGGTCAGGAGCACAGGTAGTGTTCTCTGTCATCCCTGCCACAGGGAAGCATGAGGAAAGTAACTAGCTGGAAAGGCTGTGCCCAAAGAGTGGTGGTGAATGGAGTTTAAATCCAGTTGGTGGTCAGTCACAAGTGGTGTCCACTGGGGCTTGGTATTGGGGCTGGTTCTCTTTAACGTCTTTGTCAATGACCTGGACAAGGGGATCAAGTGTACCTTCAGTAAATTTGCCAGTGACACCAAACTAGGTGGAAGCGTCAACCTGCTTGAGGGTAGAAAGGCTTTGCAGAGGGATCTGGACAGACTGTATTGATGGGATGAGGCCAATGGGATGAGGTTCAACAGGGCTAAGTGCCAGGTCCCGCACTTGGGTCACAACAACCCCATGCAGTGCTACAGGCTTGGGGAAGAGAGGTTGGAAAGCTGCCTGGCAGAAAAGGACCTGGAGGTGTTAGTTGACGGTTGTCTGAACATGAGCCAGCAGTGTGTGTGCTCAGGTGGCCAAGAAGGCCAACAGCATCTTGACCTGTATCAGGAACAGTGTGGTGAGTAGGAATCAGGAGGTGAATTTGCCCCTGTACTTGGCACTGGTGTGGCCCCACCTCAAGCACTGTGTACAGGTTTGGGTCCCTTACCACAAAAAAAGGACATTGAGGTGCTGGAGCAGGTCCAGAAAAAAGCACTGAAGCTGGTGAGGGGTCTGGAGACAAAGTCTTATGATGAAGGGCTGAGGGAGCTGGGGTTATTCAGCCTAGAGAAAAGGAGGCTGAGGAGAGACCTTATTGCTCTCTATAACTACCTGAAATGAGGTTGTAGAGAGGTGGGGGTTGGTCTCTTCTCCCAAGTCACAGGTGATAGAACAATAGGAAATGGCCTCAAGTTGCACCAGGGGAGGTTCAAACTGGATATTAGGAAAAGTTTTTACACTGAGAGGGTGATTAAGCACTGGAATGGGCTGCCCAGGGAAGTGGTTGAGACACCATCCCTGGAGGTACTCAAAAGACGAATTGACATAGTGTGTAGTGATGTAGTTTAGTGATGGTGGTGTGTTTGGNTTTTTTGTGGGTTGTTTTTTGTGATTTTTTTGTTTTTTTTTTTTTTTTTTTTTTAATCAGAGGTTGGTGGTTGGACTTAGATGATCTTAAAGGTTCTTTCCAACCTAGACAATTCTATTATTTGATGAATATTGAAGGATATATTTTTGAAATGTATAGGATTATGTATCTCTGAAAATCTCTTAACGTCTGCACTTAGTTCTGCCATAATGCCTATGA
This sequence comes from Jacana jacana, assembly GCA_013400555.1. Lineage (NCBI taxonomy): Eukaryota > Metazoa > Chordata > Aves > Charadriiformes > Jacanidae > Jacana > Jacana jacana. The sequence continues at coordinate 11,551 of VZTM01035042.1, read as the reverse complement.
TAGAGCTGAGTATCTTTGCTGACATTCAAGTTCATGAGGGCTGTGATTCAGATGACTTTTGTCAGACAATGAACTGTAATGTTGATTCCCATCCCAGGTGAATGCTTTAATAATTGCACAATTGGTTATAATAAATAATTACCTGATAAATGCTGTTTATACTTAATTAGATTTCTTCAAGAGACTTGGAGAAAGACATACCCTAGAATACCAAATAGGTGGTGGTTGCTATATCTGTCAGGCTGCCCCTTCTCAAGTCCTTCAAACTCCAGCTGTGGTTCCCAACCCAGCTTTTCCTTTCGTGAAGCTCCAGCTTCATATTAGTTTAGGGTATGAATCTATTTGAACTCATAGCAATATGGAGTTGGGGTTTTCCCTCTCCGCCCCACCCCCAGTGTTGTTGGGGAAAACTCTGCCCAGTTGCAGTCCAGATTTAAGTTTTACATCTTATTTAAAAGTTCACGTTTCTGGTAGAAACTGCATCTTTAAACGTCGGTGTCAGGAAAAAAAATGTAACCAAATTTTATGTTATGCCTATTTTTTAAAAATTTTTAGAAATTTATTTAAAAATGCAGCACAGGTTATTCCACAGTTTTGTTTTTATTTTTGTAATATGGATATTTTTGTAAATATTTTTTGTAAAAATACGTATTTTCTGTAAAAGTGTGTTTTTTGTAAAAATAATTTATTTGCTTGTATCAAGAATTTCAGTCATAAAAATTGCAGAACATTTTCAGCAACTCTTCTTTGCTCCCTTGGAAATTTGCATTTGATGTAAAAAAATATTTTGCAGTAATTCGTTCCTTTTGTCTAGATTTCTACTTAAAAGTTTTACATAGTCCAGAATAGGGACAGGAGAGAGAATCAGTTCTCTATAATAACCAATAGCTTATAAAACAAAAGAGCCAGATTCAGTGTTCAACACAAAGTCTTCAACTTTGAGCATTAGAGTTTGTCTTCTATTCTAGTCTTTTAGTTTTCTATTTATGTGTGTATATGACGAGGAAAGATGTATTTTATGCTTTGCACTGAGTGAAATAAGAGACCTTCAGCAATATGGTCTCTTGTTTTAGGAAGAAGACACCTGTGGGCAAGTCCATGCTTGACTTGATCTGGACCCTCTGTTCCAGTTCTAGAACATGCTTTGAAATACCATGCTGTTTTAACATGTTTCTCACATTTTCTTTCATGACAGTTGTAAAAGTTTTACTTTTAATTTCTTTTAGCATAAGGGCCCTCTAAAATATTTATCTTGAATTGTCCATGTTATTCTTCGCTCACTTTTACATATAGTATTTGTTGGAGTGATAGTTAAGCAATCTTAGCCAGGTTTAATTCGCTCTGTTGTTACAAGGCATCCAGTGTTTATATCCTACTGCTTTTGCTTGCACCTGAGCTCCATGAAAATTGCTGTACCTGTATCTGCCTCAGATTAGATTGTTGCAGAGTTAAATTTCAGATACCCTAATTTTTTCTTCTCCCTTTGTTTCTACTTGATCTGCTTTATAAAGAGGATACAATCAAAACATCTTTATCCTTTATTTTCTTTTACCCCATCCCTTTTAATCTTCCTGACTTAGTTCTCTGCATTTCATTGTTTTCCTTTATTTTTCTTTTCTAGGTGGGCTGGATCCTCTCTATCCTTGATGAGCTGCAACTCAGCCCCCCACCTCCTGTAGCTGTCCTTCCACTTGGCACTGGGAATGACCTTGCCCGTACCCTCAACTGGGGTGGGGTAAGCACTGACTGGGGTACCTTAAGTGTGGGCTCTCCACTTTCTGGCCTGAGTTAATTGTGTGAAACTTGGTGAAAGTTCATTTTGGCTAAAATAGCAGGCAGGGATGTGTCCAAGGTCTGTTTCAGTTAGGCACAATAGTTTGGTTCAATTTCCACTCTGGGATTTAGAATTACTAATGATGCATTAGTTGTAATAAAAGTGTAATAGAAGTGTATGTAGATCTATCTGTCTGGTATTTCAGGCCAAATAATGAGAAGAGTATGCAGACTTCTAATTTAAACATAGTTTAAACTTTATTTTGCTCTGTTTATCCTTAACTACACTGCTGGAGTTACTCCAGGCAAGGCAAATACACGTTGAGTTCCTTTCCTTACGGTCTTACTTTGCCTACCCAAGACTTGTGTGCCTCAGCAACTGTGTTAAAATGCTCGGTATATGAAAAATTAGCAATTTTTTTAAGTGTTCTTAGGAACTTTTTGATCTGGCCTCTATGAAAGGAGGCAAGTCTGCCAGGTAATTGGTGAATGACTTGCTTTGCTTTCGCTATCCGTGGCTGATACTCTGGTGACACTCAATCTGTTGTCAGGGTTACACAGATGAGCCAGTGTCCAAGATCCTGTGCCATGTAGAAGATGGAACCATTGTCCAGCTGGACCGCTGGAATCTCCAGGTTGAGCGCAATCCTGATTTGCCACAGGATGAGCTGGAGGATGGGGCACGTAAGGTTAGAGCCTTCTTTTTCCCAAGACTATAGCATGCTTAAGAGCATCTTTGGGTTACACCATAAGATGTATGAGTGGAGAAGCTCTAAAACTTTCTGATTCTTTAGTTGCATCTCTTCCTTTTGCTCTTTTCATGTATCAGTGCTTCCAGAGGCATGTGAAACTTAATACATCCCAGCCATTTATTTGTTGTAAGTCTCAGACGTTAAGAATTTATCTCAAGAACTGAGTCCTGGCAAAATACCTGGTGTCTTTTCTGAAAGGTCATTGCTGTTTTCTTTTAGTTAACCTGGGGTGGCAGGAGAAGCAACCTTATGAACACCATCCATTCCTAAATTAGACACATAAGTCTAAAAAAAGGATGCAGAATTAGAATTCTATTCTTTTTGTGATTTGCTAATGGATACTAAATGTTTCTTGCTTTACAAAAATACACTACTATTTGCTGTAATTAACTTATTTGTATGTCGTCTCTATATGATCTGGATAGTTGAAGAATGAGAGAATCTTTGTGAGGGGTTCACACTTACAGTAGCATGTAATTTTGTAGATGTTGGAAGTGTTATTAAAGAAATACCTATTGTGAACCATTTTCCTCTTCTCAGTTATAATTTCCATGTTATCTATCTAATTCTGCTGTGTTCTCTCTACATATGGGGGATGTGGAATGATGAAGAGGCCAGATGTTTGCTTTAGGGCCTCGTGCATCCTCCATTTTGTCAACCATTTTCCAACCATTTTCCTCTTCATTGTCAACCATTGTCAACCATTTTCCTCTTCTCAGTTATAATTTCCATGTTATCCAATTCTACTGTTCTCTCTCTACATACGGGGGATGTGGAATGATGAAGAGGGCAGATGTTTGCTTCTGGGCTTCATGCATCCTCAATAGAATTAAGGCTTCTTGTCTGGGACTTGCATTGCTCCTGGTTTTATATGAAGCAGGAAGAACACAGACTGAGTTTCGTTTGCCGTGCTAAGCTTGAAGTGCCAGCAATTAGGAAAACCTTTGTATTGACATGTTAAGTGGAGCAGTATTATGGCAAATATCAATGCCAACGTTTGATGTGTTTACAAAGATCTGTGTATGATCACAAAGGACTGTAGATTTGTTTGTCTTTAGACTTTTGTATCTGATCATCTTCCACAAGCCATTCCTAACCTTCAGAGCAAACTTCTGCAGACATTTCCCTAAAATGTTCTACTTGCTTTTTAAGTTTTCATGAGATGCCAGACTTAAAGTAGTTAATTTCTGGTGTGACATGGAACGTTTCATTCATGTTTGGACATGTCTTTTTATTATTCAATTACAGCTTCCACTCAGTGTCTTCAATAATTACTTTAGCCTTGGATTTGACGCACATGTTACACTGGAATTCCATGAATCTAGAGGTAATAGGAACTTTTTATTCCCTTATCCTTGGGAACGGGCAGTTATTTTATGAATTACAAATGGACTTGAATTTAACATCCTGTTTTTAAAATTCAGAAGGAAAACTGGAATGTAAAAACCCAAGATACAGACACAAGTAGGAAGGAAGTGATTGTATCATGAATTTCCAAGGGACTTCATGATTTAAAAATTAAAAAAAGTACAAGAGAAAACGGCATTCTAAAGGTGATACCAAGTACCGATATAAAGGAAGTATATGCTGATGCAGAGGTGTCAGAATAAGACCAGAAAGAAAAACAAATATGTCAGGTGCCAGTTTTCCCTCCAGTGTGGAGGTGGTAGGAGGAGAAAAGCTGTGAGGCTGTAGAAGTAGCAGGGTAGCAGGAGGATCCGTTCTCAAACAGAACAGCTGTTACCTATAGATGAGTATAACATAATGTCATTGGACTTGGTACAGACCCAGAATGTCTCTATGCAGGTGAAATGTTTTAATGGAGTCCACAAAACTGTCAGGAATGTGAGCTGTTGTAGCATCTTGTTTGTCCACTTGCCAGTGGCAGCTATATCACCCTATACAGATCCAAATGTGGCTTAACGGGTGGGCTTTGGAGTGATGTGAATGACTTTATGTGGTTTAGCCAAGCATGCTTATTTAAACAAACTGTTTTCACTTGACTGTGTTCAGCTCTTTGGTCATTTCAGCTTCATATGCAGTTGTGGTTTGGTTTTTTTTTGAGTGACTTTCGTACTCTGAGTGTCATTTCAAGATGAAAAGACAGCACTCTAATGCCATGCTAAATAAAGATCAAGATACACGATGGAATGAGCTAATGCATATTTAACAATGTTTAAAACTGCTTCAAGCTCTAGGAATAATAATGAGGGGCCACAAAAGGGCACAAGAATGAAACTATGACAGCTGTATGCATCTTTTTATGAATGCATATCACTATGCATTGCTAATGTGACTGTATAGATGAAATGCATAGCTACTTTCTCAGTTAATGGAGGCATTACTTAATAATGAAGTAATGGAGCCCTGTAAAGAATGGATGTTATTCTAGAGATGCCAGCATTTTAAAAATTTACAGGAATGAAAAAATAGTTGGCAGAGCAAGCTGTGTGTCTGTGAGCAGATATGTGTGGCCAGGAGAGCTTTTCTTAGCACAAGTGTCTGCTCTTACAAGTCATTACTGCTGGTGTCTTCCTTATCCTCTCAAATGCTAAAATATACAAATGAGTCCTATCAGTTTTAGAAAAGAAAAGTTTGTAGCCTTGGAGGTGTTGCTGGTGTGTGGGTTTTATTGTGTTTCATGTGGGATTAAGCAGTGCAAACCAGATTTGCATCTCATTTCCAGCTGATGACAATCCAGAGAAACTCTTAGCAAAAGTTTATCAAAACTTAAGGTACTGCTATGCCTGTTACACTTGGTCCATTAAGATAAGTGGCTGTCTGCAGTTGCTTATGTGGAGCTTTTTTAATCACATATAGTACTAAAACAAACGCACACCATGCCTCCCCCCTCCCCACTTTCCCCAGTCCAGCACCCCTGTCAAACTAAAAGAAATTAGATTGATTTGAACACTCAGCCTATCAGGGCACTTTATGCAATAGAGATTGGTCAATTGATATATTTAGAATAAATAGTGATCCCAGTGTCTCAGAGGAACCTGTCCCTGATTGTGGCCTTTTCCATGGCAACCTCTATACTTTTCTTGTGACTAATTGGATTGAGCCTTGAGGGTTGGCTCCAAGCCTAATGTATTTAGCTCTGCTTCTTCAGAAAGCGTTCTGGATAGTAACTCTTTCCAGTTTCCTCCCTTGTTATGCTTTGGAGGAGCAGGGGAGATGCAATGTACTTTATCCCTGTTGACATGCTCTTTGATCCCACAGCTCTACAGGACTGTTCATTTGCAGGACATGCCTTCCCTCCCTCCTCCCCTCCCCATCCCCCTTTCCCAGATGGACACACAGGGACTAACAAGTTCAATTTTGTACTCACTTAAGAATGGTGAAGGTGGAACAAGCCTTGGATATGCAGTCAGTGATTTGCTTCTACAATCAGACTTGTTCTCTAATCAACTTTAGGCTCTTGTCCACATTGCAGGGAGTCCTTCCTCCCTAACGCATGCTCATCTGCTAAGTCAGAAGTAAGAGTGGTTTGGTATGTTGAAGGACTGCCAAGTCCCTGACCTCTGAAAGTCTCCTTTTCTGTTCTGAACTGGAGCTTTGGTTCTGGTCAGTATTTGTCGTAAGAGCCAGTGCTCTGGTAAACTGCTGCCTCAGAGCCATTAGGGGTAGTGACATCAGAATGTGCAGTGCAGGCAGTGTCTTCAGGGGCCGCCTCCTTCTTAGCATGGGGTGTTGAGACTTTCTGTAAAGAGCTGTCACCTCAGTAGGGGAGATGAGATTTACTTATGCAGTTAAACTAATTGTTTGAAGAAGAGGTGATGCTGCCTGCCTTTTGGGTTTACCCACAATACAATAGATGATACAGTAGCTGGACAAACAAAGTAGCCCATTCTTACAAAATGGAGCTTTATATTGTGTGATGTAGTAACTTCAAAGGGAACTAGAAACATTGCTTCAAGTAGTCATTTGAGAAGAAGAAATTTGGAAGTATTCTCACAAGGGTGATGCTTCAACCAGAAGGACTATCTTGATACTTTGATGTTCTCACTGGAGAATTATTAAACAAGGACGAGGTGGTTGGTACTACCACTGAATACAGTGTCAGAAGTGCTGCTTTTGAAATCTCTGGATGCCACAGGCTAGGAAAGAAGCTCCTAGAGTGGCACAAGAAGGACCTGTATTCTGGGAAGCATGACTTATACTGGGAGATTAAAGAAACTCCATTTAGCTTATCGGAAAGAAGGTTAAGAGGCAATTTAATCACTGCCTATAAGTATTTACTCAAGGAGAAGATATCTGATAGTTTGGAGCTCTTTTATCTGACAGAGAAGTATAACAAGAATTAGCAGTTGGCAGTTGAAATCTGAAAAGTTCAGGATAGGAAAAATACCCCACCCAGATTTATTTTGACAGTAACAATAATTAACCATTAGATGTGCATTACTACGGAACTTTTAAAATTCTCCATCACTTAGAGTCTAATAAAAATGAAACAGCTCTCTAAATAGGNGTAACCACTTTTTTTTTTTTTTTTTTCTGATGAGAAATGTCTATTCCTTAGTACCTCTTTGTAACTTTTGTAAGAATTTAAGTGTCTGTTTCATCTCATAATTTACTAGTGTTTCATCCCTGCTTTAAAGCATGAGTAAATGATTCATGGATTTTTAATAATTCTTTGAGGTCTGTTCTGCATTGGTAGAAATGAAAGTCTCACAAATGATACTGAGAGACCATAAGATAAAGTCCGAGAGGTGCTAAATTAACTGTATTCTTGTTACCTGATCGTTCATGTTTCCATCTATTTTCACTCTACGGGGAAAGAATTCAATATCAATGTCTGAAATCTGATAGCAGATAATGGCACATATGGGGGGACTCTCACACTGGAAAACTATCTGTGTTAATATTTTCACTGAGTGATGTGTGCTAAAAGCACTGTAGTGGTAGTAGGGAATTTGAAGGCACAATGGAGTCTCCTTGTTTTATTGAAGTGTTCATGTTTTTCCTCTTTATCCTTTCACAGAAGCAAATCCAGAGAAATTCAACAGCCGATTTAGAAATAAAATGTTTTATGCAGGGGTGAGTTGTGATATGTCTTACAGAATTATGCTAATGTAGTTGTTTTAATGTCTTCTTAAGTACCTTTCCCCTCGCTGTCTCACATTAGGAGCTTATGCCTGTTCATTTTGCTTGTTGCTGTTTAAAGGACACATGTACTGTCTCTGTGTTTGTTGCAAAGTGCCTGAAGCACTGTTGTTTTACAGGGTTTATGCTACTCCTTTGGACATAATACTGCTCATGTATTCCTCCCCCTGCTTCTGGCTCATAAGCTCCTCAACAGGCTGCTCTGCTTCTATTAGGGTTTGGGCAGCGCATTGATACTGACGCCCCAAGCATTAGCCTGCGTCTTTGTTGCTTTGAGGAGTAGTCTTGGATGTAGGGCCATGGGTAGTGGAGGGCAGAGATCAACTATTTGGAGTAATTAATTTTCATATGTGAGTATGCAAATAAAATCACCCACCTCTGCATTCAGGAGCTACACAGACAATGCTTTATTCTAAAATTCAGGTATTAAGAGAGAAACACTAATTTGATAATGCATGATAGATAATGTCTTTCTTGATAATGCCTCACACTGTACCCATGTGCTTTAGACATGGAAACAAACATGTGAGCAAGAATTTGCATTTAAATCCGTGGATGTCCAAGAACCTTCATTGATTAGCCTCTTAAAAGAAATATAATGATTGGGGAAAAAACATAATAAAATCATCATGTCTCCCAAGAGCAAGAAAGAATAGGTTTGACAAAAGGATGACATTTTGGTAATTAGCTCTGTGGTGGGATAAGAAATGAGGAAAGAGAAGAGAGGAAGCGCTGATGACAATTCCTGCACTTATTTCTGTTGCAGGCAGCCTTTACAGACTTTTTGCAAAGAAGTTCCAGAGATTTATCCAAGCACGTTAAAGTTGTGGTAAGTATAAGAAATTATGTCATAGTATTGTGGGGAGAGGGGGGGAGTGGAGAGAGAGAGAGAGAGAGAGAGAGAGAGAGAGAGAGAGAGAGAGAGAGAGAGAGAGGGAGGTGAGAGTTTAATGGCTCTGTTACTTTTCAGTTTTGAGCATGACATTTGCAACACATTCCAAGGAAAGTCTTGGGAAAGTTGTTACAAAGCAGCAACACTTCTCTTGTCTGTGGTTCCATTCGCAATTTCTCTGTGCTCTGTCACTTTGGCTTTGTAGTGTGATGGTACAGACCTGACTCCAAAGATCCAGGAGCTGAAGTTCCAGTGTATAGTGTTTTTAAACATACCCAGGTAAGCTCAAGACAGGTGTTTAAAACTATAAAACAAACAGACACAAAACANAAAAAAAAAGAAAAAATACTTACTAGTTTGGGTGGATGGGCAGGAAAATTATTGCCGCTGTGCTTCCTTGTTGAGACCTAGGTGCTTATAATACTGCTAATTATCAATATGGAATGGGATCAGAGTTCGGGGTGCAGCTAAACCACCCTTTAAAAAGTGGAAGATCCTGATACAGAGGTAGTAGAAATTTGTGGAGGAAAAAAGGGGTGGGGAAGCAGAAGAGTGGAGGGGAAAGGATCAATATGTTTCTAATAAAGGAACAGCAAACTGTTGAAAGAAGTGCTGCTTATTAGTATTTTAGAAGGAATCCCAAGTAAAAATATAGCTGTATTCTTATTTATCTCCAGTTCTCTAGACCAGTAGTCTCCAAACTTTTTTGACACCGTGACCATATTTTTGAGCACCACCCCAATGTATGCACATTATAAATGTACTACTATACTAATATATTACACACATTATGAAACACAAAAATAGAAATTAAGAAAGGATGTGGTAAACATGAACCTGCTAAAAGTCACAATGCATACATTTATGTATGATGTACCAGCTTGGAAAGAAGGGATGGGTTTGTCCAGTTCTTGCCAGCATAACTTTTAGTTTTCCCTGAATTTGAATCCTGGAATAGATACCTGGCTACTTCTAGAGGATAGCAGTACAGGCTACTAGTCAGGTTACCACTCAGGATCCATCAGGGCAAACTTCTTTTTCAAAGCTTGCCTTCCAAACCTCTTTCTCTAGGTATTGTGCTGGCACAATGCCCTGGGGAAACCCTGGAGATCATAGAGACTTTGAGCCTCAGCGCCATGACGATGGCTACATCGAAGTAATTGGTTTCACCATGGCCTCACTGGTGAGTACTTTGCAGGTGCTACCCTTGGTGCAGGTGCCACTAGGCTTGGTGCATTCTGTGGGTGACATTAGAGAGTGCAAAATTGTCCCAGTTACTGAAGAACCATTGTGATTCCACATATTCAGCCAGCTAAAGCCAAAACACCCTCTATTAGGTTTTCAAATGAGGGCAAATGGCAGTTTTCAAATAAAAAAAAAGTGTAATAAAAAAAAGTACCATTTGCAAAATATGGCTATTATGCCAGATTATTGCAGCAAAAACCAGCATGCATGTGTGTGTTTACTGTGGGAATGTTTTATGGTCAAATAGATACTGCCATTTTTGCTAGGTATTGTATATTTTAATCTATGGCATAAAAGTTCAAATTTTTTTTTTAAATGGCTACTAGGAACAAATATGAAATAAGATATCACATTATATGACTATGCAGTTTCCATATACCCATTTAAAAATGTTGTGAGAATTTAGTAATCGCTGTGGAAAAATCTAGTGATATTTCTGACACAAATATTATTTCTCTTTTTGTTTTGCTAGCGACGACAATTTGAACTTGGCAGGGCATTTTCGGTCAAGGCTGTCCTTAAAGTGATCTAAAGCTGAGTTACTATGAAAGGAGTCTCACTGTAAATACCCTGTTGTCCTGCTATCACAGTGGTTAAGCACAGGTGTCTACAGAGGATGATTGAAAGCAGGCAGAGAGTTAATAGTTATCCTCGTGGTAGCGTTAATCTACCAAAGGCACTGCAGCTTGATCTTAGTGTGGCCAACAGAAGGCATATATCAGGGCTTTCTGGTGGGTTTGTTGAGGTCACACTATAAGTCTATACTCTTCTTAGACCTTTGTTGCTGCTATGTCTTCTGTGGATTAGGTGAAATCTAATGTGGATAAAGCTGTTTTCACTAAACTTGCATGTTTTTTTTGTTGTGCCCTGCCCTCAGGGCATCTCACATTTAGTGGATACTCATGATAATAGTGTTTACTTCCTCAAAGAGAAATTCAGACAAGTCTAGTCTTCAAATCTAAGCAGCAGTAGAAGTTTTCCTTGATCAGCAATAATTTATTTAGCAGTCTGGGCTGAGCTAAGGATTGTTTAGTGTCTTTTTTTTTTTTTTTTTTTTTTTTTTTTGATTGACCTAGTTGATTAGGGAAATAATCTACAAGTAAGCAGAATTCCATTTGTTAGCCTAGTAGATCTTGTAGAATGAACACTTGTGACTTTACTCCTCAAGATTTTTAGGATATGTTTCTGAAAATATTGTCAAAAGTCTATTTAGCATGTACTAATTGGCAATTTTCAGCTGGAATCTTTTTTGAGTGTGCCACTAATGTGTCTCTAGCCACTTGCAGTATCTAGAGTGATCTCAAAGCTAATAACAATTTCAGCTGGGGCTGAATTTTAGTAGTAGGGCTCTCAGAGCTGCCATTTCTTTGTCAAGGAAGCCTAGTTCAGAATTAAGCCTAGTTCAGAATTAAGGCTCTATAACTCTACTTTGTTTGTGATGCTGAGGAACCATTGTAACCCTAGGCTGTGTTGATGTAATCCTAACTTGCTTTAGATGTCTCCCCCACACACTTGGTCAAACCGAAGGAGGTCTGGGAGACCAAGGAAGAGAAGTACTTTATAAGAAGCATTGTTACGAATATTAATGACCATTTGATCCGCAATACTAAGTGCACAGAGAAATATTAAGGTCTTGACTCCTATTTAGGCTGCTTTCTGTTAGTGCATTAATAGAGATATTTTTTTTTGCTGCATCCGATAGATGAGAGTTAATAGGCACACTACAAATGAAAAAAAAAAACCCAAACATTTATGCCCAAACTAGATAGGAAGGGGGAAGGGG
>VZTM01035040.1:110319-136046 GCA_013400555.1 Jacana jacana | reverse complement strand
AGCGCCCGCCCCGCCAGGACCCCCCCACCGACGCTGGCCCCCGCCTGCCCGCAGCCCCCCAAGGCCCGGGCACCTGCCGGGGGCTACCACCCGCCCCCCAAAAACGCAGACCTGGTCATCTGAGGGACTGGGGGGCCCTGCCCCGACGCAGGGATGTCGCCGGCGGGTTCTCCAGGACGATGCACCGGTTCCCAGGGCAGCCCCGCGGATTTCCCTTCTTCCTCCATGTTTCGGCTTCGCTTTTCCTGCTCCCGGTGCAGCGGGAAGGCGCCGAGGCGGCAGCGGAGCAGTGCTGGCTTCCCCGGGCGGCGTCTGTGGCACTCACCGAGGGTCCCCCCGTGGCCGAGTCTGCTGCCGCCGTCCCCAGCTCCTTCCTCGCATGTCCCTGTGCCTCCGATGTGCCCCCAATAAATGGTGACAGCGCCGGCAGCCTCTGTCCGTGCTGGGGACGTGGAGCAGCGTCAAGGAGACGGGGTGGTGGGAGCCGCTCGGGGCTTCGGTCTGTGCAGGAAAGATTTTGGGGGGAAAGCGACAAGAGAGGAAGGTGGAAAATGGGAGAGAGGGGGAAGGGGAACCCGGCGGTGCCTGGGACCTGCAAAGGTGGGACGGTAGTGGCTGCATCCCCTGCCCTGACCCTCCTCAGCTCATGGTGAGGAGGATGGAGCCCGACGCTTCCTTAGTGCATCCTCTGCCAGTGCCCCCGAGCAGGAGCTTTGCCTCTCACTCCCCTGGCAGCAGGGGCTGTGGGGCTGGGTGAACGCCCCCAAGTCCCAACTGAGGCCAACCCCGAGAAGGAACGGGTCCACGGTGGGTTCAAGCCCTGCGGGCTCCCAGCCGCCGTGCGTGACCGGCCCCAAGGAAGCCCCTGTCCGACTCCGGCATTCCCAGGGGAGGCAAAGTCCACCCTCCTCCCACAGACCCTTTGGAAACCTGCCCTTTGCTCAGCCAAAGGGGCAGAGGGGGGGCACAGGAGATTCCCTGGGGGTTCCTGATGCTGGGACTCGGGGCTCAGCGGGTGCTGGGTCCCTCTCGAGAAAGAGGGAGGAGGTAAAAGGGGGCGCCAGGATGGTGGCACCCTCAGGGACACTCTCCAAAGCCCCCCCGAGAGTCCGTTCCGGCTCCGAGCCCCCACCCATGACCCTGGGAAAGGGGGGGACGAGGCACCTGGTGAAGGTTTCCAGCCCTGAGAGCCCCCCTTCCCTCCCAGCCCCATCCAAAACCCCCTCCCCGGCACCCACCCACGGCCGGGAGAAGCCTTTGCTCTTGACTTTTCAGAGCAGCCTCTGGCTATTTCCCCTCCCGGCAGCGACACGAAGAGCGGGGCAAAACCACACCGGGAGCAGCCGGATTCTCCTAATCCAGGGTTCCCTCCTCAAACCACAGGCTGCTGGCAGGGACACAAGAAGGTGGGGGACAACCCCACCTGGCAACGCCGAGCCCGCTGTGGGCCGGGAAGGGTGACGCCGGCACAGGGGTGTGGGGTGTGCCCCACAGACCTTTGGGGGTTGTGTCCTGCCCCCCTCAAAAAAAACGGTGGGAAAACCCAAAAAAAGCATCATCCCGGCCCCGGAGCAGCCCCTTACCTGGAGGAGGAGCCTCGGCAGGGACCAAGGCTCGGAAGCTTTTCCTCCCCAGGTGACGGGGGCCGCACGCCCCTGGAACGGAGGGACGGGGCCGGCAACTCCCCTCCCGAGACACTCGGCTTATTCCCTAAACCGCGGGATTTCGCAGTCGGAATGAGACCCGGGGACATCGGCCTCGTGCTGGGAAGGTGCCCCTACCCAAGGGTCCCCCCTCCCTGCAGACTCCACGCCGACCCGGTGGTGGGCTCACGGGAGCAGCTCCATCCCTAACCAAACGCTTCCATCCCCCGATCAATGAACACAAGAGAGGTTTTGGCTGCGGGAAGAGAGTGGTTTTCCCTCCGCTTCACCAGCCACACGTGGACGCTGGTCTGGGAACTGCTGAACCCCCCCGCACTGGGTGGAGAGTGGCTTCCCCCACCCTCCCTGGGGAAGGGGCTCCAGGACAGAGTCCTCACCCCAAAGACCCCAACCACAGAGTCACCCCCGCCAGCATCCACCCCCAACGGGGGTGATTCCTCAGGCCCAGCCTCTCCGCCCCCCAGCCCCCCCTGCACTCAGAGCCCCCGTTTTCCTGCTGAACCCACAGAATTCCAGGGCTGGGGACCCCTCTCTCTCCCTCTCGGGGCGTCCCTGACCAGCAGGTCTTTTCTCCGCGGCGAATCCGGGGGGCAGCTGGAGGCCCCAGAGGGAAACAAAGAGGAGGCGGGGGGGGGGCGTTTGTCATTCTAACATAGAACAGATGCTTTTATTGCACTTTGGGGGAAACTGCTCAGTCCCACCCGACAGGACGCCCGCCCGCACCCGGAGAGGCCCAGGGGACCCCAGTGGGACCCCAGCAGGGAACAGGTTTAAGTCAATTCAGAGAAACCAACCCAAACACGAACCACCGGCAAACAAGAGCTGGATTTGGGGCCTGGCAGGTGCCAGCAGCACCGACCTGGCACTGGGCCCCCCCACCCCGAGAGGAGGGAGTTTGGCTCCAGACCCCCAAAAGGGAACGTCCTTTGGGGTGATGTCCCTGAACAGGCCGTGCTGTCCCCCCGGGATTCACGTGAACCTTCCTCAGAGGAAGACTCCTCTCCCGTGCCTTTTCCTCTGCTGGTTATAACGCAGAAGGCAAACCTCTGCCTCAGCCCCCTGAACGCACGGCCGCCCGCATCCTGACCCTGCTCTCCCATTGCTCCCAGTGCCCCCCCCCTCCAGCTGCAGCGGGGCAGACTGGGCACCAGGGAGGGCGTAAAGGCCAGAGGAGCTGGCTCTCGCTCTGCTGCCAGCACACACACGGGATCTGTCTCTAAAAAGCTGCTGGTGACCCCGCGGAGGCCGGTGCTGCCGGGGACCTGGTCCCACCGGAGCCACGGGCTCAAGTCCTCCCCCGTCACCGCTCAGCCTCTTCCCCCAGAAGTGCAATACCGCTTTTTATTCCTTCCTATTTACAAAGAACACAGCTCTGGAGGTGGGTCACCCCTCCCTGAGCAGCGCTGCCCGCCGAGGGACACCCGGGGGGACGCCGGGCCCCACGGCGCAGCGCCTGTCCCCGCTCTACTTCACGGTGACGGCCGAGGCCCCGTGGATGGACTCCATGACGGCTGCGAAGCGGCTGCAGAGGTCGTAGGGGGAGTTGGGGCGGATCTTGGGGGGCTCCTTGAGGACAACCACCTCGGTGGAGCAGTCGAGGAGCCGGGGCAGCAGCTCACCCAGCTTCATCTGCAGCTTGGCTGTGGGGGGAGAGGGTGACAGTCAGTGCCACCGCGGGTGGCAGCGGCCCCAGGAGCTGTGACGCCTTTCACAGGATCTCCTTCCAGCGCTGAAAACATCCCTCTCCTGCTGGCGGGGTCCCTCCTGGGTCCCGCTGCCACCCTGGGGGCGGAGGGGCCTCGCTGCCACCTGCCCACCCTGAGGACAGTGCCACGTCCCACCGGGACACGGCCAGCTCCCCGTAGAGGGCGCAGGGCCAGCTGGCCGGGCTGAAGGAGCCGCGTGTCTCAAGGCGACACTCAAATATTGACTTTGCTTTGGAAGAAGACACAGCACCTTTGTCACCTGAGACAATGGTACAACTGTCCAGGCTGGAAGGGACCTGTCAGCTCACGCGGGCCAGCCACCAACCCAACGTGGACAAAACCCACCCAGACCACGTCCCCAATCCCTCCAGGGATGGCGACTCCCCCACTGCCCGGGGCAGCCTCTGCCGAGGCTTGACAGCCCTTTGGGTGAGGAAATTTGTCCCAACATCCATCCTAACCCTCCCCTGGAGCAACCTGAGGCTGTTTCCTCCTATCCTGTCTGATGTTACAGCCTGGAGGAGCTCAGAGCTCGGCAGGCCAAGGCTGTCCCCATGAGGGGACAACATCAACGTGTCCCTGGGATGGGGAAGGGGTGACACGAGTTCCCAGGGCCTGGGGGGCACAGGCTGCCTCCCGTTCCTGTAACATCTTCCGTGTCAGCAAATGGCCATCAGGGTGAGCCCCAGCAGGGGCAACCTAAATTTATCCAACCTCTGTCCCTTACAACAGTATTTTGAGAACAAGCCTCTGTGGTGTCCCCTCCTTTTCCTGTACGAGGTCCCCCACTGCTAATGACAACCCCCGTAGCAGTTCCCCAGCCCCTTCACACACGGACCACGGGGCCAGAGCCGATTCCTCCCCAGAGAAGTGACCCAGAGGGAACCCTGCTCCTGCCTCCAGAGGGAAGCACAAACCCAGACCAGCCACTGAACCGCAATCCAGCCCTAACGTGACAGGATGCCCTCAATCTGCTCCCCCTTCAGTGACCCCGGCCACGGATAAACCTGTTCCTGCTCCGGAAGAGCGGCTGAGCCTGCTGGTTACGGGGAACCCTCTGTCTGTGGGACAAAGCAGGACCAGACACCCCCAGGTAACGCTGCACTGTCCTTTAGAAATGACTTTCTCCCGTTCCCAGGAGAAGGAACCCTCCCTCGGCAGCTTTAGTGCAGGAGATGAGGAAATACTCCTCAATTTCAAGGGCTGACCCAACCACGGTTCTCCTCTCCCATCAGAAACACCCCAACGTGCCCCAGCAAAACCAGCAAGAATCAAGGAAGAGTTTTCAAGCTCCTTTAACCCCTCCCTGCCCAGCCCCGCACCCAACAGAGCCACGACGTCCCTACCGTCCATGTCCTCCCGGCCCAGGTAGGAGCACCAGCGGCTCCTGGTGGCCTCCAGCGCGTCCAGGTCCTCCCTGGAGATGTCAAAGCTGCTCATGAGGTGCATGCAGGGGATGACCAGCTCGTTGAGGATGCCCATGCCCTCTGCCATCCCGCCTTCCTCCCGGCTGATGAAGAGCGACGCTGCCACCTCGTTCAGCTTCTGGGGAGGAGGCGAAAGCAGGGAACGGGGTCACAGCTGGGAAATGCACGTACCCCCCCCCCCAACCTCACTGACCACAGGTGATCCTGCTAATTCTGGCTTGAAGATGCCAAGACCCAGTGCTGCCTTTGCCCAGCACACACACACCCCCCTTCTTCCCCCCCGACAAGTCACATTCTTTCATGGAATTATGATTCCCCGCGTTTCCCTGCCCCTGCTGGTGCTTGGTGAGGGGCAGGAGCCGGGGCTACGGGCACCAGAGAGACCCTCACAGCAGCCACTGGGCACCCACCCAGTGTGGACTAAGGACAAAGCCCATTTTTATGCTCTTTTTTGGCTCCCTGCTGGAGAAGAACACCGGCTTTGGCTCAGGGCAAGCCCGTAATATTAGAAACAAAGGTTGGGAAGGGGGGAGGAAGGGAAGGGAGAGAAACGGACCCAGGCAGCGAGGTGGACCCGGCTGCCTCCCACCCCGGAGCCCCCGTACCCACCAGGAGGCAGTTCCTGCGGTACAGGGCGATGAGGGGCTCGCTGACGCCGCGGCGCGGCCCCTTGCGCAGGAGCCGGGCGTTGCTCTGGTAGGCGTGCAGCAGGTAGGTGAGGGCCTCCCGGTACCTGCGAGAGGGGCAGCTCAGAAACACGAGCCACGTGGCCCAAATGGTAGCCAGCAGCGAGCCCAGCAGCAAAAGCCAAGGCAGGCCTGAAGGGGTGCCCTATGGCAAGTAATCAACCTTGCTGTTGGCCCTGAGTGCAAACCCTTTGCAGCTGAGAACCCCCCGGAGAGAGCAGAGGGCAGGGACTGGGGCACCCAGGGAAGCTCCAACAGCTCTGGCCTGGCCTCTCTCCTCCATCTGCTCGTCGTGCCCCAGCCCAATCCTGGCTCCATCCAGGGGTGATGGGTGGGAGCTGGATTGGGAAAAATCACTTTTCCAACTACAAACCCTTCATAAAGTGGCGCTGTCCTTCTCCCCACCACTGTTTATGTCAAACACAGGCTCTGAACAGGTAACTCCCACTAGAACCAAAGGCCCTTCTGCACTTGCCAAGGGCCTGGAGCAGCCCAAGCGTGTGCTCACACAAAGCACAGCGTCCAGGTTAACAGCGACCCCGAGGGCAAAAGCAGCAGAGGCAACTGCTCCTGGAAACCCACCCCTGGACGTGAGGATACAAAGCTCTGCTTCACTGAGGTAAAAATGAGGGAAACCACCCGGAAAATGCCAGGCAGCCACAGCCAGTTATACTGGAACCCTTAACCAAGACTCACTGGGGGTGCCAGACCGGGCTGGTGGCTGGTGAAAAGCGAGCCCCCTGGCCTCAGGCCCAAGCCTGAACACAAACTGTCCCCCGTGGGGGGGGAAGAAGAGGTTCTGCCCAAGTGGCCTCTACTTCTGGGCCGCAGGGAAGGGGGAGGCACTCACTTTGCGTTCTGGTAGAGCTCCAGCCCCGTCAGCAGGTACACCGAGACCTTGCGGAACAGGCTGTAGTCCTCGTGCCAGCGCTGTGGGGAGCAGAGAGCAGGGCGTCAGCCTCACCCCCACCCCGAGGCACGTGGGCTTGCACCCTCTGGAGGGGTTTACACACCTCCTTAAGTGACAAACCAACCCCTGCAGCTGCTTGTGCCGCCGTGGGAAGGGCTCTCTGGTCCCTCACCTTGTACTCCTCCATGTCCACGTCGTCGGGACCAATCTCCCTCAGCTTGGCTCGCGCCACCTTCATGATGCTGATTGACCTGTCCCGGGAGAGACCAGAGAGACTCAGAACCACAGCCTCCAGATGGGAAAAGCCCCTCCTGGAGGCCATGGCACCAACCTCTCATCGTAGCTGAGGTTCCTGTCGGCAAACTGCTCGAGCAGGGTGCGCTCCACCACCTGCTGGGGAGCGTTGTTCTGCAGCAGGTAGATGAGGACGTGCTGCAGGCGGGCGTCATTGCGAGGGCTGGGGGTCTCCTTGGCCAGCAGGTAGAGCCGGGAGTACTCCTCGTGGAACGCCTGCAAGGGGACACAGCAGTGAGCCTCCCTACTCCCAGGAACGCCACAAGCACTGCCTGAAGCTGTCCTGGCACCACAGCACCATCTCCTGGGGGAGATGCCCGTCCCTGGTGACGGGACGTGGAGGAGCAGGGAAAGCTGGAAAACCTTCCACCGGGCTCCAGATTCAGCAGCGCTCGCTCTGCCCAGTCCCTCCCTTCGAGGCACATGCTTCTCCCCAGGGCACCTTTCACAGGAGAGGTCCCCGTGAGCGTGCTCAGCCCCAAAACCAACATTTCATGAGTGTGGGTTTATTTTCTGAGGATGCACCAGGGCCCTGGACTTGAGATTCTCAAAGGCACGCCGAGAACAATCTACTTCTCGTTGCCAAGATGAAGAGAAGTGCTAATACTCAAAGAGTAAGCAGTAAAAACAGTGAAAAGTAAAAAAAAAAAACCAACCACCAAACAAACCCATTGTTGTTTCCCCTGGGAGGAGGGAGCTCTTTCTTACAAGCTCTTGGAAATCAAGAACAGAAGGAGATGTTGTCACAACAGAAGAGCAGCAAGAGCAACTCAGGATGGAAAGGCCTTTAGCCAGGAGGAAAACTGCACCCATGGTTCCCTGCCCGTCCCCGCCAGGCCAATGCAGCATGGATTCCCCCTGCCCTGCAAACAGACACCCGCACTCTCGGAATGAGCCAGCCAAGGAGATACCTTCACGAGCCCTGCCTCAGACCCGTCACGATCAAAGGTCTGCCGGGCTTTTGCAATGGCCAGGATGACGCCTTGCATGGCCGGGCTCAGCATCACCTTCCAGGAGGGCAGGAAAACACAGCCCGCCGAGGGAGACGGCCGGGGCCAGGGAGAGAAGAGAAGGCAGGGTGAGGAGAGGAACACAGAGAAGAGAAGGCAGGGTGAGGAGAGGAACACACAGATGCCGGAGAGGAGCCGTCACGGAAACGGTGTGGACACACGGCGGAACAAGCTGTGGCTCGCTCCATCCAGCGCATGCACCTCGCATGCAGGGGGTGTAGCCCCAAAAGGTCCCAAGGGTGGTCACTCCAAGCCTCGAACTCGTACATTCAGCAGGTGAGCAGGCAAAGCCACATCCCCTCTGCGTCCCAGGCAAGAGAACGAAGAGCATTTACTACACAGGTGAGCGGGGTTAGAGAGTGAGATCCCCCCAAAGCACCTCATGCTGTCACAGTGTTAACGGCGGCCGGGGACCTGCCAAACTTGCCCAGAGAGGAGCAGAGATGCCTGCCAATAAATGACCACCACCACCACCATTGATACCAGCAGTCCATTCTGACACAGCTGGGCTGGAAAGCAGCCTTAAAGGACCAAGGTGCGGACCCAGCTACCGAGCGCTCCTGCAGAGCTGCTCCTCCGAGGGCCTTTAGAAGGGAAGGGACTGGGTTTCTCTCTTTCAGCCCCGGGGAAGCACACTCGCACACCGTGCTGCTGCCTGCCGGCCTGTGGCACCCACCGGCCGGGAGGCTCAGGGCCAGGTTAGTGCCAGGCAGCCATTAACCCCTGCGCCGGGATCGCTACCTCCTCGTTATACCCGTCTGCGTCGGACCTAACAGGGATCTTCCCCACGCTGGGGATTTCCACCTCCGAGAGCCGTGAGCGGGCAGGGGCAGCGGGCTCTGTCTCGGGGGTGTCCCGGGGCGTCCCGGCCTCAGCCTTTGCCGGCTCTGCCTCCTCGGGCTGCAGCCAAGCAGAGAAAGAGGAGAGAGAGAGAGAGAGTGAGGAAAAGCGAAGGAAAACACAGGACGGCAGGAGGGCACAGGGATACACGGGATGGCACAGAGGGGGGAAAAGCAGAGGAGTGAGGCAGAGGGGAGAGGGGTTCGTGTCCCGGGCTGAGCCCCACCTCGCAGAGCGCTGCCTCCACGCCGTTCCTCTCGTAGGCCTCGGCCGTGTTGGCGATGGCCTGGGCCGTCTGCTCCTGGGCCATCCTGGCGTGCTCCGAGGAGAGGCAGCGCAGGTTCTGCTGGCAGGCCGAGGGCTGGTCTGGGGACAGAGGGTGGCATTAGGGAGAAAACCATGACATCCCTGCTTGTCCTGCTCTAAAACGCGCTGCGGCTGCTCTG
Source organism: Jacana jacana (assembly GCA_013400555.1). Classification (NCBI taxonomy): domain Eukaryota; kingdom Metazoa; phylum Chordata; class Aves; order Charadriiformes; family Jacanidae; genus Jacana; species Jacana jacana. The sequence goes on along the minus strand of VZTM01035040.1, from coordinate 127,063 downwards.
TGCAGGGGTCACCCCCTGCTGCGCCCGTCCTGGGGCGAGGGCTCCTCACCCTCAGCCCGCTCCTGCCCCCTTCCCATAGGGGTGGCACACGCCATCGGGGATGGCCAAGGAACGCTCCCCCGCTCCAGAGAACAGCACTTGGACTTTTTCTACACCACAGTTAGATAAAAAACAGACAGGCAACCCAAAACTCTGCAAGTGCAATGAGGTTAGCCCCTTGTGCTTCAATGAGTGGAAAGCAGCGTTTCTGCTGAGGAGCCTGGAAGGATGCACACGGAAAACCAGCAGGAGAGCCTTTCCCAGAGCCCCCCCTGGCTGCCTCTGCTGCTGCAGCCACAGCTTCTCCCAGCAATGCCTGCAGGGCTCTGGTGTCTCCGACCCTCTGGCTGTCCCAGTTTGAGAGTTCAGACGCGGCATCACCTGGTCCCGACTCAGAAGAGAGCTCCTGCGACTCGGAGGCGGGCGAGGGCTCCATCTGGGGCATCTTGCAGGACTGCTCCTCCTCCCACTCCTCTGCCTCCTGCTCCAGGCGCCAGTTGTCCTCCTGCAGGTAGTGCTTCAGCTCGGGGGACAAGGCCTCCAGCTCCCCCTGGGCCACCGCCGCCCCGTCCTCCCCACCTGCAAGAGATGGGGAGGGACGTCAGGGAGCACATCCAGCAGGGCACCACCCTCACAGACCACACAGATATCATGGAAAACCCTGAGCAAATTGCCTGAGGGATAAATGGGGGAAAAAAATAAATAAGAAGGCTTTCTCTGGGCTTTGTAATTTAAGGTGGTTCATTAGCAAAAGTGCAAAAGGCAAGAGAAATCCAGAGTCCTCCCAAGCAAACCCCAGTTTTGTTCTGCCACTGGATGGCACCTGTGAGAGAGAAATTCCAGAAACTGAGCCTGTCGGTGCTGGAGGTGAGAAACACACCCTTGTTCCCCAAATATTCCCCAAATATTCCCCAAATGCCCTTGCAGAGAAGGGTACTTTGCAGTGCCAGTGGGCGGGAAACTCACATTCGGGCCCAGACACGGGACCCACAGGGATTCCACAAACCCCAGCCCCACCGGCCTCAGACAGGGCTCAGCAGTTCTCAAAAGCACTTCTCCACACCAGACACGTCTTGTGCACCCGCCTCTCCACAGAGCAACAAGAACTGCATTAAATAGGGGGGGGGGGGGGCGGGAAANGGGGGGGGGGGGGTTGGAAAACACGATGGGTTCGTTTCAGAAACGGAACTGTCACAGAAAGACAAAGACCGACCCCCAGATCCTCAGCAGCCAAATTTAGCACCGCACACAACGGCAGCTCTCCATTGTTTCCTGCTATTTATTAGAGCAGAATGAACCACGCGTGAAATGATGAGGTTCTTCCACAGCTGCTGCCATGGGCAGTGCCACCTGCAGGACAGGCCTTCCTTGCCTGGGACTCTTTATGCATCGGCTCCACAAACGTCCTCACGAGCCTCGTGTGCCAGCAAAGGCTGCCTTTGGGGTCGATATAAGGGCAGCACTGGAAACCCAGGAGGTGGGATCAAACTGGGGCCAGTGGGCAGCTGCAGCCTTTACACCCGTGAACAATACCAAGCCCTGCACCTATTCTCACCAAGAACAGCTCTCTCGCCAGTTCTCCACCCTACCAAGGATTTCAAACCGCCTCCATCGCTTCCCTTCTGCCTGGGGTGAAGTTCTCTGCATCGTCAGAAGAGACCTCAGCCAAAGAGCAGACGAGGAACGTAACGCCCGGGCAGGAGGGGACACGGCAGCAGGGAGAGGTCTCCCAGAGTGGCAGCTGGGGGCTGCGGTACCTGCGAGGGAGCGGGACACCGAGTCACTGATGTACATCAGGCAGTAGGCGCTGGCGTTCCTCAGGCCGCCGAAGGAGTCCCTCTCCAGCTCCTCCCAGGACGACTCCGTCACCGAGATGTCGTTGTACTTGAGCCAGCTCTTCCGAGGCTGGTGGTAAACGAAGGCCCAGTAGTGCCCGGCGTTGGCCTGCCCCTCGTGCACCAGGACGGCGTGCAGGCGGTAGGGAACCTGCGGGTTCACACCCACACCCCCCCCTCTCAGACAGGAGTTCAGCAGAGTGACTCTCCTGAGCCACCTACAGACACGCTCACAGCCACAGCCTGGGCCAAGACTCTGGACTCCTGTGGGGAGTTTCCTACTAAGCGAGAGCTGGCTTTTAAGGGAAAAACAACAAGATCTTCATAACCTTTTCTCTGCTTCATCATAATATGGGCAGCTCCCATCCCTGGAACTGTTCAAGGCCAGGCTGGGTGGGGCTTGGAGCAACCTGCTCCGGTGGGAGGTGTCCCTGACGATGGCAGGGGGTTGGAACTGGATGATCTTAAAGGTCCCTTCCAGCTCTAACCATTCTTTGATTGATTCTATGATTTTTACATACAACACAATATATAGTCTTGGAACTCGATGATCTTCTAAGGTCCCTTCCAAGCTGAACCATTCTATGATTCTAAGCAAGTGATCAACTTCAGCAGCTGCTAACAGAAAAGAACAGCAGCATTTACTCACCTGCTGGAGGAGGGGGTCGCAGTACATGTGCTCCATGGACAGCTGGACTCTGGCAATGGACTCCTTCAGATCTGCACCAAGGAGAGAAAGACATTAAATAATGAGGATTCACCGGGCTCTGCTGGCCCCTTCCCCTTCAGAACCCTTCTGCTGCCCGCAGTAACCACCCCATACTGTCCATGTGGGGCTGAGCTGCACCACAGCAGAGGTAGGTCGGGATGTCACCAGTGGGGGGGATACACTGGGGAGACTGGGGGTGACTGGGGCTCAACAAGAAATCCCCAGCGGAGACACCGGGGCCAACCTTGCACGTCCTGCTCGATCTCTGCCCTCCAGCGCTGCAGACAGGCCTGCACGAGCTGCAGCTCCTCCTCGGACACCAGGCGAGGGGCGGGGTGCTCCGGCGTCTCCCGGGGCTGGGGGGACACGCTCCACTGCTGCTGCTGCCCGGAGGGACCGGCCGGGAACAGCGTCCCCTCCTCAGGCCCAGCGTCCGGCCTCTCCAGGACGCTGCGGAGCAGAACCCAAGAGATGGACAGGCTCTTCAATCTTTCTTTCTTTTTTTAGTTTTTTGGGGGAAAAGAGTATGAAATAAACCAAACAGAAGCCGCTCCAGAGGCGGAGCAGGATTTCCCTTCTGGAGGGATGAAAACTGTACAGAGAACCAACGAGAACAAATACACTGAAATGTGCCTCTGCCTTAGCAGACCACCCTGGACCAACAAAAGCTCCCAATCTTCCAGAACCCTGGAAGCACAGAGCCACAAGGAGCAACTGTCAAAATCCCCTCCCTTGCTGCTAAGAAACTCAAGTGTTTACTTAATTTTGAGTGCAAACCAGCCACGCTGGCCAGGCTTGTAATAATCCAGTGCTGCAGCCATGGTGCCAGAACGGGAGGAACCTCACCAAAAAGACCTTGGAGCTGATGCTCAGATGAGGAATACGGTGGTGTGTTTGGAAAAGAAAAAGGAATGGGGCAGATGCACAAACAGAGCCCAGTTATGAGTGAAGGAGGGATGGGCATCCCCTTGGCACGGCATCGCGTACCCAGATAAACCACCCGCTGTCAGGAGGCACACCCCAGCATTTAACTGGAAGCAGAGTCTGCTCCCACAATGAGGTGTTCACTGACCCGTTGTGCCCATCTGGAGGAGGAGGCTCGGGGTGGGGCTGCGGGAGCCTCCCCCCGGCTCCCGGCCTGGGGGGGACGGCGGCGGAAGGCTTCGTGGTGATGAACTCCAGGACGTAGCGCAGCATCTCGGGCAGGGGGAAGCGCGCCGGGCCCGAGCCGAACTTCAGGTACCTGCAGGAAGGGGGAAGGTGGTGCTTGGGACTCCCAGGTCGGGGATGGAGCTGGGCTCAGCAGGGAAGGGAGCAAAGGAAAACCCAGGGGATGCAAAGGGACGCGCTTGACGGTGCACCCTGAGAGCCCCGAGGCTGCCAGAGCTCAGCCCCGCTCCAGTCACAGCCACAACCCTGGAGACACTGAACTCCATCCCAGCCAGGAAAAAACAGCGGGGAAACTGTATCTTCTGGTCGTGCACACCCCAGATCTCCCCAGTACACAATCCAAATGCTAGGCTGGAGGGGACACCCCATGTGAAAAAGAGCAGTTTCTTTTTAATGCCTTGCTGGGCTTCCTCACCCAAACTGCCATCACAGCCCACAGTGATGATGGTAGCAATTAAAGAGTGCACTGCTGTAAGGGCATCGGTACCATCCCGAAGGCAGCACACCCAGGAGCTGGGGTTTGAAAGCCCGTTTCCTTGCCCCACACAAACGTGGCTCTGCGTCTCCCACTGGAAAGCTCCCGGGAACAGATGGTTTGCGGCTCCCACGGGGCATGCAGATAAAGTTCATTGGCCACTGACCTCTCCAGCTTCTGCTGCAGAATCACCATCTCCTCCTTCAGCCTCTTCATCTCCTCCCTCTTCCTCTGAACGAGCTCCTTCCTGCAGTAGAGGTACCTGAACAGAGAAACCCAGAGAGTCCTTGAGACGTGTTACTTCTCGCATCCCTAATCTCTCCTCAGCGTCCCAGAATCCTGCCCGGACCGTCCACACAACCTTCTCAGTTTCCTGAGTTGCAGTACAGCTGCTGACAGGCCACAGCAGAGAACTTACCGGTCCATGTAGATGGTCTGGGGGAACTCCAGCCGGGTGTGGATTTTCTCAGGCTGCCCCAGGGACTGGTTGAACTCAAAGCGGGAGAGCTCGAAGGTCAGTACTGGTGGGAGCCGGGTGAACCAGCGCTGGGACGGAAGCAGAAAAGCCCCAGAGAGACTTGCTTTAGGGTGGCTGCTCAATGGCCCGCTTCCCACCGACCCCAAATGATTTGAGACTGATCCCAAATGCCTGTCTGTAAGCGCTGTACAGGTCTGTGTTTGCTCTATGGACTCACTAATCAGGAACATGGAATTGACGAGATGGAAATTTCTGCTTCCCTCGGGCGTTTTGAGGGTGAGAAAGCCTGGCCATGGCTTTCACACACTGACCCTTCCTTGCCTGCCACATCCAGCTCAGTGCACTGTGACTGGCTCCAGCCCCGAGTTGGACAGGATGAGCAGAGCCTGCCCAAGGCCTGGCTGGGAGAGCCCTGTTCCAGCGCGGACGCGTGCGGTGATGGAGGAGAGGAGAGAAGCCCTTGAGTGGTGCCCCAGTTCCTCACCCTCCCTCACTCCACTCACAGGTTCAGGAGGCTCCGAGTGGGAACCCACTCTCTGTGCGTTTCTCACACTGTTCCCAGCAGCCCAAAGAAAATCGCTGGGTTGGATTTAAACCCCACTCTCTCTCCCTGGGATCCCAAACGCCTCCAGCACCCGCTGCCCGAGGAGGGTTCCTACCCTGCCTCAGCCAAGGCTCCCTGCAGAGCAGCAGCAGCTCATTAAGGCTCCTCTTCCTCTGCAGGAGCCACCCAGGTGTCTCTGCCGCGATAAACCCGCCCCACGCCAGAGTGGGACAGCACCCAAGTCTAAAATAGGCAGTGTTGCCAATTAAGGTGATCTTGTTTTCAAATGGCTTTGGTACAATCTTTGGGAGGGAGCAGCCAGGAAGCAGGGCTCTTTGAGGAGCAGCCCCATCCCCAGAAACACAGAGCAGGAAAGGATTATCCAAGGGAAACGGGATTTCTGCTTATCCCGCTGCCGCTCTGCGCCTCGTCCTCCCTCCCTGCTCGCAGCGGAGAGCATGCACCTTATTCCCTTCAGCCACAACCCCCAGAGCCCTCCAGACACCACCTCCCAGGGGGTGAAACCCAGACACGGATTTCCCAGAGATCCCACCAGAGCCTCTTCCTTCTGCCCGTACAGACACGGCACGGTTAGAACGTCTCCACCATCACTCCAATTTCCCTTCGTTTTCAGAAGAGGACGGGGAGGAACTGGAAATCTTGGGCTGAGAAGAAGCTGCCCAATGAGCTCCCTACAGTCCACAGTCTCTGCCAACACCAGTGCCACCCGCAGCAGCTGGAAAAGCCCCAGGAATGCCAGAAATAAGCCCTTGAGTCCAGAGGGGACAGGGCCCGCCCCTCTGGCAGTTTCCCCCCCTTTTCCAGAGGTTCTCACCGAGCTGAAGGACCTTTCCCTCTACCCCAGACAAATTCCCAAGTGGTATTTCCCGGCCCTTCTCTCAGCTGCACACACTGTAGGGTGCTGAACGCAACGGGACACCCTCACTTTCTCCCCTGCTGCCACTAAGGATTGAATGGTTGGTTTGTGATTCACGAGATTGAAACCAAACAAAACAACAACAACAACAACAACAACAACAACAACAAATCAGCAGGGTGAGAAGAGCGGAAATGAGGAGGAAGGACAGGAAAACATGGAGTGGAAGAGGAAGAGAGACAAATCTCAAATGGCATACCAGAGAGTTAAGCACTGTACTGATACCCTCCGAAAATAGGGAGGCAGAGGTTCTCCCCTACTCAGGGACCGGCCGGCTTCAACAGAAAGAGAGAGACTTGATCACAGGTGCATCGGAAGCAGACGTTGGCCTTTTCAGTTTAGAGCCAGCTCCTCGAGCTGGTTATACTGGACAGCACATCTTAAAATCGCACACACTCACGGGAGGTTCGGGGTACCCGGAAAATACAACGTTTTCAGTTCTTAGGGAAGGTTTACGACTGCCATTTCAAGCTAGCAGAACGTACTCAGACACCCCTCGCTACCTGTGCCGCATTTTTGGGGAGTGGGCAACTGCAAACCCGACAAAACCTGGCACAACTCACCTCCTGCCCGTAGGCCGCCGCCTGCGCCGCCGCCCCGTCCATCTCCCCCTCCACCATGGCTCCCTCCAGGCACTCGCTCAGGTTCCGGTAGCCGTTGACCTGAAGCGGGTACTGACCAAAGGTCTCCAGCTTGGAAAAGGTNCTCAGCCTCCTCTTCCTCACACTAAACACTCCCAACTCCCTCAATCCATCCTCATAAGCCTTGTTCTCCAGGCCTCTCACCAGCTCCGTGTCCCTCCTCTGCACTCGCTCCAGCACCTCGATATCTCTCTTGTGCTGACGTGCCCAGAACTGGACACCGGACTCAAGGTGTGGCCTCACCAGTGCTGAGCACAGGGGGACAATCACCTCCCTACTGCTGCTGGTCACACTATTCTTTATGCAAGCCAGGATGCCCTTGGCCTTCTTGGCCACCTGGGCACACTGCTGGCTCATGTTCAGCCGCCCGTTGACCAGCACCCCCAGGTCCTTTTCTGCCAGGCAGCTCCAGCCACACTGCCCCAAGCCTGTAGCCACCCATGGGGTTGTTGTGGCCCAAGGGCAGGATGCAAAAGCCATGAGCTCACTGGAGAGGAGAGGAGTTTGTTGTCAGCACCGGTTCAGAGGCGCTACCGGCCAGAACGGAGCGGCGTGTCTCTGCGAGCACATCTGCCAGGAAGCACTGCTGAGGATTCAATGCTCTCACAAGACAAGACTTCTGAAATGTCCCTGACAACTTCTGCAAGTTTACAAAACTGGGCCATTTCACCAGGAACGCTGTGATAAACCCCAACACCCAACAAGTGTCTCTGCCAAAACCTCGCTCACCCTCGTGGACGCCCTCCGTCAGGAAGGTCCCGTAGAAGAGCTGTACCATCGGGTTCTCAGATTTGTCCCCAGGGTTCCTGTTTCAGGAATGAAAAGCACACTCTCATTTGAAGCTGTAGCCCCAGAAAAGCAAAGCAAACCCCCCCCAAGTCAGAACCTAAGCCTTTGCCTGGGAACGGCCTACAGCCAAGTTTTCTATCCAAGGCCAACACAGGGAGGGAGCCTCTCGGCTGTTTTCACACTCGAAAGCACTTTATGACACTTCTAGGCAGGAAGGAAAGGAAAAAGCTAAGGCCCTGCCTTTTGAAAAGCCACTCCAATCCCCAGATCTTTGCTGCACTCTGAGCTCCCCGACAACGCTTACGTACTCTGCAGGACACGGGCACTGAACACAGCCCCGTGCTTACGTGCAGGGAATGCAGGTGTAACACCTCAGAAGCACATCTGGAGCCTCAAGGGCACCATCCTCAGTGAAAAAAGAACTCCTCTCTCACGTATTCAGCATTTTCACATAAAGGCCTCTCATCTATTCAGGCCTCTCTTTTAAACCCGTTTCTCCCCAGCACGAGGTCACACTCCCGAGATGAGCAACCACTCACTTGACGTTCACGGCGAGCTGGAAGGCGTCCTCCAGCCAGTCCAGCAGCTTGTGTGTGAACTCACTCACGTCTTGCTACAAGAGAGGGACGAGAGGAGGGTCAGACCTCACTCTGAGCCGTGTTTTCACCCTCTGCTGGTCTCCAAACCTCTCGCCACAGCCCAAATGGAATCGCTGCATACACACCCCGCCATGCTGAGAGGAGCGGGAAAGCCAAAGGCTGGGCTGAATTAGAGTGATAACCAAACCCCACGCCCATCTCAAAACCAGTGCAGAGGAAATCGCTGCCATTTGTGACCCAATCACCCAGCTGGTGCCAGGCAGAGCCCTGCTGCGCTGCTGGTTCAGGAGCCAGCGCATACATCCCACCTCCACGAGCCCGGGGTGGGTGCTAACCACCTGAGGAGGCTCCGGAGGGGACAAGCAGGACCGAGCAGAACGGGACTGTTGGCTGCCAGGCTGCTCTGCAGGCAGCCAAGGGCCCTGTGAGGGGTTTTACCTGCTGCTCCTCGGTGGATCGGAAGGCGTCCCGCAGCAGCTCCAGCGCCGCAGACGGGTCCACGAACTTGCGGCGCGTCCCCAGCATCAGGGCGAACAGACACTGCAGCTCCTGCATGAAGGCGACGTTTCTCTTTCCCTGCGGGGCGAGGAGAGGGAACAACAAAACCCTTCTTGCCACTCAAAGCAGCAGCACCTTGACCCAAAGTGCTACAGCAAACACAGTGAAGTCTCCTCAACAGCGGTGCCACAAGCCGGAGCCGTGGAACCACCAAAGGGCTACTCCACCTACGCCTGTTTTGTCTAGGTACCTCCCAAGCCCCTCTGCTGACCCTGCTCAGAGGGTGCTGGGGCTCCAGGGACCTTCAGACCGGCTCAAAGACCAGCTCTGCCACGGTGTGTGTGAACCAACGAACACTCTGGAGCCGCCACAGAACTTTTACGGGACGAGTTTCCCCCGGCCCCACAGTCAGAAGCTCTAGAGAAGAGCTTTAAGAGGAGCACCTGATTGTTTCCTCCAGCAAAGCTGTCTCTGAGAAACGTGTCCCTGATCTGTCTGTACTGCAGTCTGACAACTGGAAAACCCTTAAAGGCAGGCACCGGGCCCTTGGGTGGCCCCAGGCTACATCTGCTTGCGGGAAGAGCCCAAGATGTTTGTCACAAGAGAGGGAAAGGCGAGGGTGCTCCTGGCTGGGAACTTACGGTGCGGCTGGGGCAGCTCTCCAGCAGGCTCTGCGGCAGGGAGTACCCAAGGACCAGCCTCCGAAATTCTGGCAACTGGAACAGCGACTGGGAGGGAAGGAGAGGGGAAGAGCAGCGTTGGTGTCTGAGGGGGCTCGATGCCCTGCTGTCACTCTCCTACTTGACAGCCTTGTTGGTTGACTCCTCATCCTTCACTGAACACACCTTTATGGAGGGAGAGGTGAGGGGCCTGGAGGTACCACCAAAACCTGCTCCTGACATTTCCAGGCTAAATATCCCCCTTTTAGGCAAGAGTGTTCTATTCTGCACCGGCAAGCTCAGAAAAAGCACCCAGGGACAAGTCAGAGCGGGGAAGGAGCCCGTCTGAAGGCTTCTTACTCCCTCTCCCAGCTGGAGACAGCCGGTGAACATCCCTTGGCTGGTGTGAAACGGTGAGAAGAGACAAATCTACTCAGTTCTGCTTAATGTCGTCTCTCCTGGTTTAGGTGATGGCTAATAATACCCGCCGCCCAGCTGCTCGCTCAGTGGCGCAGCGCGCTCCATCAGCTGGAACAGGATCCACCAGGCACCACGGAGCCAACAGCAGCAGCAGTGAAATTAAATTAGCAGCTCCCTTTGCCGGCGGAGCTGCTGTGGCTCCGTCAGCGCTGGGACACCGCCGCACCCAGGTGAGATCTGCCGGTGTCTATTTATACACAGACTCCATTGGACCGCTCTTTGGCCCTCTCTGTGCTTGCCCAGAATAAATCCCAGTCCCGTCACACAGGAAGAGGAGCCTCATCTGGGCAGGGTCTCATCCCCCCGGGGACCAGCTGGCAGAGATGCTGCCTGTCTGCTTCGACCCGATAAAGGCTGTGCCTCCAGGAGCAGGGAGCCCAGCGGCCCCGCTCGCTGCCTCACCTGGATGACGGCGCTGAACCAGCACGTGTTGCCGATGTTCTTCATGCCCACAGGCCAGTCGCCCACCCTCCTCCAGTCACTCCCTTTGGGGTTCTCTCCCCACACCTCGCAGCGCTTTCTCTTGGGGCGGCTCTTGCTCTCGGGGGAAGGTGCTTCCTGCGGCCTGTGACAAGGGACACATCCCAGGCCCTGAAAGGCCGCCTGCCCGCAACCCTCCAGCACGAGGCTTTACGTCCCTCTGGCAGTATTAGTAGTGTAATCATCCACTTCTCATACCTGGGGAAACCAAGACCAATCTGGGGACTCGCTGGGCTTCCCGCAGCGTCTCTTTCCACAGCTGGAGGTTTGGGTGATTCCCGGGCTCCGAAGGCGTCCCTGTCCCTGTGGCCGGTGGCGTGGGCTAGAAGTGGAGGCAGCACTCTTGTCAGTTTTCCCCCAGGAGCAGGCAAACTCCTCTTGGAAAAAAAAAAAGCTTCTGGAAATGGTTACACTTTGCAAAACAGGATTTGGGGGTTTATCAGAACCTGATTTTCTAGCTCAAGTCTTACATCCAAATCCCTGTAACTTGAGTGGTGCCAGGGAACCCAAAAAGCCACCGAGTGAGACCAGGACAGACCCTGCCGCCCTCTCTTGGACGGGTTTCCTTACAGCCGGGTTTCCTTACAAATGCAGCACCCAGGGGAACGCCTCAAACCTCTGGAAATAACTCCAGGGGGACAGCGGGGGCTGCTTACATTTGCCTTGATGTCAGTGTCGAGAACTGACACTATTGTGAGAAATAAAGGATTTCACCAAAACGGGCAGAGACAGAATGGCCCAGCTCTGAGCCTCCTCACGTTCTGGGGAAGGAGGAGAGAGGAAAAGGAGCCATTCTGGAGGAGGCAGAAGCCCCACGCAGTGGCACAAGGGCAGCCCCACCGTGCTGGGTGATGCCTCAGAGTTCCCAGCTCGGAGTATTGGCTCGGTGAACCCATCCAGTGATAACGTTACTGGGGAACTCTCCAGTTCACGGATGCATCAATAGTAAACATGTTTAAAGAAACTCTTCTCAGCTCCCTCAGACTGCAGGGACACTACTTACACCTACACGTACCGAACTGAGGCTCTGCCTCAGGACCCTCCTGGGGCTTCTGCCTTACCCAAGAGCAAGTCTTTAAACCAAAACGGGCAGAGAAACTGTGATGTCTCATCTACAAGCGTTACTAAACCACCATTAAGCCACTTTTCCGGGGAGGCTTCACTCCCCAAACTGCCCCACGGCGAGTTCTGGCCGAGGCAGGAGCTGTGGCACTCACCAGGCAGGGCTTGTTTGCCCGCAGCGCTCCCGTCCCACGGGGCCGGCTCTGCCGCGGCTGCGTCCCCCACCGGCCCCTCCGCGTGCTCCTCCGTCAGGAGGGTGACGGCCTCCATCAGGTCCCCATTAGTGGCCTGGCAGAAGGACAGGGCAGAAATCCACGGTGACAGCGTTACTGCATCTACATTGTCACGACACTTAATGCAGCGGCAGCAGAGACAGCCACCCCACCCACCAACTGTCCCCAGCCACCTCAGAGAGCGACCTGCTGGTGACAAGCAGGAGTAAGGAATGAAAAGAAGGAAGGCTGGGGTGTCTCTGTCACTTTGGCATCACCACTGGGGCAATCCAGACTCTGTTAACTGATTTTCTTCCCCCCTCAGGTGACTGGGGCAGTCACAGGAGGCCTGAGGGGTGACAGGGCATTCTGCCACCAGGGGAGACTCGCAGGAACCAAATGCTCTGGGGATTTCAGGACGCTGGTCTATTTCTCAGCGAGGCCTTTTTTCAGCCCATCCCCATGGGCTCAGCGCCCTCACATTTAGCCTGAGGTTTTCTGCGTGTTACTCCTGGCTGAAACATCCAGGAATTTCCTTAAACGAGGCTCTTTGTGCGTTTCCTGCAGCAGCCCACGTCCTGCAGCAACCTGTCTGCCTCCCGAGGGAAAACACAGGCAGGGGCACAAAACCAGGGCAGGATTTACCCTCCCACTCCCCCAGGAATAACCTCAGCCCCCACTGCACACGCTGTGTTGCTTCCACAGGCCACACGTGGGCTGTTCTAACGAGGCCCAGCTCGTTACCAGCCCGCAGAGCTGCCGGAGAACACCCGGCCCGCGCGCCGCCCCTCCAGAGAGCTTTGGGGGAGAAATTCACACCAAACAGCAGACACGGGCACAAACCTTGAGAGCTGCCTGAAGGAAAGCCGAATCCTGAATTCCTGTGATCTCCTTCAGCTGGTTTAACAGCATCTGGCAGTCCTAGAAACAGAGAGAGCTGAGGTGAAAAGGGGACCAGCGCAGGCAGCGAGCCGTTTCTCCGAGCCTTGCCGAGGGCTCACCGCGCTTTTGCTTCTTTTCTTCCCTTTTTTATGGGCGGATTGACAGGAAAACCCTCTCCCCCGACGGCAGCATCGGCTCAAACATCACACTGGGGTTGCTTCTTCCCCAGTTTCCAGGGAAGGCCCAGCCCGTTGTAGCCCAGGGAGGACGTTCCCCGGCCGGCGGGAAAGGCGATCCCGGCTGCAGGATGCTCTGCACCTGGGGGGGCGCAGGGGCACCCTGTCCCCCGACGCCCATGGCATGTGCAGCGGGACATATAAGGAGGTGGCGGGCTCTCAGGGCACGGGCCGGTGGCTATTTTGGGCCCGGTCGCACATGCCATTTGCGCGTGTCATTTCTCCCTGACAATGAGGTGTCAGAATGAGGGCGCAGGGGGCGGCTGTCGCCTCTCCTGCCCTCCCACTCCCCCCCAACAACTCCAGCTTTGGTGAGACCCTCAGCTCCAAGCCACGGTCAACGACCTGCTCTTTGACTCCTCCAACCACTTCAAAAACCAATTGCAGAAATCTCCTGCGCCCAACTACTGAGTCTCAGCTCGCCACAGGAGCCACCTCTGTGCTCACCAAGCTGCCAGTAACTCCAGACAACTGGCTGCCAGACAGCTAAATTTGAGTTTCTGCTTCCACTCACCACTGGGAAAAAAACTTAAGGTGCTGTTGTGCCAGGGGAGCACCAGTTCCACCCAGAGAGCAGAAACTCGAAGGCGTTTCTGAGCCATCCAGCCGCGCTGCTGGTGGATGCTACTCCGTGGTGAAAACCCAAAAAAAAAAACCCCATTTCCTTTTGGATGGGACCAGCCCGAGGAGAAACGGGGCCACGGGAGCACAGGGGGGAGGCTGCGAACGGACAGGTCCCACGGAGGCAAAGCACTTCTGTCACGCTGCGTACGCTGCTGCCGGCGGTGGCACCGTGCCTGGGGCTCACCCCTCCTAACGCCGCGGGGCGGCCCTTTCCCTTGGGAGGAAAAAACAAACCCACAACCCCGCGCTCATAAACTGCATCACAGTAACGAGCTCCAAGGCAGGGCTTTCAGGGAGGCCAAAAGGAGGCCTCCCCAAGGCTGCCCTAACCAGGCGAGCTCATTACTGAGCCGCCGCTCATAGAATCATAGAATCATTTAGGTTGGAAGAGTCCCTTGGGATCATCGGGTCCAACCATCAGCCCCACTCTACAAGTTCTCCCCTACACCAGATCCCTCAACACCACATCCAATCTACTCTTAAACACAGTCAGGGATGGTGACTCCACCACTTCCCTGGGCAACCCATTCCAGTGCCTGACCAGGAATATCCCCCCTTTCACCTTCTGCTGTCTTATTAGACATAGAATCATAGAATCATTTAGGTTGGAAGAGACCCCTGGGATCATCAAGTCCAACCATCAGCCCTACTCTACAAGTTCTCCCCTACACTAGATCCCTCAACACCACATCTAATCTGCTCTTAAACACAGTCAGGGAGGGTGACTCCACCACCTCCCTGGGCAGCTGATTCCACTGACTGACCACTCTCTCCGTGAAAAATTTTTTCCTAATGTCCAGCCTAACCCTACCCTGCTGCAGCTTGCAGCCATTCCCTCTTGTCCTGTCGCTCATTGCCCGTGAGAAGAGACCAGCACCAATATCTCTACAGTGCCCTTTCAAGCAGTTGTAGAGAGTGATGAGGTCTCCCCTCAGCCTCCTCTTCCTCAGACTAAACAACCCCAACTCCCTCAATCGATCCTCATAAGCCTTGTTCTCCAGGCCTCTCACCAGCTTTGTTGCCCTCCTCTGTACTCGCTCCAGCACCTCGATATCTCTCTTGTGCTGAGGTGCCCAGAACTGGACACAATACTCAAGGTGTGGCCTCACCAGTGCTGAGTACAGGGGGACAATCACCTCCCTACTTCTGCTGGTCACACTATTCTTTATGCAAGCCAGGATGCCATTGGCCTTCTTGGCCACCTGGGCACACTGCTGGCTCATGTTCAGCCTCCTGTCACCCAGCACCCCCAGGTCATTTTCTGCCAGGCAGCTCCAGCCACACTGCCCCAAGCCTGTAGCCATCCATGGGGTTGTTGTGGCCCAAGTGCAGGACCCGGCACTTGGCCTCATTGAAGGCCATGCCATTAACATTGGCCCATCTATCCAGTCTATCCCAGTCCCTCTGTAGAGCTTCCCTGTCCTCAAGCAGATCAACACTCCCACCCAACTTAGTGTCATCTGCAAACTCACTGACAGTGTTTTCTATGTCCTTATCTATATCATCAATGAAAATATTAAAAAGGAAAGGCCCCAGCACTGAGCCCTGAGGAACACCACTTGTGACCGGCCGCCAGCTGGATTGAACTCCATTGAGCTCCACCTCACCCCGTTATATCCTAACGATCCCCGGCGCAGTTTTATCCTGCCCTTGAGAAGAAAGGCTTGAGTTCACAGCAGAGAGCTCAGCAGAGGCTCGTGGCCCACCACCTGCCCACACAAACCGGTGGGCACCCCTCTCCCTGCAGCAAAGGGGGGGAAGGTTTCGGGGAGCGCGGGTGGGCTCGTTGCTCTGACTCGCCTGGCTGACGGCTGTTTGAGGCTGTGCGCCGCGGGGCTGGAAAACAAGCTCCGGAGCTGGTAATTAACACCAGCGTGCTGCCGCTATTAATACACGGTGTGCTTGAGAAAACAAACCAGCCCACAGTCCTACCTGCTGGAAAAATAACTGCCCCAGCCCCGATGCTCTTGCTATTTTAAATTACAGCAACGGGAGGCACGCACAAAACCAGGAGGCTGAGGGGAAGGAGGGCACAGCGGACAGAGATGACACGGTGGCCAGGGAGGGGGGAAAGGGAGAGGCTTGGCCATTTTCCTTGCTCCAACGGGATGCACCACGCTCAGAAGAAGTCTGTTTCGATGGGAAGCTGCAGGTGGGGAAGGGTGCATAGGTACGGGCGTTCAAGGGGGCTCCAGAAATAACAGCACGAGGAGGAGGAGGAGGAAGGTGACGGTGCAGAAAGGGGAGGCAAAGCCAGGCCCTGCGGCCTCTGCTCCTCAGCTGCTCTTTTTTATCACAGCGGGAAAATGGATATGAAGAGGGCTAAAAAGGTGGCAGCAGGAAAAAAGCTGGGGTTCCCAACCCAGGCCTTTATAAGCCCATCTCCATCAGGGGATGAAGCAGCAGCCACCGAGCTCTTCCTCCATCAGCGCAGTCTCCTGCACGGGCCTGACGTCGTCCCCCCGTGAGCTGCCCCACAAGTGCAGGCTCTAAATGCACACTGGAAAGGTTGATACCCCTCACACCGGCCTTTTAGAAGTGTCTCTCGTGTCCCGAGAGCGCAGGGGTGGTGCAGAGACCCCGGTATAAAGCGGGGACACGCTGGGCTGCACCCCCCTGAGCACCCACACCCACCTCCAGAGCATGGCTGAGGAGTGTCCTTGGTCCTTCTAGAGAGAATTTGTGCAGGGCCCTGGGGTTCAAGAGCAGTATTTTTTTTTGATAAGGGATATCAGAGTGGCAAGTTTAGGGAGAGGCAAAGGAGGATGCAAATTCCTGGAGGAAGACCTTGTGAGAAATCACCCTGAGTTATCATGGAGGATCCCCTTCCCATGGGTGATCACAGAACGGCAGAATTTAGGGGAGAATGGAAGGGATCTTAAAGAGAATCTCCTTCCACCTCCCACCACACCCAGGTGGCTCCAAGCCCCCTCCAACCTGGCCTCCAACCCCTCCAGGGATGGGGCAGCCACAGCCTCTCTGCACAACCTGGGCTGGGGTCTCACCGCCCTCACACCAAAGAGGTTCTTCCCCAGATCCCATCTCCATCTNCTTCTCTGTCCTGTTCCGGTTCCCCTTCCCCACCTCTAGTCCCGTGTCGTCCCCCTCTCACCGAGTCCCATCGCAATCCGTGCCCTCCTTTAGTCCCGTGTCCCCTCTCGGGTCCGGTGTCCCCGCCCGNATGGCTCCCCTCCCTCACCAAGAGCCGCCCTCCCCCCCCACCAGTAGCTTTCCTGGAGCCCCTTGAAGGCCTGGAAGGTCTCCCTGCAGGCTGAACCCTCCCAACTCCCTCAGCTTGTTCCCGACGAGCCCCCCCCCTCCCTCAGCAGAGGTTGTTTTGAGTGAAACTGACCCAAAACGACGCTGGCCGCTGGGAGGGCCCCGGGACCCTCCTC
>VZTM01035040.1:68068-82195 GCA_013400555.1 Jacana jacana | reverse complement strand
GCGGGAGGCAGGGGGAGGAGGATGCTGCGGTCCCGGCGCCCGCAGCAACGGGGGGAGCCCCGAGTGAGCCCCGTCGTCTCTGGGGGGGTGATTTATTCCGGGGGCCATCTGGAGGCGGGGGACAATGCGGTCCCGCATCCCGGTGACCCGGCGCATTAGTCACACCCTCCCTGCTCGACCCCTCCGTCTCCCTTTGAGTGGGGCGGGATGGGAGCATCCCCCTTTCTCGCCTCCCTTTCGGGGGGGGGGGGNCCCTCTGCTCCCCGCCGCCACGGTGCCACCGCTGCCACCTTCCCCACCGCCCTGCCTCTCCCTCACCCTCGTCCTCCTCGCCTCCCTCCCCTGCTGGTCTCGGCGACCGTGGAGGCAGGAGTGGCGAGGGGGGAGGGCAGGAGCCCGGTGACTATCAGCGGCGGCTTTGTGGCAACAGGCAGGCGGCTCCTCCGCCCGGTGTTTGGCGGGGTAGAAAAGCGCCGAGAGATTTTAATTTTAAATTCTTATCATCGAATTTACTGCTTTTCTCTCGCAATGATTTGTGTTGCTTTTTAATTTTTACAGTCTCTACAGAAGCCAGATGCTGCCGCCTCGGGCCAAAATAATAAAAACCCGCCGCAGCCGCGAGTTACAGAACAAAAAGGAACGGCGCGGCTGACAGAAGTTAATATCTCAATTTAACAGTGCTGCTCCGCTAATGATCCTTTGATATGTGTTTATTTAGAAAGGTCTGATCTTGACCTTGAAAGCAAACGAAACCGCAAAGTCTTTATGAGGGGAGAGAAAGACGTTATTTATAGACGGGCTTTGCGTCAATCACGGCGGCAGCTGGACCCGCGCTGGGCCCAAACCGGCAGCTATTAATCGAGGGACGTGCTTTCTGGGGGGGGGGAAAGTGGGCTGCTGAGGAGGGCAGGGTGCCCCCATCCCCAGGGCAGGATGCTGAGCCCACGCACGGGGACCTGTCTGCGACCCAAGGGATGCGGGGGGGGGGTCCTGCCAGTGATGCGACCTGGGGTGGGGACAGCATGAGCCAGGGGTGCCCCTGTCCCCAGCACGGGGGACAAGCCACCCCCCGGCACCTTCTGCCCCAGCCCGTCTCCCCAGCGCCTGGCAAGAGCTGCCTTTGCCCCCCCGGGTGGTCCCAGGCACTGGAAGGATGCTCAGCACCACCCGGAGCTGACCCGGCAGGGCACGAGCACGTGCCCTTCCCCAGGAAACCCGGTGTTGCACGAACCTCGCCTTTGGGCACAAAAATCAGACCAACTTTTTGGGGGCAAACCCCAATGTACTGCATTTCCACCCCTTGGCTGGGGGAGGCGAGAGCTTCCCAAGCTCCCAACCCCGGGAATGCGCTGCGGGGACTTCGCACTTAGGCTGCCCCGTCCTTTTCAGCCCAACTTCTGCTTTTTCAGGTCAAACTGCTGTGGGAAAATGTTTGCGAGCCCCAAAAGCCTTCTAGCTGAAGCTGGAGACCTGCCCTCCTCACAAAGGCGTCCCCAGAAAGCCTTTTCATTCCGTGGAATATCTGTCAAAGTAGATCAATATATACTATAAATGTTGAGATGGCCAAAAACGAAGCCCCTCAATGGGGACAAACCTTCCCTTTGAAGCACCACGAGGCGTTTCGGTGCCGAGGACACCCCGTAACAGCAGGACAGCAGCATCTGTGCCCTGTCACCACCCGTGGAAGCCAACAGGAGAGGGAGATGCCACCACCAAAAGCCCCTCCACACCTTGGCTGGGGGAGAAGCGCTGCCTTCCAGCCCTCCTGGCCCCGCGGCCGAGTTTGGGGAGACGGGACACATCGCACCCTCCCGAACGCTCTGGGTTCAGATCCCTGCAGGAGCCAGCAGCGATGATTTAGCCTTAAAGCAGGTGTGAAAAACGGCCAAGGCAGAGCCAGGAGAAACTTTTCCCGGGGAGGGGATAAGTGTGTAGGAGCGGGGGGGTTGTGGTTTCCCTCGGTGGGGACCCCAGCGTGCCCTGGAGCTGGCTCCGTGCGGGCAGAGACGATGCTCAGGGGCGCGGGCGCTGCCGGAGCGAGTGTGCACGGACGGAGCCCCGATCATCCAGACCCCTCGCTCCCCCACCATCCTTGGTGTTCCCCTCCTGAAGGTACAGGTGGAAAAGCTGCCCACTTGCCCGGCAAAACAAACTTCTCTTGACCAAAACGCACTAATCCGGCCGGTACCCGCGAGCAGCGTCTCCGCCCGGTGACGTTCTCCCCCCAAAGCCCGTCCCAGCCCTCTCCATCCTGGAGAAACCCGGGGCCCTGCCCTGCCCGAGGACGAGGGCTTCCCCTGGGGCACCTGGAGGCAAATCTGCCCGATCAGAAGGGGAATGTCCTCTCTGCCCTCACTCGCCGCCCACCACCGCGCTGGCTCCCCGTGTTTCCTCTTCCCCCCTCGGAATCTGGAGTGAAAACAGCTGAAAAAATACATGGACTTTCTGTCCAAAACCTGACAGATTTTGCCCGTTGCTTTCCCAGCGATGGTTACACTCAGGCCTTAGAAATCGGTCTGCTGTTAAACACAGAGCTCCAGGGAGGAGACCGAGCCCTCCCCGGTGTTTCTGGCCCACTGAAAGCCACCCATCCTCTTTGTGGTCACAAATCAACTCCCCCGTGAGCATATTCCACATCAGTGTGGGCGCGTGCTTTTCCCTGCCAGGAGAGTTTTAGGGGACAGCAGGCCATGTCCCCAGTTAGTTGGTGGCGTTACGTCCTGCCCTCTGCGGTGCCCCCACCTACGGGGCCGTGACGTCCCACCCCACGGCAGACCAGCATCACCGCCGCCGCTGCCACCACTGCCACCGCCCCGCCTGGCACCGAGCACGGCCCGCCCGTCGCCCACCCTGGCCAGGGTGGTACCGCTCCGGCAACCCCCCGGCCCCGCAGAGCAGAGGCCGATGAAAGGAGCCCTTCGGTGGCCACCCCCAGCCCGGCAGGGCCAGCGGAGCCACCGGCTGCCGCCAGGCACAAAGCCGGGATCCGCCGCATCCACTTATTATTCCTGCACCCCCATCATTTTAAGAGGAAAAAAAGAGAGAAAAGATGAAAAGGCCCCCTCGGTAAACCCGGGGAGACGCGNCAAGGGATGCGGGGGGGGGGTCCTGCCAGTGATGCGACCTGGGGTGGGGACAGCATGAGCCAGGGGTGCCCCTGTCCCCAGCACGGGGGACAAGCCACCCCCCGGCACCTTCTGCCCCAGCCCGTCTCCCCAGCGCCTGGCAAGAGCTGCCTTTGCCCCCCCGGGTGGTCCCAGGCACTGGAAGGATGCTCAGCACCACCCGGAGCTGACCCGGCAGGGCACGAGCACGTGCCCTTCCCCAGGAAACCCGGTGTTGCACGAACCTCGCCTTTGGGCACAAAAATCAGACCACCTTTTTGGGGGCAAACCCCAATGTACTGCATTTCCACCCCTTGGCTGGGGGAGGCGAGAGCTTCCCAAGCTCCCAACCCCGGGAATGCGCTGCGGGGACTTCGCACTTAGGCTGCCCCGTCCTTTTCAGCCCAACTTCTGCTTTTTCAGGTCAAACTGCTGTGGGAAAATGTTTGCGAGCCCCAAGGACTTCTAGCTGAAGCTGGAGACCTGCCCTCCTCACAAAGGCGTCCCCAAAAAGCCTTTTCATTCTGTGGAATATCTGTCAAAGTAGATCAATATATACTATAAATGTTGAGATGGCCAAAAACGAAGCCCCTCAATGGGGACAAACCTTCCCTTTGAAGCACCACGAGGCGTTTCGGTGCCGAGGACACCCCGTAACAGCAGGACAGCAGCATCTGTGCCCTGTCACCACCCGTGGAAGCCAACAGGAGAGGGAGATGCCACCACCAAAAGCCCCTCCACACCTTGGCTGGGGGAGAAGCGCTGCCTTCCAGCCCTCCTGGCCCCGCGGCCGAGTTTGGGGAGACGGGACACATCGCACCCTCCCGAACGCTCTGGGTTCAGATCCCTGCAGGAGCCAGCAGCGATGATTTAGCCTTAAAGCAGGTGTGAAAAACGGCCAAGGCAGAGCCAGGAGAAACTTTTCCCGGGGAGGGGATAAGTGTGTAGGAGCGGGGGGGTTGTGGTTTCCCTCGGTGGGGACCCCAGCGTGCCCTGGAGCTGGCTCCGTGCGGGCAGAGACGATGCTCAGGGGCGCGGGCGCTGCCGGAGCGAGTGTGCACGGACGGAGCCCCGATCATCCAGACCCCTCGCTCCCCCACCATCCTTGGTGTTCCCCTCCTGAAGGTACAGGTGGAAAAGCTGCCCACTTGCCCGGCAAAACAAACTTCTCTTGACCAAAACGCACTAATCCGGCCGGTACCCGCGAGCAGCGTCTCCACCCGGTGACGTTTCTCCCCCCAAAGCCCGTCCCAGCCCTCTCCATCCTGGAGAAACCCGGGGCCCTGCCCTGCCCGAGGACGAGGGCTTCCCCTGGGGCACCTGGAGGCAAATCTGCCCGATCAGAAGGGGAATGTCCTCTCTGCCCTCACTCGCCGCCCACCACCGCGCTGGCTCCCCGTGTTTCCTCTTCCCCCCTCGGAATCTGGAGTGAAAACAGCTGAAAAAATACATGGACTTTCTGTCCAAAACCTGACAGATTTTGCCCGTTGCTTTCCCAGCGATGGTTACACTCAGGCCTTAGAAATCGGTCTGCTGTTAAACACAGAGCTCCAGGGAGGAGACCGAGCCCTCCCCGGTGTTTCTGGCCCACTGAAAGCCACCCATCCTCTTTGTGGTCACAAATCAACTCCCCCGTGAGCATATTCCACATCAGTGTGGGCGCGTGCTTTTCCCTGCCAGGAGAGTTTTAGGGGACAGCAGGCCATGTCCCCAGTTAGTTGGTGGCGTTACGTCCTGCCCTCTGCGGTGCCCCCACCTACGGGGCCGTGACGTCCCACCCCACGGCAGACCAGCATCACCNCCCCTGTTTCTGGAGGGGTTTCTGTTTTGAAAAGCGGGGAGACGTGAATCCCGGGGGGACAAAAGTAGCTGCTAAGGTAAGTTAAACCTTGTCGAGATGAACTTTCCTGCTACTTTTAATTAAAAGTTCTTTGGAATTAAAAAGGACACCATTCAGGAAAGGCTGAAAAAAAAAAAGAAAAAAATTCATTGACACCAGCCCGCCCCCCTCCCCTTTTTCCCAAGGAAAAGAAAAAGCTGTTTTTGTGTGTCTGCTCACCCAGCCCGCACTGTACAAAAGGAAGCGGATTTGCAGCAAGACACACGAGATGACCCCCTGACCCCGAGCCGCTGAAAAGTCCTCAATGGCATAAATACCAGATAATCAATCACATACCAGGAGGGCCGGTCCCCCTGCCCTCGCCCCCGCCGCCGGGGTTTATGAGCGATGCACTGTAAACGGACACCGGGAGGCCCCTCTCGGCATTCCTCCGCCGGACCAGCAGCCACCGCCGCCTCCTCGCCCGCAGCCCGCCCCGCGCAGCCCTTTCCTCCCTGCTCCGCGGCCCGGCCAGGAGCCGAGGGGTGCCAGAGCCGTCTCCCCGCTCGGCGGCGGTGGCCGAGCATCCTCCGAGCCGGGGTGGCACGGCCCAGTGCCCAGAGAGCAGGGAAAAAGATGCCCAACCTACTGAAAATTTGCCCTTTTCGGGGGGTTGCCGGCTCCATGGCTTCTAGCCACGACTGCACCCCACCGGTTTCCCTTAAGGGGGGGCTCTGACAAGCGCCCCGAAACGCGGGCTCCCGGGGGGGGGGGCTCCGGGGGCAACAATGGACCCTAAAGGCTTCAAGGGAGGGAAGGGAAGAGAAAGCATTTGCTGAGATACTGGGCTGGTTCGGTTATAATGGGGAGCCACTCGGCAACTAAATTTGATAATGCTTTTGTCCGCGGGTCAGAGGTTAAATATGTTCACACTAATCCCCTTCATCTAGAATTAAAGGACAAGAAAGATTTCTCCGTAGCTTAGCGAGAGGGCTTTTCTCATCGCCCTTCAAATAGTATTTGCAGAGGAAAATTACAGGCTGGGCACCGGCCGGGGCAGGGATGCCTGGCTGGGCCACCGTCCTGTCCCCCAGCAAACCCGCTTTTGGCACCCCCCCCATCTATCACCCCACCACCACCACCACCGTGGTGCCAGCCCCGGCCCCGTGGCACTGCCCCCCGGCACTGGGAACGGTGGGCATGGAGGTTCCCGCTGCCAGGCAGGACCATGCTCCGGGACTGGGGGTTCGGGTGGTGTCACTGGACATTACCATCAAAGGGGCTCTATCCTGTGCCCCCCAGCACCCCGCAGCCAGGGCCAGGGCTAACGAGGCTGACGACCCTGCGCTGTGCACTCGCCGCAGGCTCCTCGGGGGTGGACCTGGTACAGCCACTTCCACCAGGGACCACGCTGCCGAGTGGTGGCGGTTTCCGAGGAGAAGCACAACCAGCCCAGCCCCAATTTTTATCAAAACCAAACATTTCCAAAGCCCACCCTCCACTGAAGACACCAACTGGCCTGGGAAGAGCACCCAGAGCAGGAGCTGGGAAGCGCCACAGCAGGCTCCAGCTGAACACTCGCTCTTCCCTCCCCTTCTACCCTTTTTCAGTCTCTTTTTTGTGCATAAAATTAGGTGTGGGAGCATCCCAAAACCCCAAGGCTTCACCTTTTGGGTGCATGGGGCTTGCTCCACTATGCCCTCCCTGCCCTCCTGCCCCGAGTCCCGCTCCCTCTCCAGCAGCTGAGACCAAGCAGGGAGTATTTCTCCCCAGGTTCTCACACACCCCTTTGCTGGGGATGCTGCGCCCACGCCTGGGGCTCCAGCCAGATGCNGGGAGGGAAGGGAAGAGAAAGCATTTGCTGAGATACTGGGCTGGTTCGGTTATAATGGGGAGCCACTCGGCAACTAAATTTGATAATGCTTTTGTCCGCGGGTCAGAGGTTAAATATGTTCACACTAATCCCCTTCATCTAGAATTAAAGGACAAGAAAGATTTCTCCGTAGCTTAGCGAGAGGGCTTTTCTCATCGCCCTTCAAATAGTATTTGCAGAGGAAAATTACAGGCTGGGCACCGGCCGGGGCAGGGATGCCTGGCTGGGCCACCGTCCTGTCCCCCAGCAAACCCGCTTTTGGCACCCCCCCCATCTATCACCCCACCACCACCACCACCGTGGTGCCAGCCCCGGCCCCGTGGCACTGCCCCCCGGCACTGGGAACGGTGGGCATGGAGGTTCCCGCTGCCAGGCAGGACCATGCTCCGGGACTGGGGGTTCGGGTGGTGTCACTGGACATTACCATCAAAGGGGCTCTATCCTGTGCCCCCCAGCACCCCGCAGCCAGGGCCAGGGCTAACGAGGCTGACGACCCTGCGCTGTGCACTCGCCGCAGGCTCCTCGGGGGTGGACCTGGTACAGCCACTTCCACCAGGGACCACGCTGCCGAGTGGTGGCGGTTTCCGAGGAGAAGCACAACCAGCCCAGCCCCAATTTTTATCAAAACCAAACATTTCCAAAGCCCACCCTCCACTGAAGACACCAACTGGCCTGGGAAGAGCACCCAGAGCAGGAGCTGGGAAGCGCCACAGCAGGCTCCAGCTGAACACTCGCTCTTCCCTCCCCTTCTACCCTTTTTCAGTCTCTTTTTTGTGCATAAAATTAGGTGTGGGAGCATCCCAAAACCCCAAGGCTTCACCTTTTGGGTGCATGGGGCTTGCTCCACTATGCCCTCCCTGCCCTCCTGCCCCGAGTCCCGCTCCCTCTCCAGCAGCTGAGACCAAGCAGGGAGTATTTCTCCCCAGGTTCTCACACACCCCTTTGCTGGGGATGCTGCGCCCACGCCTGGGGCTCCAGCCAGATGCCCGTACCCAAAAACGTCACAGCGACCACAAAAGCACGTTCATTGCCCTTATTTCACATTTTCAGCTGCTGCTGCAGCCACAAACCCGCGGAGGCACCTCTGGCAGCAGCTCCCCCAGCCCCAAATCCAGTTTCCCCAGCTTGGTGAAGAATTCCTGCTGGGAGGTGCCAGGAACCGGGTCATTGCGCTCCCCCTGCCTCAACCAGGTGTGTTCCCAAACAGCAGCACCAATGTTCTCCGTCCCCAGCGCAACATGGGGCAACTCCTCCCTTCTCCCTCGGAGCTGGGACCCTCGTGCCCCAACCCAAGCCCATCCCCAGCCTCCATCCGGGGCGCTGGGGGACAGCAGAACGCCGAGGAGCGATTCCAACCCCCCAGCATCCATCAGCCACGCTCCCATACAACACAAACCCAGCCCGGCATCGCCCGTGCTCCTCCAGGCCAGGCCCGGGAGCCGAGTCAAGCGCAGGAGGGATAATGACCTCCCCGTACTCAGTGCCACAGCGCGTTATCCCCCTGCTACGGAGAGAAACGCCATCCGGCAGAATCGCCCCCCGAAGCCTCATCCAGCCACTTGCCAAAACCCCTCAGGAATCCCAGCGAAAGGACAACACAAAGTCAGGGGCAGCCGGGGGTGACGCCGGCCTGGGTTCGGTGAGGAATCGCCGCCGGGCACCGCTGCGGCCGAGGCAGGGGAGGGGATGCTGCGAGACCGGGAGGGAACTGAGCCGCCTCAGCAGGGACGTGGCAGAGGGATGGGGGTGGCCAGGGCCACAGACGAGCCCGGTGCACCCGTGGAGGCAGCGGGACCCCCGGCTCGTGGTGCTGAGCGGAAGGCCAAGGGGAGTTACACCGGTGGGCCATTTACCGCTCCTGTCGCCAACCTGTGCTCCAAAGCCTCCTCGGTTTCCGGCAGGGAGAATCCTGGTGCCCCAGCGTGGCTGGTGCTTTTTGGGGCGGGCTCCATTTTGAGGCAGGGAAAGCGAAGCAAAAGGAGGGAGGGGAAGGCGAACGCGTAATCGATGGGACTGGAACGTGAGTCTGCCCAGAGCAGCGAGAGACGGTGCGTCCCCTCCACCTCCCCCCGGGCTCCTGAGCGTCCCCCGGCCCGTAACGGGGATGCTCCTCCAGGGAGAAAGGCCGAGTGCTCTGGCCTTCCCCCCCCCCCCCAAAAAACGAAGAAGAAATTAAAAAAAATCACTCTGTGCTGCATTTAGAGCCGGAGCAGAGTATTTTTTAGGGGAAAAAGAACTTCCCAAGTGGCTGTGGGGGACCCGGGAGCATCCTGCCACCTCCGCTGCCCGGCGCCGGGTTCCCCTCCCTTTGCACCTCCGCTCGCACCGCACGGCTGTTTTGAATCTCTAAAATAATGTGACAAGTTAATGATGGCACAATTATCTAAATGTTTAACAGACATGTTATCTAAGTGAATCGGATTGAGATTCCATCCCGCTGACAATAAACATCAATGGGAGAGCAGAAAGTGATAGGCAAATTATCGCCAACCCTGCAATTTCAGTGCTATTAAATTTGGAGGAATAACAGCCCTGAGGCCTGTAAACTCTGAATAAAATAGACCCTTGTGTTTGGCCAACTATTAAATCAAAACGCCACCAACATCCCGGCAACGAGAAAAAAAGGGAAGGGGGAAAAAGGGAAAAAAAAATCTTCCCCCCCAAAAAGGCAGGGGGGAAGATTTATAGCTTTTCAATTTTCACTAACACGTTGGGTTTATTAGCTCTTTTCTGCCTCTCCTGTCCCGGTGCCGGCGTCGCCAGGTGGGGAAGGAGAGGGATGCGGGAGAGGGATGCGGGAAGGGGTGGGCAAAGCCCCTCGTGGGTCCCGGGGACACGCTTGGCCCCACAAACCGCAGAGCTGCCTCCGTGCCAGAGCAGCCCCCGCTCCCCGGGCCAGGCAGGGCGAGAGTCGGTGGGCGAAGCGTGCTCGCGTTGATGGCCCTGGCAGGCGGCGGGGAACTCGAGACGAGTCACCTCTGATATTTATAACAGTGGGCGACGAGCCCCAGCCCCGTTAGCACGAACCCCGAGCATCAGGCTGCCTGCTCTACCCCGCTCTCTTCTGGCCCCTGCGCTTTAGGAGAAGGGTAAGGAATTTTCCAGACTGCCCCCTCGGCACCGTAGCGCCCGGCTCGCGCTGCCGGAGGATGAGCCAAAGCAGTTGCTGCTTTTCCTCTTGCTGTGGGACGGGGGCCAAGGACAGAGAGCGCCCGGCGAGGGCGTCGCAGCCCCGAGCCCATGGGGGGGGCCGTTGGCAGCGCTCAGCCCGCGCCGTGTTTACAACCACAAACTACCTTTTTTCCTTCATTTGGTTGGGTTTTTTTGGTTTGTTTTTTGGTTTGGTGTTTTTTTTTCCCTTCATTTACTTCGGGTTTTCACCTCTGGTTGGAGAGCAGGGCGTAGCTCCTGGAGGCAGCACACGTACACCGGGGCTGTCGGCGTGTCCTGCACCCTCCTTTGGAGGAGCAAGGAGGGAAACGGGGTGGAGAGCGTGGGTGTGGGGGTGTGTGGGGAGGGAGAGAAATAAGAGAGAGAGAGAGAGGGGGGTCCTCCTGGATCCTGCCTGTCCACCTGAGAAGCAGCCCCACATGCTGAAAAATCCCACCAAGGGTCCCTCATCTTGGCCACCCCTTGCAGAAAAGCTCCAGCCCACCCGGACAAGCAGCGAGTGGTTCCCACAGCCGCCCCTAAACGCCGCCTTTTTGAGCAAAATGGGCACACTGGGTCAGGTGCCACCCTTGAAGGAATCTACCCGAACACCTATGAAAAAAAGGGCTATTTTTTAGTGGGGAAAGCTGGAAGGTCTTTTCCCAGCCGACCTGCTGCGAAGGGTGAAAGGGAGGGCGCCCGACAAAACCCCTTTAAGGGGATGCCGCTATTTGGGCAGGGGGTTAATTATAGCTCTGCAGGGGAGGGATGCTGCGTGCCAGGGCAGGGCTCTGCGTGCCACCCAGGAGAGGAAGCCATTCATTTCGGCGTTTACAGCCAGCGACACGGCGATGACAAACCCGCCCCACAGGGTCACCACGTCCCACAGCCCCACCCCTTGCCACCCTTCCACCTCCAGCCCCCGGGACGTGAAAACCCAAGGGGCTTTAAGCCTTGCAGAGGCGTCAGGGAGGGCAGAGAAACCGTGTTGGAGCCCAGCTCCACATCTGGGGGGGGGGTTGAGCGAAGGCATCGTCAGAGAGATGCTCAAAGGTGCCCATTCCTGGGGTGACAGAGCCTTGGGTACTGGGAGAAGACCCAGGAGCATCCTGGGATGATCAATAGGTCTGGGAAATATAAGGAATCGGGCAGCCAGACACCGTTTGCTTGACCACCTTCTCCTCCTTGCACGGGCTTGGGTCACTCATCCCTGAGCAGGGTTTCTCCCTCGGCTTTACCGGCTGCCCCAGCACAGCCTCAGCCTCCTCCTCCTCCTCTTCCTCCTTCTTAACCTGCCGCACCACCCGCTTTACAAAGCCTGAGACTGGTAAAAGCCTGGCCTCCCCTTGCAGGACTCGGGACACGGGAGGCAATTACTCCACAATTGATGGACTGGTGCTGGGCCAGCACGGCTCCGGTGACGGCCCGAGCTATTCCTGCCCCGTGACACAGCACTTCCACCGCTCCCCGAGCCCCCGGCCGGGCTCTCCCTGCCAACCCCGGCACAAACTCGGCCCTCAGTGGCATTTCGCAGGGTTTTCAGCGCTGAAAGAGGAGCCTGTGCTCAGTCACGCCGCTCCCAGTATAGCACTGGGGAAGGGGGAGGGAGCAGGTGCTTTTCCCTGCCCCAGCCTGGTTTTTGGGGGGTTTGAAAGGCTCCAGCTGGGACAGCCCGGGCACCGATTCCCCTGTGCCCTGTAGCAAACCCTTCCTGGGCAAGCTGGCTTTTGGGAGAGGGATAAAGGGCTCTTTTCTGGGAGCCCTGGGAAGAGCAAGAGCTGGGAGCTGCTGGGGAAGGGCGGAGGGAGGAAATCACCGTGTACATTTGCTGCTCTCTCGGTCCCACATGTTAAGGCTGAGCAATAAACGCTGTGAGCTGGTGCCCCACACCCCTGTTTGAGTGGAAGGGGACCTGGGGATACCTCCCTCCTGCCAAGCACCGGGTGCCAGGATGCCGAGTTAATTGCCCGAACGGCAGCGCCAGGCAGGGCTGAAAACCTGAACAAGCACCGGGAAAAGAGGTTTTCCTGTTCACAGATGGGTCCTGCCGCCCCCCAGAGCCCTGTGCTCGGGTCCCAGGTCCCTGAGCATCCCTTCTGATGAGCACAGCCCCCATGCAGACACCCCCAGACACCTCCTAATGAACCCCCCGCCGCCCCCAGCCCTAGGCACAACGCAATTAGCTCTCCAAACACCCCGAAAAGCAGGAACACAGCTATTGGCATAGGCTGGGGTTTGCCAACGATTTGTAGCCCGTCGCTCTTGGGCTCCTGAGCATCCAAATGCTCCCAACAAGGGGCGTTTATCCCTTGGGAAGCTTCTCTTGAACCTGACACAGCAGGCAAGCGCCGGGGTGCTGGACACGTTTTGGTGCATGTGTCTTGGGAAAGCACGGGTAAGCAGCTCGAGGATGCTCAGGTCGTGCTCCTCCTTTGGCCAACATCCCCCTCAGCAGCCCAGCCAAACACGACCCAAACATGAAGTCGGCAGCAAACGCCCCTTGCAGCCACCAAGCACAAACTTCAACACAAAACCGACCCCGTTTCCAGCCCAGAGGTCAGCAGAGAAGGCCGCCGACTCACCTCACTCTAATTACAGCCTAGAAAGGGACCCGGGTGAGCACAAAGGGTTAATGTCTCCGTGGGGCGAAAGGCCCCAAAGGCAGCCCCGATATCCTACCGTGATGGGACCTGGCAGGGGGGGCTGGGGGGCACGTACCGGTGTGCGTCTGCCGGTGCGTCTCCAGGGCGTCTTCCTTTGAGAACTGGGCGCCGCACTGATCGCAGACCAGGGCCTTGGCGCCCGCTGGGGAGAGAGAGAGAGGGGAGAGGAGGGTTAGTCCAGGGGTTCCCACCCCAACCTGCGCGGGGACATGGCTGGCAGCACCGTCCCACCCATGGGACCCAGGCAATGGGGGCAGGGGGGGTCATGTTCTGCACCCCCCCAGGGGAGAACCGGCGCTGTGCTCAACCCCAGCTCCTGGCACGTTACGGCGCAAGGCACGATGGAGAGTTGCTTCCCAGGAGGAAATTAGATATTTGGGTGTGGGTTGCACACCACAACCCCCCCCCCAGATCATTGAGCATCAACTTGTTTCATTAGCTTTGTAAGCCATCTAATTGTAATTGGTTTCCTGCCCCTTCCCACGGCAGCTGGTCCCGTACCCGAGGCTGGTACCCGAGGTGGGGACCCAGGGCTGCAGCTGGCCTGAGACCTGGCTGAGACGACTCAGAGAGCACCTCGGGGGGGTGGCATTGGGGGGAAATCTTAGAAAATCAGTACCACCACGTGGGGCTCCTTGGGGGTGAGGAAGACGACAGGAGGCCCTGGTGGCAGGTAGGTAACTTCCAGATGAAAGTGGATTAACCAAAATGCACCGGGTCCCAGGCAGCGCTGCCGGGACAAGGCTGAGCACCCAGTGCTCAGATGGGGAGGTCTGAGTCCTGACTGCCCCGAGCCGAGTGTGACAGAGCAGCCTTTCGGGGCAGGGGGGCACGGACCCGGATGCAGCATTTCCAGGGGTCTCGGCAGCCTCTCCCACCCCCTTCCCACCTCCCAGCGCCACGGGATTTGGGGGAAAGGGTGATGGGGAGAGGGTGGGGTAACAGGAGGTGCATGAAAAGGAGAATTCCTTCGCCTTTAAATCGCCTGGGTACCGGCCGGCTCGCAGGCAGGAATATTTGGCAGCGGCGAAATTAAAAGTGATAAATTTTCTCGCCCAGCGCTGATCGATAACAGAGGTCTCGTCTGTTAATCAATACGACAGGCTGCCTGTTCACCGTGCACACGCTGCTCGCCGCTCGCCGCCGCCGCCCTCGCCCCCGAAGTCAAGTTTGCATTCACGGGCCACGCAGCGCGGGCTGCTCGCCACGGGAGAAAGACTCCGGAAANGGCTCGGCCCGCAGGTGCCGAGGGGGATGCTCTGGGGGCTGCGCAGCATGGTGGGGATGCGGGCGCTGCCGGCGGTGCCCAGGGCAGGGAGGGGAGCGTGGCGTAACAGGGTGCTGGAGCGGCTGGGGGCCGGGGGCTGATGGTTGCCCTCCGCCCGGCACCGGCGATGCGCAGCCGGCAGTTGCCAAGGCAATGGCTCTCCATCACCACTCCACGCTCTCCCGAGCCCCACGGCTGCGAAACCTGGATTTCCAGCAGGAGACGGCAGCCCGCGGCAGCAACAGGTCCCG
>VZTM01035039.1:167004-205059 GCA_013400555.1 Jacana jacana | reverse complement strand
TCTGCCGCGCGATGCGCGCAGCCCCTCGCTGGGAGACGCGCTGGAGGGGCCGCAGGACGCAGAGCGCTATTACCGGCACTTATATCCTTCCGCGGAGAGACTCTCTGAGCAGTGCTGGGGGACGCCTTTTCCTCTTTGTCGTCCTTAATGGGCGTTACGGTACCTGGAGAGCAGGCTTCTCCCTCCGTCGCATCAGCTGTGACAGCCCATCCGACATGGAAGCACTCCTGAAGCCTTGGGAGACGATTTTGGAGCGCTACAAGGCAGACGCTGCTCAAGGTAGTCCCACTTAAAGCACACCTTTCCTTGACATCTGTGCCGACGTCTCGGTGCTGAAGGCCTGATGTTGCTGTCTTGGTCTCAGTAGCAGTGGGTGACCTTGCTCAGTTTGCGCTTGATCTTTGTCACCTGCTCTGAGATGCTATGAAAGACTTCAGTCATAAGTACTGTCACAGCTGTACATCCTTCCTCACAGTGTAACAAGGGGCATAGGGATCTGTGAGAAACCAGAACATGAATCGTGCCAGTAGGTGGTTAAAACTTGCATAAGAAGCTGACTTGTAACCAGGCAAAACAAATACTGCGATCCAGAAAGAGACCAGAGATCTACTAGGCATGCACAAGAAGCTACGGTGAAAAGGCCAGCGGTGAGGAAGACTTCTTACTTCGTCCCCACGACCCTCAACGACCACCACTGAGAGACACTGCACAGCTGCAAGAGAGGAAGAACCTAATTAGCATAGGAAGCAGGGATAGATCATAAATATGTATAGGTGTCTTTAAATATGCCTTGAAGGATTGTATAAAAGGAAGTGAATCTCGATGTTCGGGGCGCACGTTTGTGGAGGAGCGATCCCCCGTGCTGCCCAGTGCTGCTTGCTTTTGATTTATAGTAAATTTGTCCTATAAAACTGGAGCGAGTTCTGCATTTCTCACAGATCCATCTCATTTGGGCTAGTAAGTTAGCTTTACTTACTTTTTTCTTTATTGCTTTTAGAAACAAGCTACTTTTTTGCGGGTGTAGAATACAAATAAAACACCTTAAGCTGACAGGGTTGATTTTTCCCTTCAAGCTCAGACTTCTCGTCATCTCTCTACTGACAACCACTAAAAGCTGTGCTGCTCACCATGCTCCTTGACACACAACAGCAGGCACTGATGTTGACCAGCTTCTACAAGTCTAGAGTGTTCTGAGATGATCACGACAAGGATGATGGATTAAGGAAGCTTAACTGCTGCTTTTTGGAAGGTGAATGAGTTGGGTAACTGGCCTCAGTAGGAAATGCTTGGACTGTTGCATTTTCAAGTGGAAAAGGACTCTGCGTCTGACGAAGAGGCTGAGCTGAACAAGCTGGAAAGATAGAAGTGCGTTATCTTCAGCTACAGAAGTTGTCCTCTTTGGCCTGCTGTGGATATTTTTGTATATTGAAAAAAACCCCTTGAGACTTCCTAACCTGAGGCATGCTGGAATTAAGTGAGTGTAACGTAAGGTCCAGAAGACTGACACCACGTAAGAAAGATGTTCAGGTACTGTCCTTAAGAATAAATATAAGATGTCAAAGCAGATCTGGCACGTGAATGGATGCAGCAGAGGCCTGAACTGCTTACACTGTCCTGTACTTCAGAGAATGGAGGGTGGGAAGGGTCCTGCTGGTACTGGTTGCTTATTAGAACCACCCTGGGTGTGTGGGTGCAAGAGGAGGGGTCTCCCAGCTGGGGGGGAACTGGGGGCTGCAGATGTCCCCTTGGGGGAGGGCAAGGATAGTGACCAGGGAACCACCCTCGGGATGCGGGGCAGGGGCTGCAGAGTACACCTGAGAACACAGGGGCCAGGGGCTGTAGGGTCCCCCCTTAGGGGTGCAGGCAGAAGAGCCTAGCAGCAGTGGGGAGAGGGGCCGGCTTGCCCCAGGGGATGCACAGCCAGGGTCAGGCAGAGGGAGAAGGTCTGGACAGCACCAGCAGGGCTGGGTCTTACCCTACCGGGACAAAGAAGAGAGGCTGGGGGACTCCGTGGGGTGCAGGGCAGTACTGGGGGTTGTGGGGATCCCCCCAAGGAATATGGGGAGAGGGCTAGAAGTGCAGATCCCCCCTGGGCAAGGTAGGCTGCTATGCAGGGATCCTTACCCAATGGCTGTGGTTGTCCAGGCTCCTGCTGTGTTGCTCTGACCCGAGATGGTTTTTTTTTCTTGGTGGCCACTGTGGGTTGAGAAGCAAAACAGACGGAGTCTGATGCTGCCGGGGTACCTTGGTGGCTGCTTTTGAGCAGCCTCAAGGCTGACGCCAGTTCCCAGGCAGCTCCCGTGGTGTGCAGTCACCCCTCCGGCAACAGGCACGGATGTGCAGGGATCCCCTGTGCAATGGGTGCGAGCGTGCAAGGACCCTCGTGCAATAGGGCCTGCTGTGTAGGGAGACCCCCGCAATAGGGACTGGGTGCCAGGATCACTCCCTGCCCACGGCAGCACTGGTGTGTGGGGAAGTGTGCAAAAGGGTGTGCAACAGATGGCGTGCAAGGTGGGCACGTGGGCCGGCGTGCAAGGAGGTGCTGGAACAAGGCTCTGTCTAGAGCGGGACAGCCACATGTTGGTGCAACTGAAAGCCTGCTGGGTCCTTTGGCCTCTGGTATCTTGGCGTGGGTATGAGCGCAAGTTTATAAAATCTATGACAGAATGAACAGGAATTGAGATAATCAGCTCAGAATATTTGTCAGTACTTACTGTGTCCTCCTTACGTAAGATCTCCCATTGAGTTTTGTTGGGATAATTTCTCATGTTAATACCAAATATTCATTTTTCTTCATAAACCGTGTAGCGCTGGTAACCCCAATCTTGGCATTAATGGTATGCTTTCCTTACTGCAGGTATTTTGGCGATGCAATCAGACAAGGCCGCAGCGATTAACGGCTTGAGTTCCCAGTAAGCCTTGTACGTTCAACGTGTCTCAGAAGACGACAGTGTGATGTTGTCGATTTGATGTGGTGTTGACAAAGTAGCCCCGAAGTTTACCTTCCAGTGAAGTTCACCGTTGGAAATGATTTCTGCTCTCTGCAGAGTCAGCTGCCTCTAGAGAACAGGATGTAAAGTTTAATTAAAAATAAAAACATTAAATAAGACAAGAGCAATGACATAATCGAAATAACAAAACAAAACGAGGCCGGGCCTACTGTTCAAGCTATTGTCTTGCATACTTTCTCAAAATTGGAATACTTTCCTATCTTGAGTCGTTTGAGTATCTGATGCCATTGGTTCACATATAGAAAGCTGGAATCTGTTCCGTCTGACAGCCTTATTCCAGCTGCCTAAAGACTCTCACTGTGATTATTTTTTTTTTTAACTTTACCTTTTTCCCCCATAAATATGTCATGGGTCTTTTGGATCCTTAGCACTTACATAGTTGTTTTCTCACTTCTAGGCAGCAAGTGACATTTGAGCGGATTTTACCACCCTCTACTCTGTTGCTGGCCTGGGAGGAGGGAAGAAGAAAGAAAAGCAAAATCCGTGGAGCTCATGAGCTGCCTGGATGAAGACTCTGCCGTGGTTTCAGCGAAATTTACCAAAACCGGACTGACAGACGGCCCATCCTCCCCCCAGAAAAGAAAGGAGAGGAAGAGGATAAGGTTTATGAGTTTAGAATGAAGTGAAATTCTTTAATAAAGTAAAAATACTAAAATTAAAGAAAGAAGAAAATAGCGAAATAGGTACAGTATCTACAAAACTGTATCAAACCCCCAGGATGGCGCTCACGTCCCCAGCAGCGTCGGGAAAAGCCCCAGCCTGGACTGGGTGAGCGACAGGAGCTGGATTCCAGCTCTGGAGTCAGGAGTGCTGGGATGGGGGTCAAAGGCAGAAGAACAGACGGGGTCCTCCTCGGACGTCGGCCAGGGAAGGAAGAGAGTTGCCCCTTTGATCCCTCAACTTTGATCCCCAGCGTGATGTGGGTGGGATGGAAGACCCCTGTGGGTCAGTTTGGGGTCCCCTGTCCTGTCCCCTCCTCCCCACAGGGATGACCCCTCGAGGCCTTTCTGCTTCCCACCCTCCAATGGGGCAAATCCTGCCGTTCCCTGCCCTTGGCTGTTCCAGCAATGAGTATGAGCCCTGGCCTCTCTGCACCATCCCTGGGGTGATCAGGTCTGAGAACCCCGAGAGGCAGCAGTTTCTGAACAATCTGCTGTTAATTGCAGAGTTTGGTGAATTAGAAGAGGCCCAGCTACAAAGTAAAATTGTAAAAACAGAAAATCAATTTGTTTTACCTCAAACCAGGACAGACCCCCCCACCCTGTTATTCCCTAAATGTGCTCACCATATTTCCCTGGGGTGAGGGTTTTCCCTTCTCCATTTGCAAAAAAAAGCCAAAAACTACCCAAACCCACCATAATTTTGGCCGTGCTATTTAAAACAAAACAAACAAACAAAGACATCAATAACCCCCCCTGCTCAGCTTCATAGCTCTCTTTTCAACGGGATATGAAGAAACAAACCGTTCAAAAAGTGCTTTTTTTCAGGCTTGTGCCAGGGTTTGCTTCTCGTTGAATTAAAAAAGAAAGGCTGGAAACGGTCAGAAGAGGGAGACAGAGCCCAGCAGTCGCACACCACCAGCGCTCACCCACCTTTCCCTGCCCGGGCATCCAAATAAACGAAGCCCACAAAATATCTGTTCCGGTTTGAGGTTGCCTCGATCATTGAATGGTCTCAGTTGGAAGGGACCTTTGAGATCATTGATTCCAACCATCAACCTAGTCCTGCCCAAACCACCCATGTCCCTCAGCAGCACGTCTACCCAACTTTTAAATACCTCCAGGGATGGCAACCCCACCACTGCCCTGGGCAGCCTCTTCCGGGGTTTGACAACCCCTTCCAACACAAAATTTTCCCCAATATCCATCCTAAGCGTCCCCTGGGGCAACTTGAGGCCGTTTCCTCTTGTCCTCTTGTTTTCCTCTTGTCCCATGGCCCGTTCCTTGGGAGAAGAGACCGCCACCCCCCTGGCTACACCCTCTTTTCAGGCAGTCGTAGAGAGCGACTCCCCTCAGCCTCCTGTTCTCCAGGCTGAACACCCCCAGCTCCCTCAGCCACCCCTCACAAGACTCGTGCTCCAGACCCCTCACCAGCTCCGTTGCCCTTCTCTGGACCCGCTCCGGCCCCTCAAGGTCTTTCTTGGAGGGGCCCAAAACCGGACACAGCCCTTGAGGTAAGGCCTCCCCAGTACCCAGTCCAGGAGGACTGCCCAAGTTCTGTTGGCCACACTGTTCCTGACACAGGCCAGGATGCTGGTGGCCTCCTGGGCATGCTTCTGGCTCATGTTCAGCCACTGTCGACCAACACCCCCAGATTTTTTCAGATGTTCTTTCCCCGACCTGGTGCGTCCATGGGGTTGGTATGACCCAAGGGCAGCACTTGGCCTTGTTGAACCTCATGCCATTGGCCTCAGCCCATCCTTCCAGCCTGTCCCGAACCCTCTGTAGAGCCTTCTTGCCCTCCAGCAGGTCAACACCCGTGCCCAACTTGTCATCTGAAAACTTACTGAGGGTAAGCTCTCGATCCCCTCGTCCAGATTGTTGATAAAGATTAAAGGGAACCAACCCCAATACTGAGCCCTGGGAAACACAAGTTCATCAAGTTATTGTGCTAAAATATAAACATTATAAAAGGTAAATCCTTACTTGGTCCTTAGAGGTTGGTCTCCAGCAGAGGAGAGTTACCACCATCCCCAGAGGAGCACGTTGCCTCAGTAAGGCTGTCTTTGTTTTAAAAATTGCTGAGCTGTCATTTTCCATGCACTAGGGATAAAAAACAAAGCTGCAGTTCCTGGGGAAGAGGTGGAAACCTTCAGAAATGGGTGATTTCCCCCTATCCAAGCATTGTTCAAACTTCTGCCGTGGTCCAGGAGGTTCAAGCTGATGCCTCTTTGGGAACTTGATTCCTGGAAAAGCCCTTTGGAAAGGCTCTGCAGAGCAAGCTGCTCCGTTTTTTCCTTCAGCAGTATCTTTCTGGGGCCCGGGCACACATAGGGTCTGGGCACATGGGGGAATCTACCACAAGGCCACTATTTTTCAGGAAATCAGGCTAATTATAACTATAATGATACCTTAAAGAGCAATGATAACGGTGCTACTTCCCTTCCCGGTGGCCCAACCGGTGTGTGGCGAGTGGAAGTGACTTTGCGAAACGCAACAGGAGTCACATTTATTGTGTAAAAAAGCCCTGAAAAAAAAAAACAGTAAGGAGCTGTACAAAGACTTTGAAACGCCAAGGTACTAAAAGGGCCCTGGGGAGCTCTGGTGCCCGCCCAGTGCATTCAATTTCTTATAACCCTCCAGTGTTATTTTACAGTTTTCCCCAAAGCATCTCCTGAACCTGAGGAGATAAATCACATTATTTCCACATTCAACACCCGCCGCCTCCCTAAAGAGTTTTGCTCCAAGCTGCCTTTCTTTCGGTCCTCCACCTTCTCACATTTCGCTATGGCAGATGGCACCTTCCTCCTCCTCATCTTCCTCAGCATTGACAGGAATATAGCCCCCTTCCTTGGGCAAGCACCAGCACCAGCCCGCGCCACTCAGATCCACCGCCCCGAAACTGAAATCCCGCATCTCCAGCATCTTGAAGTCCACGGTGTCTAGCTTGGAGTAGATCTCGTTGAGCTCTTGCCAATATAGCCAAGCCATCACGAGGCCGATCACCTGCAAAATATGAGTATTAAAACCACCATAGTCATGCAAACCCTCCCTGAAGGCCTTCTCCCACAAAACGGTGGTGTCACCTGAACTTCCAACCCTGGCCACAAGACAAGAGAGGACAAGCTCCACTGAAATATTCTGGCAAAGCAAAAGGCTCATTGCTAAACTCATTAATGGCCACGTCCACCTCACGACTTCCCTCATCAGCCCTGACAGTGGGATGCGGATCAGTTGGAAGTCACCACGAGCAGCTCAAAGAGAGGGGCAGAGGTCCAGGCTCTCGCTAAATCACAGACTCATAGAATGCATGAGGTTGGAAGGCACCTCTGAAGATCACCCAGTCCAATCCCCTGCCAGAGCAGGGTCAACCAGAGCAGGTTGCTCAACCAGAACAGGAACATGTCCAGGGGGAGTTGAATGTCTCCAGAGACAGAAACCCCACCGCCTCTCCGGGCAGCCTCTGCCAGGGCTCTGCCACCCCCACTCCTCACGTTGAGATGGAACTTCTTATGCTCAAGTCTGTGCCTGATCTCTCTTGTCCCATCACTGGGCACCGCTAGAAAAACACTAGCCCCATCCTCCCGACACTCACCCTTCAAGTGTTTCTAGGGCTTGATCAGATCCCCCCTCAGCCTTCTCCAGACTAAACAGACCCAAATCCCTCAAGCCTTTCCTCCTACAACTTCTAGGCCCCTCATCATCTTTGCAGCTCTAAAATCAAGATATTGCTGCAAGTGTGGTGCCAGCCAGGTTATTTCCCACATCCCTGCTGGCTGCCAAGGAACTAGAAAATACTCTTTAAATCTTTAGAAGAGGGAAGGAAAAAAAACAAAAACAAAAACAAAAAATAAACCAGAAACCAAAACCCAAGCACGTTCATCAGCAGCAGATTTCAAGCACATCACTTTGATTTCTCCCAATGGGTCCTCTGCGGTGGCTGCGAACACCAGGCGATGAGCTGTTGCAAGGAGTTATTTGCAGACCAGGGGCTGATGAGGGGCACGGTGGCAATCAGCAATTTCAGCTCAAACTGCCTTTTTAATCCTAACCCTTTTACCCACCTTGGCTACTGATCCAGAGAAATAAGGTTTATTCCCCATAAGATCCGCCCCCCCCGCCCCAG
Organism: Jacana jacana; assembly: GCA_013400555.1. Classification (NCBI taxonomy): domain Eukaryota; kingdom Metazoa; phylum Chordata; class Aves; order Charadriiformes; family Jacanidae; genus Jacana; species Jacana jacana. Next base: position 197,263 of record VZTM01035039.1, on the reverse strand, counting down.
GCGCTTTGGGGTCAGCACCGGGATACGCACAGTGAGGTTTTATAGATATTTTCAATGCAAGAGACAGGATAGAGAAGGGCGAGGCCCATCAGGGCTCTTCCTCTCATTTTTTGAGGCTGTTTGACGTGTTTTTTCTGCATAACCATTCCTTACCAAGAAGAAAAAAAATCAATAAATAACCCCGTTGCACCTGCACCATCTATCAGCTCTAACCTCCTGTACTATTGCAGCACGTCGGCTTTGGGGCTGAAAAACATTATTAATCATTTCTCTGGGTCCTAATTGATTCATTAAATAGTCTGGATAGTGGGAACATTACGAGAAAGATAAACGGGGATAAGAGCCAAGGGTTCTTAAGCATCTTAAATTCAGGGCCATTTTATCCCACAGTGGAAAGGGAAAAGTGTTTGCCCGGAGGAGGCTGCAGAAAACGGAGGCAAAAAATCCACAGGGAAAAAGCAAATCAGATAAATGTCACCCAGAGAGCCGAAAGCAAACAGGCAAACACAAACACCGCTGGTGTGGATTCATTTGCCTTTCAGAGACAGAGAAATACCCCACCATCCGCACGAGCAGCCTCTGCCTTGCACAGAAGTTGCCCCCAAAACAGCTTAATATTTATTTTGTCTCCCCAAACTTCACCCGGAGGTGAATTTTCACCTTCAGGATCGACAGCTCTTCCTTCCTTCTGCAAGTCAGGAGAAAGGGAAGACCATGTCCCTTGAGATGCTCTCCCAGCACAGAGTCCTTCCCTGAAGTCCTGTTATGGTTTGAGGAACCCACAACAATTTATTGTCCTTTAGACAATGATTCTCTCACCCCGTGAGCACTCCCCACCCTAGAAGGGGAATTGGGGAAAAAGCTATGGCTTTGGGAGGAAGGGAAGGGCTCGGGACTGCAGCACCAGGGCAAGGAGTTCTCAGGGTCACAGCCATCCCAGGAGAAAGAGAGAGACAAACTCCTCAGCAAGCTTTCTCATTTCTCTGGAACGGGCCATTTCCAGAAGGAAATAATCCTGGGGGCAGCTTGGGGTGAGTGCCCAGGCCTCGCTCCTCCTCGTCACCGACCGCGAGGAGCTGGAAAACACCGAGACCTTGAGACCCCCACCAGAGCTGGCTGTAAAGGGGAATATTACAGAATCAAAGAATTTTCATGGTTGGAAAGGACCTCCGAGATCGAGTCCAACCACACCCACAAAAACCCAACAGTCTCGGCTACTAGAGCATGCCCTGAAGTGCCACATTTACAAGGTTCTGAAATGCCTCCAGGGATGGTGACTCCACCACCTCCCTGAGCAGGCTGTTCCTGTCTGACCGCTCTGTCAGTAAAGTCATTCTTCCTAATTTCTATTCTCAACCTCCCCTGCCCCAACTTCAGACCATTTCCTCTGGTCCTGTCATTATTCCCTTGGGAGAATAGGCCAGCACCCACCTCTCTACACCCTCCTTTCAGGTTGAGGGCAATGAGCCTCCTCTTCTCCAGAAGAGACAACTGTCACCAATTCCCACACCAGAGGCCACTAAAAGCGCAGTTTCCCCAAGCGTAGGAAGAAAGCTTACTGAAAAGTAAAATGACAAAAAGAGTAATCAATCCTGTGTTGCTCAAACCAGGACAAGTCCTCACCTGGAGCCTGCCCTGCTCCCAACCTTACTAATCGCACCCACCCAACCTCAAAGAGCGTCCTGCTTATTTGACATTCCACCTCATTGCCGATAATGGGATTAATCACCAAAAGAACAGATGAGGTGCTGGCAGCTGCTGCGTGGTTACAGCTGGTGGGGCTTTGCTGATTGTGGGAATTACAGAGTTTGCCCCATCCCTGGAGGGGTTCAAGGACAGGTTGGATGGGGCTTGGAGGGATCTGGTCTGGTGGGAGGTGTCCCTGCCCAGGACTGGAGGGGCTTTAAGGTCCCCTTTTCTGATTCTACAAAGTGCTGTATTTGTGTCATCAGGGGACAAATGCTGGAGAAGACAACTGCAGATGCTGAAAATAAACACATAAATAAATTGAAGGCTGGAAATATCTTAGCGTCTCCCTTTTGTTATCCAAATGGCCCCAAATCAGGTCATCTTACAGCCCCAGTAACTTTTCCATATGTACCTCAGTAACTCCCCACCACCCTCAAAATATCGGCCGCTGCGCTGCACATTATATACCCGTCTCAGCAGATAACTCCTTCCCCAAACCCTCTGCGGAACGATTTCAACCTGTGTGGGGTGATGGCATTCACCTCCGACTCAAGCCATGTGAGATGCATTTCCCACGAGGACCAAGACTGGGCTGTGCAACCTTGCCATCGCTTGTGATGGAGCTTGCTTTCACTGGCGGAGCAAAAATAACAAAAGCTAAGACTTTGCCATGGAAATTCCAGCTGGGGTCCTGCTCTCCTGCCCCATTTCCGTCCCCTCTTTGGTCCTCCAAAGCCAGAGAAACCTCCAGGCAGGGAGGCAGGAGGTCAAGACTGGTTGGATGATGTTTGGAGATGGCTCCATCTCTCTGTAAACTGTAGGGAAAGCCCAGAGCCACCGCTCCCGTGTGGATCTGCGTAAGAAGATTGAGCTATTCCATATTCAACAGCAGAGCCTTTAAGGATTTTAAAATTCTTTAAATAATACTTAAATGGATGTCAAACTTTAGCATTATTTACTTCTAATAGAGTGTCATCACCAGGCAGGTTAAAATCCCACTGCTGATACAGTGAAAGAACCAAGGAAGCAGAATCCTTTGAAATGAGAAATTTCAAGGCAAGCATGTCATTTCCCGCCCCCCCCAGCCCCGCCCCCTGGCCCTAAACCGAACAATAGCTCAGAAGATATTTGTGTTTGCAATAACTTGCACCCGAACGAATCCAAACTCTGCAAAACCAGCCAGGTTTGGGGGCATCATCCCTCCCTGCTCCTCTCCTCCTGATGGCGATGCGGCAGCAGAGATACCAGAGTATCCCGGTTAAATGGGGGATTTCTCAGAGTTAAATCACCCCAAGTCCTGAATCAGGAGCCTGCATCCCCCCGCCTTCGGTCTCTGCTGAGTTATGAACCGACTTCTATTCCAGCTCGGCTCTAAATATCCTCTTCCACTTAATGAAAACAGAAAAAGCTGTCAGGAATACAGATGCGTTCAATATCTCCGGCACTGAGGGCACCGTGTTTTCCCCCAAGTAAAGAGACTTGTAATGGCGAGCGCCGATTTTATTGCATCGCAATACGAGGGAGGGCGTTATTGCGGAGGAGCACGTTAACAAAACGTACCGAATAGGAGACAAAAAACATTAAGAAGCTGCTTTTTCTCCCTGACTTCCCCGCCTCACGATGGTAATCACCAGCGAGCGAGGGGAGAGCTGCTGGGGGATTACTGCTCGTGGGTCATTTAAAGTTGGAAAATTGCCTCTTTTATTTTCTGGCTGGCATTCGGCGAAGTAGAGACAGCACTGCTGCCTCGGGAGGGCTCTCGTCCGCTGCATTCGGAGCTTTTCACTGAGGGATCTCAATGCACTGGGGTTTCCCCGGGGGTACAAAAATCACGGAGTGGCTGCTCTCAAGAGAACGCAAGGGCAGTTGCGTGGGTAAAATAAAACCAAACACCTTTGCATAACGAAGGAATCAATAAAGCAGGCAGACCCCCTGGAATGTCACAATATGATTTTCTTTTTATATATATATATATATACATACATATATGTGCAACAATATTGCAATAGCAATTGAGAGATATAGATATATATATAGGTAGGTGTGTATATATATATATATTCCCTGCCTCTAGCAAGATTATCTGAGTTTCCAGCATACATAAAACGCATTTATAGTTTAGAATAAGCCAAATAACCTTGCATGTTGCTCTTTCCCCTTTGCCATGCCACCTCAGAAAAGCACCTCCAACTTTTCCCTTCCCCTGTCTTCGCTGGGGGTGTTTTGTGGCGGTATTTGATCCCCCTTAGCAAGGTGCAGATGTAGCTGTTGTAATATGGTAGAAAGAAGAGCACAGCAAAGCTCTTCAGTCCCTTCTATCCTAAAGAAGCAGAAAGTGGCACCGATCCAATTAAAGGGAAAAAAAAATCATCTCTGGAAGATCACTGCCAAGGGTTAATATTTCTCGACTCTGTGGCACAGCCAACCCACAGTAAATCCTTGCCTCCTCGGTTTTGCTTTGACATTTCATCAGTCTCCAAAGCTCTAGGCTGGGAGCAGCTACAGAGTAATGGGGCATCAGTGCAGAGGCAGGTGTCCCATATACTCCTCCGCCAAGAATGTAAACCCAGAAGATCAGCCATTTCAGTTCTCAAAAATGCAGCATTAGGCTTGCAACGGGTATTTTGTAGGTTGGCGCCCTTGTCTCTTGCTGACAGTAATGTTAAATGTTTCCTTCTCCGAAGGGCTTTGGATTGCCAAAATCCTCTTTTTTTTTTTTTTTGTTGCAAGATTAATTTGTATTTTGTTTGCTTTTTAATATCTTATTTGCTCCAGGGGCTGGAAGGCGGTGTGTTCTCAAGTGGCTGACGTGTGCTTAATGGAGTAGAAAAGGGAAATAAAAGGGATTTTTCCATCTGCAGTCCATGACCTCTAGGAGAGCCCGGTCTATAAATATCAATTTATGGAAGGAAAAGCCAATAAGAGATAAATCATAGAATCATAGAATCATTTAGGTTGGAAGAGACCCTTGGGATCATCAAGTCCAACCATCAGCCCTACTCTACAAGTTCTCCCCTACACCATATCCCTCAACACCACATCCAATCTACTATTAAACGCTCGTCCTTTTACTTGATTAGCTCTGGGAAAGCTTGAAATGATCCAGCTCTTCTGTTTAGCAGAATCCAGCTTAACAGCCACCCAAAATGGGCAAGAACCTCTCGAGCCGGGCACAGGCCTGCGCAGCAGCCAGTGAAGTTTGCAAGGAAAAAAGGGTTTCTTGCAGAAAATTTCACCTGTTTCTGGGCTGACAGCTCATGGTAACACAGATGGCCATTTAGAACTTAATTCCCTCCAAAACTTGACATAATCAAATCCGATTTATATTTAAAACCTGGAAATCGTGAGCAGATGGGAAGAACGAGGTTCTTGATCTGAAGAGCATTTAACCGCACACCAGAAAAATCATGACGCTTGCTCAAAAGCACTTGATATTCATCAAGGCTCAGCAATCCTTATTGTCATCACTGGTTTTCCTCCCCATCCTTCCCAGTTAAGAGCATCACGTTGGCAGGTTAATGGGTAACGCAACAGGCGGCGCCTGTAATGGCTCTCGACATCCTGCGAGGCAGATGGAAGTGGTCGTCTCTATTACAGCACTTTCTCACCCCATTTCTGTGCCCGTTACATTTCCCGGTGGTAGCGCAGCAGAAGCCCATTGCTCATCTCCATGCTTTGGAGAAAGCACTTTAAAAACGTGGAGCATCACAGCGAGGACTGGGCACAAACTGTTCCCCTGTCCCAGTTTTTCATTTGGACCATGCGAGAGCTCAAAGAGGAAAGTCCATCCTTTGAAAAATTAGCTCAACGCACCCCATATTTCCACAAAAGCTTCAAAATTATTTAATCCCCCTTTAGATAAAACCCCATATCTGCAAGGTATTGTCAATTCCCTCCAGCAGAAAACCCAACATTACTTTCCAATGAGATAAAAACAACGCTTTCGCTTGCAAGTCTTGAAGTGAATAAAAAAAAAAAAAAAAAAGAAAATCAAATCAGCACTAAATCACCAAAGTTGTCAAAAACAAATCTGGAAAGAACTAAGAGAGATATTCCCCTCCTTGCTCGCACAGTGGCAACAGTGCTGCGAAGGGATAGCCCCAGCTGCAAGCCAAAAATTCTCTCCATAATGAGCATCTGTGCTGAGGAGCTTAATTACCTGTGCTGGAAAGTTACTTGGATCCTTAAGGCATCATTAATGGGAAAGAGATTTCACGAGGGATGGCAAATCCTGCTAAATTTATGATTATGGTTTATTTTGGTTGAGATTTATGCTTTATTTGAAGAGCATAAATTTACAGCACAAGTAAAAACAAATATAAAAGGATTATCTGTGCTAACGTAGGCATGCCTTGCTTTTAGATGCTGTTACTTGATCAATAATTAGATTTCAGGAGTGTGCTGTGAGACAGGCAGCACCGCAGCCGCACACTGTTCATTTTGTTAAGGAAGCTCTATAAAGCACTGTGGCTTTTCCCACTTGAGACACCAATCTTAGGGGTAAATGGAGGGGAAAAAATAGCTAAAAATGAATTATTTTTCTCCTCTAGCACAGTGAAAGAAGCTGAGAGGATGCCAATGGGATCCATCATGTACCTGTGGAAGCAGCAGGGAGCAAACAATGCCAAAAGTGACCCCGAAGTTGTCTTTGAGCCAGAGCCCGACAGCATGGATGCAGCCTCGCACGTGGATGATGTTGCGCAGCTCCAGGCGCTGGAACCAGAGCAGAGAGAAGCATCATGGTTTTCATTGAGACATTGAGTTTGGGGAGAGACAATGAGTTTGAGGACAGACACCCAGTTTGGGGAGAGATGTTATCTCTTGCATTTTGCTCTTCCTTGCAAGCCAAAGGAGAAGCGCTGCATGACAAGTTTGGGAACTGGTTTCTTGGATTGGCTCTTTCCCTGGGTTTTCTTCCAAAAAACTGTCCCTGGGAGCTATGGACCAGATGCTCGGGGACACTGCAGCTCTCTGCTGTGATACAGCCCCGCAGCCACCCTCGAAGGCCTCAGAAATCCTCTCCTACCACCGAGCCTCAAAACACAACCTGGGACCAGCATTTCCTGGGGCTGATCCAGAAGGACCAAGCCAAATCCTCCAGGGATCACCCAAACAGGTCACGAGCCCGAGCAACACCCCGAGATGCCAGGGAAAGGGATAAAAAAAAATTTACACGCACAACAGCCATCCGTGGTGGGGAAGAGCTTACCTGGCAGATAAGTGTTTTGTTTTAGGGGATTTGGGGAAGGAGAAGCGAATCTCATACATACAGAGGAAAAAGCCAACGTTACCTCTTTATCAAGCGTCCTGTAGCCACAGAGGGTGTTAATGACTTCTCCAGGGACCTGCGAACAGACAATTTGTGAACAGGCTTAGCTCAGAGGAAGCCAAAGGGAAAATACAAGAGATAAGATATAAAATAAGAAGAAATAGAAGAGCTTGCCTTGATCATTCTGTGTAGCACAAGGCTACCCTTAAACACCACTTCGCCACCACGGGCTCCTTTTTGCCCAAATGCAATGCCAAAACCATGCTCGTTGGCAATAAGTTCTTGGGGATTTTTATTATTATTATTTTTTTAACCACTTTTCTCTGGTTTCTGCTGAGGATGTGCAAGTCCCCCCCAACGCTTTTCCAGTGATCCACATCACGCAAACGTTTAGCAAAGCAGCACTTTCAAAATGTTCACTGGATTTTCTCCCTGTTTAATTCCACCTTTTCTGACACCATCGGTTATGTCTCTCCTTCACAATAAAAGGAATTTCACAGGGATTAAATGGCTCTCCAGAAAGAAGAAATTAAGGGCTCTCTCCAGAAATCAAACAGGAATTTCCCCTAAGTCTCCCAGCACTTTGGGAAGAAATGTAAGGACATCCCCAAGGCTTTAGGTCTTTGTCAGCCAACCAAAAACGTTTCAAGATCTACAGCTAATGAGAGAAATCCCAGCCAAACGCCGCTGTTTGGGACCTTTATAAAATAAAATCAAACCTAATTCCCCTGCCTCTGTCAGGATGGAAAGTGGTACGTTTTGGGTTACAAAACTGATTCTGGCTCATCCCAAATAAATCAAAGCTGGAGAGTAGCCGCAGCACATCCTGAGCTAGTTGGGCACTTTGCACCTCTGGGGATAGATCTTCTGACGTTGCTGGTTTTGCCTTTTTTTTTTTTTCCCGGGCCTTGTTTCCCCTCTATTTCTAAAAGTGCCTTGTGCCCAGCAAATAATAACATGCTGAAATTATTACGCTCTCAGAAAGATGGCTTTGACAACCAGTAAAAGCTCCAGGACAACAAAGCAAAAACATCCTCCGTGTTTCGGAGGCATGGAGATGAAAAGGAGAAATGTGCACATTTAGGTGTAAATTAGGCTTTCCCGCAAGAGGCAGCATAAGAGAAATGTGCACCTCCGGACCTGCTCCCGCCATAAAGCTGCAGCTTGTACCTCCTCTAATTGGCAGAGAAATTATTCCAGCGATACCTTACCCAGAGCTTCTGTAGCCACCACATTACTCACAGCCCTACCAAAAATCCCATCTCTCATCACTTCACAACACTCTTTACAAACTGGGCATCGTTAAGGAGGCTAATTAAGTTCCAAAGCATGTGAAAGACTTGCAGGGAAAACTGGAGACGGGCAGCAAAGCGCCGCTCAGCATCGCTGAGAGGGATCTCCTCCATGGTTGGGGCCAGGAAATGGGAAGCCATCAGCATAAGGGGAATTTGCAACACTCTTAAGGTAAATGCTGTCACCTATAGTGGTGTGATGCGCAGCCCAGAAAGCCCCCCGCACCTTGGGCTGCATCCCCAGCAGTGTGGCCAGCAGGGTGAGGGGGGATTCTGCCCCTCTGCTCTGCTATGGAGAGACCACGATCCCCAGTGCTGCCTCCAGCACTGGGGACCACCAACATCAGAAGGACACGAAGCTGTTGGAGCAGGGCATGAGGAGGCCACCGAGATGCTGGGAGAGTTGGAGCCCCTCTGCTGTGAGGACAGGCTGAGAGAGTTGGGGGGTTCAGCCTGGAGAAGAGAAGGCTCCGAGGAAACTTTGGAGCCCCTTCCAGTCCCTCAAGGGGCTCCAGGAAAGCTGGGGAGGGACTCTTGATGAGGAGGGGGAGCCCCAGGACAAAGGGGAAGGGTTTGACTCTGAAAGAGCGGAGATTGAGCTGAGATGTGGGTAAGAACTTCTTTGGTGTGAGGATGGTGAGAGCCTGGCCCAGGTTGCCTTGACAAGCTGTGGCTGCCCCATCCCTGGAGGGGTTCGAGGCCAGTTTGGAAGGGTATGGTGGGAGGTGTCCCCGCCCAGGTGGCACTGAGTGGGGTTTAAGGTTTCTTCCAACCCAAGCCATTCCGTGATTCTATGAAAGAAACATGGACGTGACCAAGGATCCACCTATTTGCTTTACGTTAAAAAAAACAACAGCAACAACATTTTTCTTGACAGCTTCCACTTGTCCTTGCTTTTCAGACTCACTTTTATGGACCTCTTGCTGGTGCAACATCATTCCCTTTTATCAGGCTCATCGTTTGACTGCATCTCGCATCTGGCTACAGCACAAATTCATCGCCACTTCTCTTCCTTCTTTCGTTAAAGATCCTGGGGTTTCTCAATTGTCTCCAGACCTGCCCATCCATTTGAGTACCTTCCTCAATACCTTGTATTTGGGAGAGGCACAGAAGATAGAAAAGCGAGGTTTTAACCTCGATCAACTTTTGTCAAGGTCTCGTGTGGAAGAGAAGGTCGGAGACGGATTTCTAACATAAGACCAGGCAGAAGCTTTCCTTCTCCCAGAAAGCATTTTGATGCATGCAGATGTTTAAAACCCACCAAGGGCAGAAGACTGCAATCCTTGAGCTTTTTATTTAACCAGCTGCTTTTCCCCCCACTTAAATCAGTGCCAAACGCCAGCGGTGAAACTTCACAAGTGGGTTGGAGACAGCGTGATTGGCAGAAGCACAGCCACGCTTCGCGAGAGAAGGCACAATTGTCTTGGAAAACCACTTAGAGATGAAGATCCAGTCTCACACCCTCAAGTAGGTGCATATTTGCTCGTTCCTTCTTCCCGGGAAGATTTTAAGGCCTAGGACCTCAGGGATGAGCCTCTTCAAAAATAGCTATCCTCCATTTTTGGATGGTGTCTGCTCTCATTAATGCAAGTCAGCCTGCCCAGGAAGATGCCTCAGGGGATGAAACACTTGTTTTGCAACAGAAAAAGTCTTTTTTTGACTTCTTTTAGTGGAAAGCAACATGGTTTTATGGCTGCATCTAATGACGAGTCGAAAACATATTGCCACCAACCTCCTAATCCATGTTTCATTCCCCTTCCTTCAGACAAGCTCACTCCTATCAGCATCTGTTGTTCTTTTCACAACATTATGTTTCTAAATGACATCTTCTGGTACCCAAACCTTAAAGGACCTCTAAGAGAGAAGGATGCTCTGCTCTCCATCTTTCATTCAGGAAGGCACAAGTACAAAAGGACACACCAGAGAGTTCTCCAGACACAGATGATTGCAATGGGAAGCCAAAGAATTGCCTTATTTCTTATCCTACTACGTTCTCATCTATTGCCATCGCTATAAATCATGTGTGATTTCTTCTGTCTCCAATACGGCCTGCTGCGCTGAGGTCTTTCATCTGCCAAATTGTCACCCAAAATCGTGGCGAGTGTAAAAATACCGAAAAATGCATTTGACTCTCTCCAACACGTCCCCACTCGTAGCACAAAAGGACACCACGTGAATTTCTAATTTAATCTTCAGAAGATTTCAGAGTCTTAATCAATGCCCTGATTAGAGATGACAATTATTTTCGCAGCTGATTTGCATGTCAGATTTCCGCTGGTAATTAAAACACCGTAGATTTCCCCCTTTTCCATTAAAAAAATCCAAAAAGAACACCAGATTGATGATCTATTTCCCTCTGTGATTCGTAAAGCCTGGGGCACGGCCAGGGTTCAGAGGCAACACCGAGACTCTGAACCCTGAGAGGAGGGTGTGCTACCAGGATTACGCTTAGCAAATCTTCCTTTTAGCAGCATTTATAGCATTTCTGCTCACGGCAATCAGGGAGATTTGCCCTTTTTTTAATTCTGGTTTGGCCCAGCTCCTGGCATTTTACCCACAGCACGTGTCAGATCGATCGCGACAAGGCGGGTGGTTCTATTAAACAAGACGGTGTGGGAGCACCCAGCTTAGTCTCAGCTGAAAAGCGGTTCTAGGGGGGAACGTGTCTTGATTGCTGGCACTGAAAATACGCCCAGGAGACCCAAACGGCTCTGAAAATCCACTCCCCCCTCTCTCCCTCTCCATTCGACACAACTCACAGCACATCAGAAACACTGCTTTGCGAGGGCAGTTGCTCATGAAACCTTTATTTATTCCATCACACACGGGCAGCTCTTAATCCAAAAACCTCTCCAAGTCCCAATTTCAACAAAACCCTCAAAAACCTCCTCGTTAGGAGCAGATACCTGCAAACACAATCCCCATATACCACTAAAACACCTCCTGAGAAACGTGTCCTGTTGGACAGTAGAGCAGAGGACAACAGCTCGTTGAGGTCATAGAATCATATAGGTTGGAAGACACCCTTGGGATCATGGAGTCCAACCATCAGCCCAACTCTACAAATTCTCCCCTACACCAGATCCCGCAACACCACATCCAATCTACTCTGAAACACAGTCAGGGATGGTGACTCCACCACCTCCCTGGGCAGCTGATTCCACTGACTGACCACTCTCTCTGAGAAAAACTTTTTCCTAATGTCAAGCCTAAACCTACCCTGCTGCAGCTTGCAGCCCAGTCCTTTTTAAGATGCTGCTATTTTTCTGCAGAACAGTCCTTTGAAACCATTTGAGATCACACGTAGAATCGTAGAATGGTCAGAGTTGGAAGGGACCTTAAAGATCATCAAGTTTCAGCCCCCCTGCCCTGGGCAGGGACCCCTCTCACCAGAGCAGGTTGCTCAAAGCCCCCTCCAACCTGGCCTTGAACCTTTCCAGGGATGGGGCAGCCACAGCTTCTCGGGGCAACCTGGGCCAGGCTCTCACCACCCTCACAGCAAAGAATTTCTTTCTCGTATCAAATCTAAATCTCCCCTTTTCCAATTTAAAGCCGTTATCCCTTGTCCCGTCACTCCAGTCCCTGACAAAGAGTCCCACCCCAGCTTTCCTGTAGCCCCTTAGATACTGGAAGGCTGCTCTAAGGTCTCCCCAGAGCCTTCTCTTCTCCAGCCTGAACAACCCCAGCTTCCTCAGCTTTGTCTTCAGAGGAGGGGTGCTCCATCCCTCTCATCATCTTGGTGGCACTCTGCTGGACCATGGACCAACAGGTCCATGTCCCTTCTATGTTGAGGACTCCAGAGCTGGACACAGTGCTCCAGGTGGGGTCTCACGAGCGCAGCAAAGAGGGGTAGAATCACCTCCAATGACCTGCTGGCCATGCTGCTTTTGATGCAACCCAGAATTGGGTTGTCTTTGGGGGTTCCCAGCACATGTTGTTGCCTCACGTTGAGCTTCTCATCCACCATCACTCCCAAGTCCTTCTCCTCAGAGCTGCTCTCCAGGCATTCTGCGCCCAACCCATCTTTGTGCCTGGGATTGCCACGTTCCAGGTGCAGGACCCTGCGCTTGCTTTGGTTGAAATTCACGCGATTTGCACAAGCTCACCTGTCCAGGTCCCCTCTGGAAGGCATCCCTTCCCTCCAGTGTTTGCATCGGGTTGAAAAACAGGAACTCGGCATTTCTAACAACTCCATGTCATGAGGAATGCAACGACAGCCCAGTGCTTTGGTATTTATTCTACATTAAAGCTACTAAAATACAGTGTTGCCCAAATATATATATTTTAAGTCTTTTTACCAGTTCTCGCCAGTGTTCTCTCAAACCGCTTCGCAAGATGGCAATGCCCTTTAAAACAAACCTTATAGTGCAGAAATACCCAGCAATAACCAGCTGAAAGAGGGTGTTTTGCTGAAATATGGACTGAAATAAAGGCGTTTTCCATGCCTGGGCTGCCTTACCTTCCTGACGCAGCATGTGTAGGGCACCCCGCACGCCAGTGGCCCGCTGCTGTTGCAGGTGTGGTACTGATTGACCTCCCAGTCTCGGAACTCATCACCACCGCAGCAAGAAAACTGCAAAAAAGGAGAAAAGGAGAGAATGAAAGGTGCAGCTGAAGGAACATCAACACCTCCAAGCCCACCGCCAAATCTCCTCCCAAGCCTTTTGCTGCACTGAGAGCCCCAGTTATAGGGTCTGCTTCCCAGGACCCTAAAAAGGAAGTCAAAGGCACCGTGTAAAAAAAAAGAGAAAAGCGTGTGTTTATCCCCATTTAGCCCCATTTCAGAGGCACGCAGCAGTGTGTGTTTGAGGCACCCTTGCTTTCCCGATCTTTTCCCGGGAAAGGCTCAGGCTCATTCATGCTTGCCTGATTTGATTACAGGTGACTAATCTGCCCTATTCCCAGGGCACGCTGGAGAGATGGCTCTTTCAGTGCCTTGAATGAACGTATTTCTTGGCTCTCGAAGGCAGCTGGACTAGTTGGTGCCATTCGACAAAATGCTAATAAGGCTCTGCAGTCTAACAGGGATTTCTCTTCCTGTCAAGTTAAATTAGAGATCAAATGCTGCAGCTACAAAGGAAAAAAAAAAAACCAAAACCTTCTGCTCACACAATGAAGAAAGAAAAAAAAAAGTTTAATGAAAGTAATTGTCTGTTCTCCCCAGAATAAAAGTGGGCTTATTATATATCATGTCATCCCTCCTCTTGGTAAACAAGCTCGAATCTTTACATTTTTCCCCCGGAGAAAAAAGCCTGAAGTGGGCAGGTAAGGTGTGCGTGCCTCGTAAGACAGGAAAAAAACACACCCAAGGTTTTTCCCCATTTTGTTAAGCACCTTGGTCTTCAAAGAGCAGTTTTGGGGAGAAGATGGACCCTGTGAGCATCTGCTCCCCCTCCTGCTGGTGCCGATACTTGGCCAACAGGAGCAGGAAAAGCCACCAGCTCTTGGGGTCCTGCTGGTCTCCTCCCATGCCCAAATGGGCAGATACAGCCAGAAGCAGCCAACCCACAGTTTTATAGCTATTCTATGACTCCCTACCTTTAATTCCTCTATCACTTTTAATCCTACCTGTGTCAGTGCAGGAGACCAGCTTGCGAATTTGCTTAGAAAGAGGAGGAGAAAAACACCTCTAGGGACAATGTCTGCTGCTGCTGCCCATTTGCTATTCCTGTGCTGCAAAGTAGGTTTTTTTTTTTCCCATTTGCTTCTATAAACATGCAAAAAATGGTACAAAATCTATCTAACAAAGGTGCCTACCTGCTGGGCAGCCTCACCAGAGTGTTTTCTCCTCTGCCTTTGCAGAGAGTTTTAGCCCAAACTACTGTTGAGCCAGGATCTGTTTCCCATAACCTGAGACAGGCTTCGGCGTGGGCTTTACTTTCATGCTGGCTCCTGGCGCTCACAGAATCCTAACAAGAGGATAAAAACCCCAAGAGCGCCCAGGGAAAGAGCCTGACAGGTTGCATCAGAGGAGATCTCGGTGTCGAAGACCGATGCCGCCACCGGCGGGACACGGGCTCATTACATTACAGGTAAAAACCCGTCGCCCTCAGAGCAAGACACTAGAAGGAGCCGCACTGGTGAGAGCTGCCTTTAAATCTTCCCTGAGAAGAAATAAAGAGGAGGTTTGTGATCACAACGCCCTCCAAGCCCTCCCAGCCTTACTTAGGAGCCACTCGGTGAGAAAATGCAGCCCCGGCAGCTCTTTGAAATTCAAACCCTGCGCTCAGCAAAGCGGTTTGAACTCTCCTCTTCTACTTGTGCCCAGCAAACCATTAAAAAAAAAAAGGATAAATTAAGGAGCGTCAGAAGAGCTGCAGTTACAGACTTGGGGCCAACCTGGGCTTTGGAGCCATCGTTGTCTCTGGCCTCACGTCCAAGGGCTGCCAAAGAGCTGTCGTTCAGCAAAAGTGAGCGATAAAAACTTACAAGCGTTATTTTCTTTAGGGAAATTTATTTCCATATCTACTTGCTCACAGGCAGCCAGACCGAGTATGTGTCCACAGGTAAAACCACGTTATTTGCACCGTCATCCTGGTCATCTAAAATAGTAATGTCTGGCACTTTGGACTGTACTTGTTATTTTTACTGTTATGATACTGGTTTAACTGTGTGAAGGCAGTTGGCTTGAGTATCACTCGAGAGAAGGTTTGAGTAAAATACAAACTTTAAGGAGCGTAGTTTGCTTTTTCCTGACCTAAATAAGACACGTGCATAGCAACCTATGCACAGGCAAGGTTTTTAACAAGGAAAATGGCAAGAATAACAACTAAATAATGTTAACAGGTTGGTCTGACCTTGTGTTTTATCCAAAAAGGAGGTCTTCGCAGTTTTCATCCTTTGAAAGTGAACTGGGCCCGCTCAAGCTCCCCAAAACCAATTCACCTTCTCTTAAAAGCAGTTATTCGTCCTCTTCCCTCCTCCTACCCTCAGCACCAAGCGACTCTGCGTTTCAATCGCTGACATCGCTGCTCTTCCTGGGTTGGAAATCAAGCGCTAATAGAGAAGCTCACAGCAACAGGCTGTACGTCCCCGCACAGCTCCTTCCCTCGCTATGAGACAACACACGCCGATGTTCAGTGATGCCACAAGCAGCCACAACTTCTGAAAGTCCAGAGAAAGACTTTCAGACTAAGTTCTGTCGTGGTTTCAGCCAAATTTACCAAAACCAGACTGGCAGATGGCCCGTCCTCCCCCCAGAAAAGAAAGGAGAGGAAGAGGGTAGGGGGTTTATGAGTTTAGAATGAACTAAACTACTGTAACAAAGTATTAACACTAAAAGTAAGAAGAAAATAGCAAAATAGATACAGTATCTACAAAACCATATCAAGCCCCCAGGATGGCGCTCATGTCCCCAGCAGCGTCGGGAAAAGCCCCAGCCTGGACTGGGTGAGCGACAGGAGCTGGATTCCAGCTCTGGAGTCAGGAGTGCTGGGATGGGGGTCAAAGGCAGAGGAACAGACAGGGTCCTCCTCAGATGTCAGCCAGGGAAGGAAGAGAGGTGACCCTTGATGCCAATGGGATGGAAGACTCCTGTGGGTCAGTTTGGGGTCCCCTGTCCTGTCCCCTCCTCCCCACAGGGATGACCCCTCGAGGCCTTTCCGCTTCCCACCCTCCAACGGGGCAAATCCTGCCATTCCCTGCCCTTGGCTGTTCCAGCAATGAGTATGAGCCAGGGCCTCTCTGCACCATCCCTGGGGTGATCAGGTCTGAGAACCCCGAGAGGCAGCAGTTTCTGAACAATCTGCTGTTAATTCCAGAGTTTGGTGAGTTAGAAGAGGCCCAGCTAAAAAGTAAAATTATAAAACAGGTGCTGTTTTACCTCAAACCAGGACAAGTTTTCATTCTGAAAACTTTTTATTAAAAGTCAAGTGAAGAAGTAGATGGGGGAAAATGTAAAAATGGGGAGAGATTATATATTGAATGCCTGACCTTCACTTGTTCGGAGTTATAGAAACCTTCCCCCAAATAATTCTGCTTTATCTGGAGATTTGCAGTCTCTCCTCCTTGCCAAAGATCCTTGAGGATGGCTCCAATGTGAACTTTCCAACCTCTCATGGCACCATCCATTTATCAGTCATGGAGAGTAATCTGAATTACAGCCTCCTCTTAGGGAGGTTGGAATAAAACTTGAAAAAGATTCAGATCTTTCTCAAAATCAGCGGTGTCTTGGGACCTTCGGAGGGCTCCCTGTATGAATGCACTTGGCTCATTAACAATGACTCCAAGAGCCAAAAGCAAGTATTTAAGCCAAGGGAGGGGTGCATGAAGGGCACCACTGGTCTTAAATTCCAGATACATCAAAGAAGAAGGAGCTTCACAGTCTTCTTTTCTTCAAAGCAGGAGATAAGATTCACGTATTTATGATGCTTCAAGCCATAATGAAAAGAGAGAGATCAGGCCAAGGTGAGAACATTCAAAGTTCATCTGAAAGCAGCTTTTCTGGTAAAGCCTGGCTCTGCTCTACAAAATCAACCCAGGAGGGATGACAGCATCGCAATTTCTTTCCTAGAACTCGTGTTTTTGGGGTTTTTTTCCACTGTTTTTTATATTTGCCCAATGTTTTGAGCCAAGTGCTTCCCCCCCACCCTGGTAACACAAATACCAAATATCCTCGCTCAAAATATGAGCGAACCTGCATCCCCCCAAACTCCCAGGAATGGTTTCTCGCCAGCACTGGAAAACCAAATGATACATTAAAGCCAACCAAGCTTCTCCAGACCAGCCACACGCTTAACAGCGCGGGTAATAATGGCAAATCCTGACCCTAACTGGCTTTTCTTGGGGGAGATGAATCGTTCCTTTGCCAAAGATCAGCTACCTTGGGTTTTGAGAGACAAAAGGGAAACACGCCTAGCCGGGGCTCAACGGCAGGAAGTAGGAAGGCATTTTCATTTGCTACTTAATTTAATATTTAGTACCTCAAGCAAACTATACTGTGCAGAAAAGGCAAAGCAACAGCAGCAACGTATCAACAGTTTGGTTTAAAAAAAAAAAAAAAGGTTATGAGGATGTTTTATCAAGCTGCAGGTTGGCTCGAGAATAGGGGATGGATCCTGCCAACCCCTGGCAGGCTCTGAGCATTAGATACAAGACAGAATATGCAGCAACACACCCAAAAAAATTAAAACAGACTACACCAAACCCCAGTATTGGACTGGACATAGCTGTCACCAGTCCCAGGAGCAGCTTGCCCCTGGCTAGAGCTCTTCTGTCCTTCCAGCTACTGCATATCTGCAATTTTCCCCTTGATTAAAGGGCTTCGCCAGCTACTGATGACACCTTGAGTGAAGAGACATATCCAAGGTGGCTCATCTAAATTGGAAAAGGGGAGATTTAGATTGGATACCAGAAAGAAATTCTTTGCTCTTTGTGAGGGTGGTGAGACGCTGGCCCAGGTTGCCCCCAGAAGCTGTGGCTGCCCCATCCCTGGAAAGGTTCAAGGCCAGGTTGGAGGAGGCTTTGAGCAACCTGGGGCAGGGGGGCTGGAACTTGATGATCTTTAAGGTCCCTTCCAACTCTGACCATTCTATGATTCTATTTTATTCCTCCATCTCTTTCCATGGAATCTGGGGGAGCTATGAAAAAGCTTTTGGGCATTAAGTCCCAGTTTGCCATCAAGATTGAGAAATTTAAACATCCTGGTACACTCCATGTGTGCATGGAGCAGAAGGTGTTCTTCGCAGGGAACACAGACAGCAGAATAACTCACCAAAAAACCCCTGCGGGGTGAACTTGGAGAGCAGCACAACGTAAAACTGTGCAAAAGGAGCAGTGGAAACCAAGAAAGATCAAGATATTCAAGGTAGACCAAGCAAAGAACCCTAGTCATAGGAATAAACTCTACAAAATCCAAGGAAAACCAATGCTTCTGCTTCAGTGAGGCACTGAGTTAACCTCTCCTTAAAAAACTTCATAAACAGACCTCTCCGATGATGAAACCCACCACCCTCCCTCAACCGAACCTTTTTTTGTACAAAATCCAAGATGTTCTTGAAGTCAAGGTCATCATAATAGTGCCTGATGCCCTCTTGGATGTTGGAGTGGAAAACTGCATTCATCTGCAGAGAGAAGAAAAAAAATAAATGCACGGCTCACAGTGGAAAGGGCACTGGGAAAATATTCCAAAAGATGAAGATTTTTTTCGTAGCAAGCGCAGCCAGCTGCTACCGGAGTAGGGATTTAACCCAGCCGCTGGCACAAGCCTATTTCTGGAGGTAAAATCCATCATTTTTGATCTCTGAGGGCTAGCAGCATCCCATAGAGACTCTCCATTTCCTGCACATCTAAGCAGACCCCCACAAATTCACCCACAGGATTTTTCCCCGTTGTCGTGGTTTCAGCCAAATTTACCAAAACCAGAATGACAGATGGCCTGTCCTCCCCCACAGAAAAGAAAGGAGAGGAAGAGGATAAGGAGGTTTATGAGTTTAGAATGAAGTGAAATTCTTTAATAAAGTAAAAAGTGACTAACTCCAATCCCATTGACTAACGGGATTGTACCCACTGGTTGCTGATGGTGGTTCTGATGCATTATGAAGGGTTGGAGGAGGTGAAATGGGCTGTGGCAGACAACACTGCTGGCTCTACAGTGATTTATCCGTGGGATGAGCTACGCGCGGGAGCAGAGACCTCATCGGAGCCCTCAATCACTCCTAACCCCAACAAATCATCCCGCGATTCAATACTGCCCTGAAAGGCAAGGGCGCAGCCAGGCTGGGACTGTCCCCGCCAGCTCCTTGGGCCGTTATCTCCCAGGACACTTTGACATACCAGGCACTTTGCATTAAACACTAATTTAACCGAAAATGTATTTTACAGAAGCCTGGGAAGCTTATTAGCGAGCTCGGAGTGGAGGATCGAAATGTCCTATGCAAAGCCCCGCGCAGGTTTCTCATTTGACTCCTGCCAAACTGCCAAGCAGAAATATTAATGAAGGAAAAAAGGAATTTTTTTTTTTTTTTTTTTTCTGAGTTAGAAGCAGGGGAAAGGGCGGGTAGGGAGTGGGGAGGAAGAAAACACTGTTTTTCATAATTCACTCTGACATGAAAATTAGAGGTTTGGGCGAACCGGGAATGGGGAGAAGAACATGGTAAAAAAGGAGAAATGAAGGCACGTGAGAGCGGCAAACAAAGCCTGCCGACAGCGAGGGATCAGGCAAGGGGATCTGAAACAGCCTTTAAGAAATTGCTCATGTGGAAACTGATTAAAATGTACATTTCCTTTTTGCCCACCACCAAGACCAACATGACTGGCAACGCCCAGGTTTTACTGTTTTCTGCTTGTTTTCCCCCAGATAGGCTCACTCCAAGCTTCTATTGCCCTCTGAGATGATGCCAGCCCAGAGGCAGCCCCTGTAATTAAACCTTGATTTTAAGGTGGGAGATAAATGTCGGAGGGTTAAATCATTAAGTTCTGGTTATGAGAC
The DNA here is from genome assembly GCA_013400555.1 of Jacana jacana. Classification (NCBI taxonomy): domain Eukaryota; kingdom Metazoa; phylum Chordata; class Aves; order Charadriiformes; family Jacanidae; genus Jacana; species Jacana jacana. The sequence continues at coordinate 177,585 of VZTM01035039.1, read as the reverse complement.
CTCTCGGCTCCCCTCGCTTCAAGGATGCCAAACCTCTTATCTCTGATAATCTCCAAAAACAGATTTGCATATCAACGGAGCCCATTTCAATCTTCAGTAGCTTCAAGGCCACTAAACTCGCTCTTCCTCCCTGCTTATTTAATATAAAATCCAATTAAATATGTTTTTAACAAGCTTAATAAACAAGCATTGTTCCAAATGCAGATTTGTGTCTCTGAACAATTTTAGGTCAAGTGGATTCATCGCTTGTCAGATCTCTCTTTTCTCTCTCCCTCGTTGTTTGATTTTTAATTAGGTTTTGATATTGCCTGTTAAATTTAAATAAAGGGACATTTTAGGCGCTAATGGTTACTATTCAACCAGGAATTTAATCACAAGGCTGCCATCCCCTCTCCCGATAGCACCAGCATTTTCCCACTGCAACCGTGGTACAGGATGGTGCTGAGCACCATCAGTGAGGATCAAAGGTGAAGCAAAGCAGAGGATTTCATGCTGAATTTCCCAAAAACATGTCCTCTACGTAGCAGGACATATTGATTTCCGATACATGGGAAGGACTCGAGCAACCTGATTTTCCTCAGAGAAGCACATTTCTCCATCAGCGCACTGCATTTTCCAGGGGTCAGAGGGTTTCAGAGAGCTCTAGGAAGCTGCTGGATGCAGTTGGATGCAGCACTCAAAAGGCAACGTCCTCCCCTCAATCTCCTCCCTTTGACTTTGGGGCTCATCAAGCACAAAATTCCCAGCCTCAACCTGTCTTCGGGGTTCACCAACCAAAAAACTCCAACCCCAACCTGTCTTTGGGGCTCACCAACCACCTACCTCCCAACCCCAGCATCTCTTTGCAGCCCACCAACTCCAAAACTCCAACCCCAACCTGTCTTTGCAGCTCACCAACCACGTACCTCTAACCCCAGCATGTCTTTGGGGCTCACCAACCCCAAAACTCTAACCCCAACCTGCCTTTGGGGCTCACCAACTCCAACGGATTTGAAAGTATCAAGCTCTTTGTGCACAGGGAATAGATTTTTAGAGACCATAAGTATTTCCAATGCTGTTCTCCTGCCTTGCACGTTCATTGAGCCAGCAAAGACTGAGATTAGCTATTTAATCGTCTGATCGATTGCAAGGGCAAGATTAAATTGAAAATGGCAGGGTTTCTTCAGCAGAAGGCAGGTGGCCAGAAAGGACATCCGTTGGAAGCATTTACCATCTCACCAGCTCAGCTATAACTCAAACCTGTCCATGTAAATGCAAGCCAGCAGTTAACGTAATTGAGGCGAGGAGCTTAATGAGGCCTCCGGAAAAAAATAAACCAGCGGGTTTTTGGCTGAGAGTCTGCACAGGGAGCTGTGGCGGGGGCTCTGGGTGGTGCTGGAAGTCCATTGCAGCTGTGGAGCACGATAGGCAGCCCCGGAAGAGCAAAAGCAAGGAAAAAAAATAATGGCATTTTCATGGGTTCCACTAACAGACATACTTGAGGATTTTCCTCCCTGATGACACACGGGGCTGCAGTTTGTCACTGCGCAGCATTCAAGGGCCTCCTGATTGCACCTACCTTGTTTTCAAAGATTATTTCGATGAATATCAGCAGCAGCTCCGTCAGAAAGATGACCAGAAGGACCCAGAAGAACTGCAAAGAGAAAGGGAAGGATTAGCTCTGCCCCAAGGCAGGGTGCATCCTCTGACAGTGGTTAACCACAACAAGGGAGACCTGGAAACCCAAGGCTGCTTTGAAACACTTAGAAATCAAATAATTTCATTACGAGCTCCCCAGAGAGCTGCAAATCTCTTCCAAAGATCTCGGTCCTAACAGCACTTGGCTCCCTTGGAGAAATAGTTGCAGGATGGAAGGAAGGAAGGATGGACGGGCTGAAAAAAGAAACCAGATGTAATTTGAAAGCCCAAATTCTGCCCAGGGAAATTGGTAAAGCGGATGGTGTAGGAGCAAACTGTGTGGTACAGGTGTTGCAGCGTCACTCTGTGATGGCACTTGGCTGAAAACTGGCGTTTCCAAGGTAAGCACCACATGGAGCATCAAACCTCATGAAGTTCAACCAGGCCAAGCGCATGTGGGTCAGGGTAATTCCAGGCACAAATCCAGGTTGGGCAGAGAATGGCTGGAGAACAGCCCTGAGGAGAAGGTCTTGGGGGTGCTGGTGGGCGAGAAGCTCAACATGACCCATCGACGTGTGCTGGCAGCCCAGAAAGCCCCTTTCACCCCAGGCTGCATCCCCAGCAGTGTGGCCAGCAGGGTGAAGGGGGTGGATTCTGCCCCTCTGCTCTGCTATGGGGAGACCCTCCCCTGAAGCACTGCCTTCAGCTCCGGGGCCACCAACATCAGAAGGACACCAAGCTGTTGGAACGGCATCAGAGGAGGCCCCGGAGACACTGGGAAGGCTGGAGCCACTCTGCTGGGCAGACAGGCTGAGAAAGTTGGGGGTTCAGCCTAGAGAAGAGAAGGCTCCAGGGAGACCTTGAGACCTTGGAGCCCCTTCCAGTCCCTCAAGGGGCTCCAGGAAAGATGGGGAGGAACTCTTGATGAGGGAGGGAAGCTACAGGAAGAGGGGGAAGAGTTTGACTCTGAAAGAGGGGAGATGGAGCTAAGATCTGGGGAAGAACTTCTTGGGTGTGAGGATGGTGAGAGCCTGGCCCAGGTTGCCCCGAGAAGCTGTGGCTGCCCCATCCCTGGAGGGGTTGAAGGCCAGTTTGGAGGGGGCTTGGAGCCACCTGCTCTGGTGGGTAGGTGTCCCAGGATGGGGGGGTTGGGTTGGAACTTGAAGGTCTTTAAGGTCCCTTCCAACCCAAACCACCCCATGATTCTATTATCCATACCCTAAAGTACAGACAATAACTCATGATCTGGCAGAACTGATTGTAGCAACAGATTTAGGCTGGAAACCAATGTTCTGATGGAGCAAGCCCCTGGAAGGTCTGATGTTCTTGCAGCCCAAACCCATCAGCCTCTTAATGCTTCAGTCCCTCTCTGAAAGGTCCCATCGGGCATCGCATCTGACTGCAGGGAAGCTCTGCTCAGCTCGCACTTCTCTCCCCAAGGCCACCTCTATCAGCGACTTTGAAGACTTGCCAGAAAAAGGAAGGTGAACAGTTACCATGGCAACCAGCTAAAAATCTAAAATTGAATTAAAAAATATATAAAAAAAAGGAGGGGTGGGGGGAAGATGATAGGTAATTTATTACCTCACTATTCACTTTGACCACTAGTTTATGAGTACAGCCTGGTGACAAAGGCAGGCCATGCAGGGACCTGCAAGCCCAGAAATTATTTCCCAAACTTGGCAAAAACCAAGCGCCATCGCAGCAAAACACCACTTCACGCCCCAAACTGTCGGGGTTTTTAATTAGCCACCAATTAGCCAACCAGTTTTGCACCGTGCTCATTTGCGAAGAGCCAGCCAGCGCAGAACAGCAGCATCACTGTTCATCAGCAGCTAAATCAGCTCATAATGGACCAGGTATCATTAGGCAAGGAATCCCATAATTAGGGAATACAATTAACCAAGCAACTGTTATCTCGTGGGCAGAGGAGATATGCAAAACACTGCATGTGTCTAAATGGATATAAAATGGGGTTGGTTTTTTTGGGAGGAGACACACAGGGCGGTTCATGGCTTTCTGTCATGGTTTCAGCCAAATTTACCAAAACTGAATAGACAGATGGCCAGTACTCCCCCCAGAAAAGAAAGGAGTGGAAGAGGATAAGGAGGTTTATGAGTTTAGAATGAACTAAACTACTGTAATGAAAGGTTAATACTAAAATTAAAAATAAATAAATAAATAAAAATAATTAAATAGATATACTATATCTACAAAACTGTATCAAACCCCCAGGATGGCGCTCACGTCCCCAGCAGCATCGGGAAAAGCCCCAGCCTGGACTGGGTGAGCGACAGGAGCTGGATTCCAGCTCTGGAGTCAGGAGTGCTGGGATGGGGGTCAAAGGCAGAAGAACAGACGGGGTCCTCCTCGGACGTCGGCCAGGGAAGGAAGAGAGTTGCCCCTTTGATCCCTCAGCTTTGATCCCCAGCGTGATGTGGGTGGGATGGAAGACCCCTGTGGGTCAGTTTGGGGTCCCCTGTCCTGTCCCCTCCTCCCCACAGGGATGACCCCTCAAGGCCTTTCTGCTTCCCACCCTCCAATGGGGCAAATCCTGCCGTTCCCTGCCCTTGGCTGTTCCAGCAATGAGTATGAGCCCTGGCCTCTCTGCACCATCCCTGGGGTGATCAGGTCTGAGAACCCCGAGAGGCAGCAGTTTCTGAACAATCTGCTGTTAATTGCAGAGTTTGGTGAGTTAGAAAAGGCCCAGCTAAAAAGTAAAATTACTGAAGAGTTTTTGGTCTTCATAAATGGGGGGAAAGCGCCAGCACTAATGGGGAAGAAAGGCCCAGCAGATGCTGGTTGCAATTCCTTGCCAGAAGGAAAACACAAAGCTGGGGAGGCATGGAGGTGACACCCAGCTCTCCCCGAACACCCAACAATATGGAACCTCGCCTTCCAAAACCCCACAATTTCCCTTATAATTTACAGAGGAGTTACAAGAAAAAGCAAGCACAAACTAGCTCAAGCCTTGTAAATCTGCAGCCTGAATGAAAACCACCTTGTCTTCCCCCAGATAACTGTCAAATGGAGCATGCAAACCCTCACTGGCTGCAGCGATGTAGAAGGCTGCAGAAAGCAGCACTTTTTTTCCATTCCGAAGGATTTCAGCCACCACCAGTAACTGTAATTCATATTTAAAGGGCAAAACTGCTGCGAGCATCCACAATCACCCCTTTTATCCAGTGCATTGCAGCCCTTGCTCTCTGCCGGATCAGTCGTGAAGAAATCAGCATTTTGTTCCTTAAAAAGACTCCAGCAGCAAATAAAGAGCAAAGATCCACCTTAAACAGCATTTAATCCTGCCCTGATTTGCTGTATGCTCAAACAAAAAAGAAAAAATAATATAAAAAGTCTGTAGCAGTGTGGCGAGGAGCTGGTTTCCCCCCAGTTTTGGTCAAATTTCACCTTTTGCACAGAAGTGGGAGCTGTAGAAACAGGTACGTTCTGTATTCATGCCAATAACCCCCCAGTGTTTTATTTCTATAGCTGCTTCTCCAGCGGAGGAGCAAAGTCCCAGTGAAGCCAATGCAAGAAAAGGGTTCGGATGTCTCCATACAAAAGCGGAGACAGATCATCAAAGGATGGAAAATCTGGACTTCCCATCCCCAAGAAGAAAAGAAACTCATGCCATCTTATTTCTCTTCCCATAAAGCACAAATCCCCCCAGTTTCACACGCATGGGAGTTTGCAGGCTGGCAGTCACCAGGTTTTACCATATTTTTGGGGGCATCCAAGAGAAGGAAATAATTGTCCCCTCTTGAGAAACGGGAACAGCTCGAACATGCAGCCACGTGAAACGCACCCGATGCAGAGGCGAGTGATAAATAAATCTTCCACTCTACCCGAGAGGCCATTCAATCATCCCCTTTGCAAGAGCCTGCCTCCTCCTCTGCCTTGCTCGAGACCATGGGGAAGTCTGCCTCCCCCCTGACCCTCCTCACCCCGTTTCACGTGAGCAAAGCAACACAAATCCGGTTGCTTTTGTCCCCAAACCGAAACTTTAAGTAACACTTTAAAAGAACCGTTTCTTCCTAATGACACACTGGAGCTTTCTCCCACACAGAGTGGCCTTTTCTAAGGGTTTGCTTTTCTTCTGAAAGACACTTGTGTGCATCTCTTCCTCTGAAAACCCAAATAATTGTTTATTCCCACATAGAAACAGCCTTCATGGTTGCTTTGAAGCAAAAAAAAAAACCAAAAAAACCCCAACAACCACCAGCCGCAAAAGCTGTCAGGAATGTCTCCTACACAGATAAAAACGAGGACAACAAAAGCCCAGATGATGAGGTTTTGCAGAGCATCTTCTGTGTTAGCAATACAGCAAGAACCCTCTGCCCAGGACATGATTTTATTCATGCAAATTGTGTTGTTTTATTTAGGGGGCAGACAATATGCCCCTCCTGCCCATCCACCCAGGCTGGGGCTCATGACCCCTCTTTTCTGGGTTTCACATACAAATTTGCCAAGCCTTAAGTCAAAATACCCATTTCCTTTATGTTTCACAAGCTAAATAACCAAGAAACCAGGTTTTAACCCCAAAAGGGCCAGTAATCTTACAAATAATTGATGGGGACCCCCCTGGGAGCTCCGGGTAGGCAGCGTGTTCCATCCTCCGTACCCTGGGATCAGCCCTACCTCCACCACGTCCCACAAATGCCCGGTCTGCCCCTTTGAAGGCCAAATCTGCTCCCTGAACCTGCCAAAACAACCCTTTTAATTCACTTTGGGCCTTTATAGGCTGCAGCTGGGCCCATTTTTGGCTGCTGTTAACCCTTTCTTGGCTATAACCCTGCTCCTCTCTCCCCCATCTCAAGACCAGGACGGATGCTGCTGCTAGAACATGCTCACGTTCCCAAAAACCCAAAGAAAAGGAGGTTTTTATGAACACGGATGGATGTTGCCTCTTACATCCCATTCCTCCACCAGTTCCATGAGCAATGGCTCCTTTCAAATCTAATTTGTTTCACAGTTTGAGGGCCAAGCAATCTAATTTCCCTTATTTCCGAAGATCGTCCTGTTGCCTTCCCCCCCAGTCAGGAAAAAAAGATATTTCAATGGCTCAATTGGCTCAATTCACTGCTCCGGGCAGTTCACCAGAAACTCTTCATGCAGATTAAACCACTCAAATGCTATTAATATCATCTAGGACTTGGCAAAAAAACCCCACCCTTCTCCTCAGCCTTATTCAGGTGCCTTCACGGACGAGCATCGACTTTGAGGAATGCTGGGGAAGGACCAGCAGCTCTCTTTAGAGGCTTAAAAAACGTAGAGTGAGGTAGAGCTTCTATTTATGAAAAATTCACGTTGAGAAGGTAAGTAACTCCAGAGATGTCCATAAGTAATCCAGGCCTGGAAGGATTTTGCATTGTCAGCCCTTTCCTGGGTTTTCTAGCAGCTAATTCTCACTAATTCACTGCAAGGATAGCTGTTATTGCTGCAATGGTTAATTTAATGATCAGATTAAAATAAGAAAGGGGGGAACACCAAGGAAAGATATGCCACGTGCTGGGAGTTTGCTGGTGATGCTCAGCATCTGAGGCTCGGAAAGAATAAAATATGCACTTTGCTGCCCAAAAAACCTTCCTAAACTGCTCCTAGGAAGACGGTGGATGGGGACACCGCGAGAAATACAGCTGGAAAGTGGCAATAATTAGTGCAGCAAAAGGAATCATGAGTTTCCCCTCAGGTCTCCAGCCCCCTAAGAGCCAAATCCTGGCCAAGCAAATCCTCCTTTAAAGCATGTTGCGGTGATTAAAAAGCCCCAGCCAGGAGGTGAGCAACACTTCGCGGAGGAGACAGGCCGCAATTTCTTGCACAAAACTCCTTCTGCCGCCCCAGGGGTTCCCTACTTTGTCTCAAGCAAACGAAATAATAATAATTAAAAAGGATCGAAACCCACAGATTTAAAGGAGAACAAATTAAATGGGTAAAAAATGCTGGAGGACCCCTGCAAGGCTTTTTCTCCCTGTATTTTGGAGAGGATTTTGGGATGTTGGAGGGTTTTGGTGGGTCCGTCCCACCCAGGAGAAGGTTGCAGATGCTCGTTACGCAAATAGGGAGGATGGGGAGCATCGGCTCCGGTCCTGAGCCCAAAGCCGGGACTCTCCTCCTTTCCCTGGAAGCCTTTCCTCCCAGACCTGGGATGTTTCCAGCTCCTCCAGCCACCCTGAACGCTCACTGCTGCACAAATGTCAGGCTCTCCTCATTTATCCACCCCCTTGCACAGCTAAACAGAAAAAAAAACCCAACCATTTAAGAAAGTGATACTTTTCTTTAAAAACCCTGCAATCAGCAGCGTGTAATCAGAGAGCTTAGGAAGAAAAAAAGAAATCTATCCAGATCCCCGAGTAAAACTCTGCAGGAAGAAGTTTCTTCAAGCACTTTTTTTTCCAGCAGGTTCTATTTGCATGCTAATTAATCAGGAATTTAATTTTTTGTAGTGTTAAAGAAACACCATCAAAACCAGCCAATATTGGAATATCCAGAGGAAACCCTTCATTGTAGATGGAAGGTGCTGAGCCCACACCCCCCCCTCAGGGGCAGCGGATACCCGATCTCAGGGAGCATAAAGAGAAATGGCATTTTGCAGTGATGCTTTGCACAAAGCAGCCCCTATTAACCTAAAATTTCCTTGTAAGCAGGCAAAAGCAAGTGAAAAAATGCCTGGTGACCTCCCTGAGGGGTATTACCCGTGATGAGTTTAAACACAATAATACGGCTCCGTTTCTCACGCAAACCTGTAACCAGAAGCTTTTCATTGATCAAGTTTTCTACCATGATTGATGTGTGATACCATAGAACAGTTTGGGTTGGAAGGGACCTTCAAGATCTTCAAATTCCAACATCCCCCCCGCATCCTGGGCAGGGACACCTACCACCAGACCAGGTTGCTCCAAGCCCCCTCCAACCTGGCATTGAACCCCTCCAGGGATGGGGCAGCCACAGCTTCTTGGGGCAACCTGGGCCAGGCTCTCACCATCCTCACACCCAAGAAGTTCTTCCCCAGATCTCAGCTCCATCTCCCCTCTTTCGGGGTCAAACCCTTCCCCCTCTTCCTATAGCTCCCCTCCCTCATCCAGAGTCCACCTGAGCTTTTCCCTTCAAGGACTGGAAGGGGCTCCAAGGTATCCTCGGAGCCTTCTATTCTCCAGGCTGAACCCCCAACTCTCTCAGCCTGTCTGCTCAGCAGAGGGGCTCCAGCCCTCCCAGTAGCTGCATGGTCTCCTCTGGCCCTGCTCCAGCAGGTCCACGTCCTTCTGATGTTGGTGACCCCAGACCTGGAGGCAGCACTGGAAGGGTGTCTCCCCATAGCGGAGCAGAGGGACAGAATTCAGCCTCTCACCCCGCTGGCCACACTGCTGGGGATGCAGCCTGGGGTGAAAGGGGCATTCTGGGCTGCCAGTATATGTTGCCAGGGGCCCGTTGAGCTTCTCATCCACCAACACCCCCAAGTCCTTCTCCTCTAGCCATTCTCCATCCAGCCTGGATTTGTGCCTGGAATTGCCCTGACCCAGGTGCAGGACCATGCACTTGTCCCGGTTGAACTTCATGAGGTTGGCACAGACCCACATCTCCAGCCTCTCAAGGTCCCTCTGGATGGCATCCATCACACAACAGAGCCGAAGCCACCGAGGGCTGCTGCCCCAGACATTGATGCTGCCCCAAATTATAGCTTGCCTTGCTTTAGAGGAGGTTGGATGCACCCAAACCCCAAAACCTGCATCTTTTGCAACCAAAACCTGCCACCGCTCCTCCAAAAGCTACATCTCACCGATGGGAAAGACCGCGCATGGCAGGGTCTCTTGCTGTGGCTACAGCAGAAGGGGCAACTCTTTCCCCTTCATCATCTGTTAACAGGGCAGTAATAACTGAAAAATGAGCCTGAAGGAGATGCTGGTCAAATCTTATTTCAACTGGAAGTTGCTTTAATTTTTTCTGGCAGGGAATCTTCATATTGCCCGTAAATATCTCCCACCCTGGCTTTTTTTTTTCCCCCTCCAAAACCACCCTGTTCTCCCTCGTTCATTTTCCAGGGGCAGAAAAAGTCCACCTCCAGCCATGAGCTCCAAACTTTGCAAACCCAGGCCAGCCCAAATTCACCCCTAATTCCTCCAACCAGCAAGGTCACCACACTCAGAGGACCACACCAGGCCTTTCTATTCATCCTGAAGGTTTTTCCAAGCCCTCCCAACCAGCCTGGGTCTTGGAAATTTGCCTCTTTGGTGCAAAATATTCACGGGGCTATTTCTTTCTGCCAGTCTGGAGGTGAGCACAGCCCAGGGTAGATGGATGAGCTCCATGCAAACCCTCTGCTCTCAACCAAGAGGTCTTCCAGTGCCATGAAACCACCAGGAATTCGTTCAAGTCAAATATCCAACAAATGGTCTAAGTGCGGGCAATGGCCCCCCCAAACCATCATCTATTCCCCACAACTCTTCCAAAGGCAGAAGGAAAATAAGGAGAAGGTGCCACTTATTGGTATTTTGACCTCCTCTGTCTTCAAACTGATTTGAGGTAGGTGAGGAATTCATGCTGGCAATGTGGATTTATATGGGACACCACTGTAATAGGGGTTTTCTGCCCAATTTTTGCCCCTTTTCTCTGCATGATTGGAAAAAAAAAAAAAAAAAAACCACACCCAAAACCCAATCCAGCTGCTTGGACCAGCTCGGGCCTCAAAGTGCTCCTCCACGTGTGCGTTACTCTGATTGCTTTTATTCAGGGCCCCCGGGGTTGCAAATCACTGATAGGAGCTGACTCTCTTTGAGGGGGGAATTTATCTTCCCAGGAGAAGGACCGTTCTCCATCCACACAATAGCTCCGTGATTGCCAACCATTTCCCCACGGCCCTACTCGCTCCCCTCTTCAAACCTGAGGGATATTCCATTTCCCAGCGTTTAATGTCCTTATTTACACGTGCAATCAGGGGCTGGAGAGGGAAGGGCTGGGAGGGGGGCGGGG
>VZTM01035039.1:126172-166977 GCA_013400555.1 Jacana jacana | reverse complement strand
GAAGGAGGTATATTTCAAACCCCAGCTCGGGAAGTCGCACCGTGGGTCAACCTTGAGAATGAAAATACCAAATTACAAATAAAAGAAACGGCGAAGCCGGTGGCGGTCGCTGGAGTTTGCCTTTCACATTGTGCTGTGGCTGACATTTGGAAATAGCAGTATAGATATAAATGTACATTTATATATAATAATTTTGTTTATATATATATATAATCATTGTCTGGGTTGGAAGAGACCTTTGAGATCATCTAGTCGAACCATCAACCTAAGTGATAAAAAACCAACAACCCATCACTAAACCATGTCCCTCAGCACTCTGTCAATTCATCTTTTGAATCCCTCCAGGGATGGTGCCTCAGCCACCGCTCTGGGCAGCCCATCCCAAGGCTTAAGAACCCTTTCCATGTATACATTTTCCCCAGCATCCAACCTGAACCTCCCCTGGGGCAATTTGAGGCCGCTTCCTCTTGTCCCAAGGCCTGTTCTTTGGGAGAAGAGACCGACCCCCCCTGGCTACACCCTCCTTTCAGAGAGCTGAGGAGAGTGAGAAGATCTCCCGTCAGCCTCATTTTCTCCAGGCTGAACACCCCGAGCTCCCTCAGCTGCTACTCAGAAGTTCTCCAGAACCTTCTCCAACAACTCCCGACCCCTCTCCAGCTCCACTGGACCTGCTCCAGCACCTCCGTGTCCTTTTTGTGGAGAGGGGCCCAAAACTGAACACAGCCCCTTGACTGGGATTTCCCCAGTGCCAAGTAGAGGAGGACCATCACCTCCTGAGTCCTGCTCCCCACTCTGTTCCTGATCCAGGCCAGGATGCCGGTGGCCTTCTTGGCCACCTGGGCACACTGCTGGCTCATGATCAGCCCACAGTCCACCAACACCACCAGTTCCTTTTCTGCCAGGCAGCTCCAGCCACTCTGCCCCCAGCTCGTAGTGTCCATGGGGTTGGGTGTGACCAAAATGCAGGACCCGGTGCCTGGCCTTGTTGAACCTCATCCCATTGGCCTCGGCCCATCCATCCAGCCTGACCAGATCCCTCTGCAAAGCTTTTCTACTCTCCAGCAGGTCAACATTTCCGCCCAACTTCGCATCACCTGTGAACTTACTGAGGGTGCACTTGATCCCCTCGTCCGGGTCATTGATAAAGACATAGAAGAGAATGGGCCCCAACACCAAGCCCTGAGGGACACCACTGGTGCCTGGTGGCCAACTGGATTAAAGTCCATTCCCCACCACTCTCTGGGCCTGGCTTCTGGCCAGTTTTGAACCCAGCAGAGACTCCTCTCATCCAATCCATGGGCAGCCAGTTTCTCCAGGAGGATGTTGTGAAAGACTGTATCAAAGGCCTTACTACGGTTCAGCTAAACGACATCCACAGCTTTTCCCTCACCCACCAAGCAAATCACTTCGTTATAGAAGGAGATCTATATATATTTATGTTGGTTAGATATTTATATAGAACACCTGCATAAGGCCAAAAGAGCTGATCTCTCGCTGTCACAAACCCAAGCTTGAATCCTGCCTTCAGTGACAAGTCTGGGCAAACCCAAGGCTGGAAAGGAGGGGCCCCAAAAGCTCACTGAATGTTGAAGAAAAATACAAAAATCGGATTTCTTGGCCTGCTCAGATACTGCTCTCTCTTCAGTTCTAAATAAAATAAACACGACTATATTGAAATTATCTCTGAAAATGAATGGGTTTGCTGACTGTTTAGAAGGTGAAATATCCATAGGGTGAGCAAACGGGAGATGCTGAGAGGGATATGACATGTTTTTAGCAAAAACAGCTCTAAAAAAGCCATGAAGACGAGCCAATTTAGGCACATTCAACTGCAAAACCCGGTTGCCAGAGCAGCCTGTCACACTGAGTTTCCAGTTCCTCAGGCGGACCACCCCAGCTCCCCCCAGCACCTCACTGAGTCAGAGAAATATTGATTTTTTCAATCACCCTGAACCCCCTCAAAGCAAAGGTGAAATGGCTGCATCCAACACTCTGGCAGATTTTCCAGCCCAGCAAACGTTAACGGAAGAAACTTGGTTTCCATCCAGATACCCTTAACTCCTCTATTAAATACAAATGCCGATTACACACCCCAGCAGCTAAAAACCCCAGGTTTTGCCTGCAATTTTTCTAATAAATTTGAGTTGAGGATTGCAAGCAGGTGGCAGCTTTATTGAATAGTTTTTGCTCCGGTTATTAGAGAAGTCATTAAAAGACATGATAATCTGGCTTACACCCGGGAGAAGAGCTGTGTGGCTGTAGGTGACAATTACAGGTGAGGAGTGGAGAGAATAAGATTGAAAAGGAAAAAGATTAATATCAAACTGTAATTTGTGATACCTTGCAGGGCGGATATTGGAATAATACATCAAGTAGTGGCTGTAGGAGCAGGGTGCCTTTTCCAAATTGCTTTGCCCAAGAGAAACGTTGGTGGATTTTTGTCCAGGCATAAAAAATCGATCAAAAAAAAAAAAAATAAAACCCAATAAATATTTTGTAAGGAAAATAGAAATCCATCTCTCAGCAGTAAGTGACTGAGATGAACGAGGACTGAAGAAGCACGTACACGCCAGCACGCACACTTGCATGTAACAAACAAAAAGGTTATTCATGTCAAGGGTTATTTGACAAATTCTTGCAGGTCACTGAAATTTTTTCTCCTAAAGAGAGAGGAATTTACTGCCCACTTTCCAGATCAACAAGATGTATTTTTAGATGAAGAGACGTGCCAATTTTTATTAGTGATTTCAATTTTGGGGTGGGTTCTGTGCTCACCGTTAGCTTGGATTCCCTGAAGCCGCACGGGTGGGCATTGGAGCAGCCGCAGGACATTGCACTCACGAGCTCCTGAGAACCCGTCAGCGTGTGCATTTTTATACTGTCTCATCGTACAATCTCCAGGGTTTGTCCTGAACCCATTTGTACGGGTTTTGCCTCCGTGCAGAACACAAATACCTCCTGTATTTGTGCAACTGTGCCCGCATGAGGAACACCTCCATTTATCTCATCATTGAGGGCATTTCCAAAATGCTTCGCTGCTGTCATGCTCTCCTTGTGCTAATGCCCATTAAGCTAAATAAACCCACAGAAGAAAGAGCTTTTTAGCTCCAAGACTGGGAATTAGGCTGGATTCGTTCTCAGAAACAGATAGTGGTTTAGTGGAACCGTGGTTTAGTGGCAGACTGGACAGTGTTGGGTTAATGAATGGACTTGATGATCTTAAAGGTCCTTCCCAACCTAAAAGGATTCTATGGATCCATGAAACATCATCTCATTTATCTGCTCCTGGAAAAAAGATAATTAATGCAGTATTGGGCCATTGTGCAGCTCTGCCACCAGCTAAAGGCAGGGGGGAGCCTTGAGTAATCCTGAAAACCCACCGCCCCAAAATACAATGTATTTCCGCACACGAGACAATCATCCCCCTTCTTCTATCCTAGCCAGAAGGGATGCGAGTATTACTCTGCGTGATAACTTGCATGGATATCGCTTTATTTATTCCACATGGCAGGCATGAAGCTGCTTATATCCCACGGGGTGATAAAGCCACCTCAAATGGGCACGATTATTTGTTTTTCTTCAGCTGCCCCCATAGCAGAATTGATTCAGCCGACAACCTGTGAAATACAGTTAATGAGCTTGGGTTTCTGTCACCCTGAGACACTCAAAGGATGAGATTTCCGACCCTCTGATGTGTCAATTTTCCACTTCCAAATTCGGTCCGGGTTTGTGGAAACAGAGCATTAGCTGTGATTCACGAGTATTAGCACAGAAAGAAAAATATAATCGGAAATTTGAAGTACTTATCCCTCTTGGGACTCAGCCCAGATAGAACGAATACTACACTCTACAGCTTTAAAAGTAGACAAATGAGAAAGAAGATGACAAGTTCTCCACAAGCAACATAACTCCAGCTTTGGCAGAAAATTATTTCCAAGGCTTATGAGGCACAGAGCTTTGCTGGAGAAGAAAAAGAGGTATAACTGAGTCCAGGCAAATTCCCACTGCTTGGCTTAGCATCCAAAGAGTCAGTTAATAGGGAATTAATGAAAAGTTAATCTTTAAGCAAACAAGCTGGAAGGACTATTTAAACACTTGCATGGGATGTCTCTGGCCACCCACCCAGAGACTCCTGCAACAGGCAGGGTCAGGAGGCAGGTCTAGTGCGGAGCAGGGTGTTCCAATGGGAAACCTCCTCTTCCGCTCGCTCCCTGCCCAGCTGTGGTCCCAGCACACTGCCAAAGGGCAGCGCAAACCTATCGCGGGTGGCACAGAGCCGGGCACATCGAAAAAAGCAGCCGTGATTTCATCGGCTCACACAGAAGCCAAGACAATCTTGGTTTTCCAATTTGGGCTCCCGCCTGTATTAACTGGAAAAGCAAATGCCGAGCAATTTTTAAAAGCAATATTGCGAGTGAGCGCTAGCTACCCGCAGTGTCAGATTTTAATAAACCAATCAACCCAAAACAGTGGGAGATGAAGGTGTAATGCAAACCCTTAGCGTGCAGGGCACGCACGCACCGGCAGGAAGGCTCCCTGGACCAGCACAGGTTATTCATCCAAAAAAAACTCTTCACTGAGAGAGCGTCAGACATAGCCCAGGAACCGAGAGAGCTGTCACAGAGCTTATCAATGGACATCGGCCCCGGCTGAGAGCAATGGAGGAGCTTCGCCCCCATCTGAATGGGGGGAATAGATTATTATCCGGTTTATAAGCCCCTGCAGCCTCTTCTCCCTGGTTGTGGACAGAGGTGTTACCCCAGAGCAAGGGCAGGGATAAGCTGCAGGGAGGACAAGGTGGTTGGATACTGACAAAACCCCCGGACAGCAGGTGAGGAGGCAACATCTTCATACCCTGGTGACCTAGATCTCTTCTAGTTTGGACTGCAAAGGTAATTTTTCCCCTCTGCTAAGAACTCCCTTGCAAAAGGAAACAAGGGAGCGTCATGACAGCTAAAATAAACTTAATGGTGGAGACTTTGCTCCACCAGAGGTGGGCTCCCAGCCCCAAAAATAACTCCCTCCTTACCCCCGGAGGAAGGCAGCAGCGCTTCCCACAGATGTCGGGAGGCATCCAGCCGTGGCTAATGGGGAAATTAAGGTGCCAGCTCTGTGATTTAAATATATCCTCTCCCCATTACCCCTCCACTAACTACGTGGCTGAGCTGAAAACACCAAGCAGTCACATCATGCGAGCATTTAAATCCAGGAAGGAGCACACCATTACTGTAAATCGTGGTGGTGACTTGCTAGGATACATTAATTTTCCTCCCTGCCATCACACAGATCATGCCGAGGGATGCGCAGAGAACACGGGAACGGCCTTACCGTCTTCAACAGCGTCCGGTTGTCCCTGAGGGACCCCACCATTCCCACGAAGGAGACGCCAAACATGGTGAAGCCCAACAGGAGGAGGATGATGGCTGGAGCCAGGAAAATCCCTTCCAGGGTTTTGTGCTTCTGCCGCTCCACTTCGGCGTAGATCCCAACGCACAGGATCAGGAGGCCGAGGATCTGCAAGGGAAGCAGGGGATGAGATTCAGGCTCCAACAGAGAAGAAGCAGAGGCTTCGAGGGAGAGGTGGAAAATGTTCCCGACGGCCAAGGAAAACCCACCCAACTCCAAGCCGTTTACCACCCAATCCCAAATGATGCCATCAGTGCTTGGCACATCCCCTTTGCTCAAGGCTGAGCTGCTTTTTCTCTGGCTGGGAAGGGGACACAGAATTCCAGTGGCATCACTCCAGAGGGACAGCTTTAAGCTGTTTTTTGCTGGGTTTTTCCTCTCCCTTCCTGGCCCTTCTCTTTACAGTCTCTCCAGATGCTCAGCCTTGGATTTCACAGTCACTAACACCCACCCTTCCAAACACCACCCTGAAACAGCACGGTCCCCAAAAACCACTCATTTCAGTCCAACACTCTCACCCCCGGCTCGAGCCCTGACTCACAGCCAAACCCTCAGGCTCGCCCTCTCTTCACTCCCCAGCACCAACAATTAGAAACCAGAAACGCAGCCAACTGCACAGTTATTACAAAGTGCTTTTGATCCCGGGATGAGAAGTGACACAAAGAAAAGCAACGGACAATTTATGTCAACCTTCCTCTCCCTCCAATCTAACAGCTCTGATTGAACAAGAGAGGCCTAAGGACACTGCCGGGATGAAGCGAAGCTCCACAAAGGGCTCTTTGCATCCCTTCAGCTCCTTCAACATCAAAGCCCCGAGGCGGTCCCAAGTGGTGGGTGCTGTCAGGAGCTGTTCCATCCCGTCTGTCAGCCCCACGGTGCAGCCGGAGGCAAGCGGCTCCTCAACCAGCGCCAAGCTGGCACCTGAAAAGGTCAGTGAGGAAACCCAGGAGCATCCTGCAGCCCTTTTTATGCTCCTGTTTCCTGCCCTTCCCCACCCAAAATTGCAGGGGGGGCCTCCTAGGGGAAACAGATCTGGACATAGATACTGAAAAACCTAGACATCCAATAAGGAGAAAAAACTCCTTTTATTTATTTTTGCTCCTTTTCTGTTGCTTTCTCCTTTGCAATCCGGTTTCCACACCCTGGTTCAAGGACTGTCCAGTGTGAGGAAGAGGAGGCTGAAGGGAGACCTCATTGCTCTCTACAGCTACTCCAAAGGACACTGTAGAGAGGTCGGGGCTGGTCTCTTCTCACAGGGAATGGGCGACAGAAGGAGAGGGAATGGCTTCAAGCTGCAGCAGGAGAGGCTGAGGCTGGCCATGAGGAAAGAATTCTTCCCAGCAAGAGTGGTCAGAGCCTGGACTGGGCTGCCCAGGGAGGGGGTGGAGTCCCCGTCCCTGAAGGCGTTTCGGACTGGTTGAGATGGGGTGTTGGGGGCTCTGGTGTAGGGGAGACCTTTGCAGAGTGGGGCTGATGGTTGGACTCCATGATCCCAAGGATCTTCTCCAACCTGAATGGTTCTAGGATTCTGTGATTGACTGGCCAGAGATGAATGACGCCATGGCTTTCACCTTTCCAAAAGCCTTCATTGCTCCTAATCAGTTTGCTCAAACTCTTCCTGCTAATTCACACCAAATCACAGAATGATACAGGGTTGGAAGGGACCTCTGGAGATCACCTAGACCAATCCATAAATAAAAAACAAACCCATAAATCCGTAATTTTCATGCAAAACCTTTGCTTTCTGGGGGGAGTTGATTTCTTTTTTTTTTCTTCTCCACTCCGTCTGGACACTATTTCTGGTAGGGTTTTGCAGATAGCTTATGTCTATCAATCACGGTCTGCTTCCAGTCTCCAACTCCTCAATAATGGAATCAAAACTCCTTACAAAGTGAAATTTAGATTTATTATATTTTAGTTATTTGAAACTAAACAGACAGGCCTATTTCTATTAACAGGCTTTTAATCACCATTTCGTTTTTATACTCTATTTTAAGCATCAGGTTGTTGCGCTGGGATTAGGTTTGATTTAATGTTTCGCTCTTCCACGGCGTCCCAGGAAATACGTTTGGGTTGGAAGGCAGGGGGTAGACATTAATGGACACCCCACTAATCCCTGCCGTTCCTCCCGCGTGCCAATCAGAACCACTTTCTCTGCTTTAATCAATCCAGCTGTTATGCAAGGGAAGAGGTCCCAGAAAGTGCAGGGAGCAAAGCCGGGAGGCGGATCGAGTGCTGGATGCTCCAGGAGCTGAGGAAGCAGTGTGCCCAGGATGGGCTTCACTTGCCAGCAAGGGAGAGAAACCAAGGAGGGTCGGGGGAGGAGGTTTGCAGGATGGACACTGTACTGTGTCTAGAGTACTGTGTCCAGCTCTGGAGTCCTCAGCATAGAAAGGACATGAACCTGTTGGAATGGGTCCAGTGGAGGGCCACCAAGATAATCAGAGGGATGGAGCACTTCTCCTCTGAAGACAGGCTCAGAGAGCTGGGGTTGTTCAGCCTGGAAAAGACTCCAGGGAGACCGTAGAGCAGCCTTCCAGTACCTGAAGGGGCTCCAGGAGAGCTAGAGAGGGACTCTTTGTCAGGGAGTGGAGTGACAGGATGAGGGGGAATGGCTTCAAATGGAAGAGAGGATATTTAGATTTGATACCAGATAGAAATTCTTTGGGGTGAGGGTGGTGAGAGCCTGGCCCAGGCTGCCCCAAGAAGCTGTGGCTGCCCCATCCCTGGAGGGGTTGAAGGCCAGGCTGGATGGGGCTTTGAGTAACCTGGTCTGGTGGGAGGTGTCCCTGCCCAGGGCAGGGGGGCTGGACCTTGATGATCTTTAAGGTCCCTTCCAACTCTAACCGTTCTATCACCCATGATTTGCTTAAAAATAGCTTCTCCAGGGCTAAAAGTATCCTTGAAAAGTTTAGAGGATGCGGCACACCTGAGGCTGCTGGTCCTTCCTCCCAGCATCGCCATAGCCACCCCGTTGGCAGGGAACGCCCCACCGGTGGCCCTGCATAATGTCCCTCATGTTTGCAGGGGCCCATGGCACCACTTATTTGCCACACAAAGACGAGGAGGAAATGCAAATGCAGCGGGCAGAAGGTGCTGCACAGCATGAGGAGGTACTGCTCCCATGGGCTCCACACCCTCTCCAACCCAGCCATGCTCCATGGCTTTTGGTGGGCTTCATGGCTTAGAGAAGGCTGCACGTGATCTATGGCCAAGCAGCTCAAACTAGACCCCAGGACTTGCAATCATGGAATGGTTTGGGTTGGAAGGGACCTTAAAGGCCACCCAGCATTTAAGGACAGAGTTTGGGGGTTGGAGTTGGGGATCTGAGAGGGAAAAGAGCTCGAGGTGTATATCCCTGGTGGAAATCCCTGTCCTACTGATCAGAGTCATTTCGAGACATGGGGGTCAAGAAGTGGATGGAAAGGCAACTAATGAACAGAGAATAATGTGATACAGAGTTCTGATGATGCTTGCAGGGTTTGGGGTGTGCTGAATGGGTGGCTTGAGCTCACAGCTAACTCACAGGTGACATAGGGAGTTTGCAAAGCTTTCTTCAAGCCATGGGGTCTCTGGTTACCAGATGTGCTTCTTCAACCTTACACAACTGAGCTTTGGCACAGAGGCAGCCACCTGACGTGAACAAGAGACATGCATCATCCTGTTAGTGCTAACAAGGCAAATATGGTCCTAACCTGTCCTAAAAATCACAGAACAGTTTGAATTTGAAGGGACCTCAAAGATCATCTCATTCCACCCCCCTGCCCTGAGCAGGGACACCTCCCACCAGACCAGGTGGCTCCACGCCCTCTCCAACCTGGTCTTGAACCCCTCCAGGGATGGGGCAGCCACAGCTTCTTGGGGAAACCTGGGCCAGGCTCTCACCACCCTCACAGTGAACAGTCTCGTTTAAGTCTCCCCTCTTTATTCTGAAGTCATTCCCCCTTCTTCTATCACTACATATCCTTGTAATAAGTCCCTCTCCAGCTTTCTTGTAGGCCCCCTTCAGACACTTGAAGGATACTATAAGGTCTCCCCAGAGCCTTCTCTTCTCCAGGCTGAACCCCCCCAACTCTCTCAGCCTGTCCTTACAGCAGAGGGGCTTCAGCCCTCACCGCATCCCACTAAATTATACCTAAGAGATGCCACATTCCCTTTGTCTGAGACCAAAAAGATCCATGTAACAGGAGTTCCTCTCAACCACCAGTAGAGGCAATGGGCACCACGAATCCATGGAGACGTTAACACGGCCAAAGCAGCAAAACCTTGAAGCCTGCCAAGGGCCAAGCAGCAGACACAGCTTGTTCCAGGGTGAACGGCACTAATTGGACGAGTTAATGCTGCGCTAATGCGATGCAACAATTTCTCCTTATTTGGGAACACCAAAAAGTCACGATAACGATAGCATCAAGCCCGTGCGGACCCCATGAGTCAGAGCAGTGGAGGAGCAGAGGGAATGGGTCACCACTTCATTCTCCATCCAAGATTACCAGAGGTGCAAAATTAAGGGCAAAACTCGGATATTTTCAAATCCCCACCTATGGCAGAATCGTTCTTCCCAGCTTTTGAAGACCCATCTGCCTTCAAATGAGCAGCGAGGGCACTCCTCCTCTTCCTCAGGAGGTTTTATTGTAATGTGCAGGCGAGGAACCGCAATACAGAAAGCGCTGAACGCTTTTAGTCATTAAAAGCTAGAATCACAGGATTAATAATACAGCGGTTAAATACATGGTATAACGCATAATTGCTGACAGTAGGTAGGAATGTAAAGAAAAAAAAAAATATATGCAATTCTATAAGGGTCAATTGAAATAGGACTGAATTTCAATAGGATTGAAATGTCAATTTCATGGGAAAAGTAAGAAAAGGGAAGAAGCATTCCTTTTGCAAAGAAAACTTCACATCTGTGCTCCTCTGAATCCTCAACAATGAGGATTAAATCTACCTGTATCAAACCAGCAGGTCTAACCATGGTACTCAGACACCTCTGCTGTTTGCTCTGGTTTCAAGCCACTTTCTGGCTCATCCCACACTCCTTTACTGATTTTCCCACCTAGAAATAAGAGTTTTCATTACAGGAAAGTACTGGAAAGGATCGAGCATCATTAGATCCAGTTTTCTGCAGACTGGGGCAACCCTACTCCAGAAAACCATGATGAATTCCACCCCAAAGCTCCTATTGATCCTTCACAATGAACCAGTTCAAGCCTTACTCTACTGAATTTTTATCCAGGGGAGGTCTAAATTTTTAAAGCTTTCATGAGAAAAACAAAGCAAAACAAAAAGATTACGTAGGAATTATCGAGCGCGTTTGGCCAGAGAAACCCAGCACCGGTCACGTCTGCCTAACGAGGCTTTGAAGGGTTCACCAGCGCCATTGAATTAATTATAGCAGTAACATGTGCAAATGAGGCCAGAAGTAGGTCAGGCGGCTAAAAGGCTCGCAAGAGCCGTGCGATCCGGGTGAGTTCCGTGGGGGAACGTCTCCAACTCAAGGACCATCCCAGGGCTGAAGGCAGGCTGAGT
This sequence comes from Jacana jacana, assembly GCA_013400555.1. NCBI lineage: Eukaryota > Metazoa > Chordata > Aves > Charadriiformes > Jacanidae > Jacana > Jacana jacana. The sequence continues at coordinate 156,045 of VZTM01035039.1, read as the reverse complement.
CGGAGCCATCCAAAGTGGCTTTTTTTGCAGCTCTTTTTCCAGTTGCCAGGAAAACTAGTGAGTCTCATCTTACCACGATGCCCCACTGAGCCCCCCAGAATGCCTCAGCAATTAATAAGGATTGAGATTGTTTAGTCCATTGTTAATCTATGTCTCCAAGCGCAGCCCTGACCCAGGTCCAGATTAATTGGGAGAAATAAAAAAGTCCCAAGCCTTGCCCCTTCTCCTCATTGCTGCAGCCACTTTCTGGGAAACTTCAAACCCAGCAAAACTCAGCTCTTCAGAGAAACTGAAGCTACAGCAATGGGGTTTCCCACAGACAAATTCTGCAAGAAAAAAATATTGTCCTGCCCTTACCCAAAATTCAAACTGCAGCTATTGACGGGTTACAAAATCTGGGGTTTTTTTGGTCTCACTGGGTGCAGCAGGAATCCCACGGGGATCCTGGCCACCCTGCAGGAGATACTCAAGTCTCCTCTCCCCTCGGGAGCCTTCCCACCCAGCAAACCACAAGGAAACCAGTGAGATACTTGACAAAAAAAAAAGGATTAAAAAAAAAACCAAACAAAACAAACCCTTTACTTATTCTCATCCATGCCCTGGGGTGGGGACAAGTCACTCTGCAGCATGACAATGGGCTTCACCTTTGGGAGAGCAAGCTTGCCAACCCGATGAGCTCTTAATTTAAACAATTAAATAAATACATGCTAAATAAGGAAACAGAAAGCATTTTCAAACTCTGCCCAGTTTACCCCATCCACCCTTCACAGCCTGCCTGGGGAATTCATGCAGATATTTCTGCAGTTACACCCATACAATTAGACACGCATTCTGCATATACTGTGCCCAGTTAATTAGACCTCCAGAGGAAATCTCCCTCGACGTGGACCGTATTCCCCGAGATTAACCCCAGGAAGGCATTAACTTTCTATCTCCTTCATTAAATCGAGGAGTCACAGCCCCTCAAGAGATGGGGAATTTCTTGCTTCCCTCCTCTCCTGCTCCTGCACGTGTTTGCACCTCCCAGGTGCCAGGAAAGGCTCCCCCCAATGTAGCTCAATGATTCCAAACTGCTTCAAAAGAAACTTAATTTTTTTGCCTCTTAAAACAACCAGCCTGGCTAAAATACCTGCCAGGCAGTGTCTGTTTTCATGCCTTGTCCCTATGCAAGGACATCAAGGCAACAGCCGAGCTGGGCAGGGGGATACGGTTGACCTGATGGGTCCTTGAGGGGTGCAAATGTGAAATTTCCCTATTTCTTACCCAAATGCCTCAAAATAGCAGATCTGGGGAGAAGGGAGATGCTCTTAAAATCACCACAACCCTGCCATCTTGCCCAAGATTGCCCAGTTTGGACCCAACCAGGGCCAAGATTCGCCACAACCAGGCTTTCCCACAAGAACGTGATGCTCTGGAAGGGGAAATTTTGATACTACCAAGAAAAACCCGGTGGGGAAAGGTGGTGTGGGAGGGGAGGGGAGGGGAGAGGAGGGAAGAGGAGGAGAGGAGAGGAAGAGCAGGGGTGGGAAAGGCTAGGAGGGACAGAAAGGTGACTGGAGCACCTACCGAGAAGAGGGTGGCATAGGTGGACAGAGCAAATTTGATGCTGTAGTAATAGAGGCGGGAATTTCGGCACTCAGAGGCTTGAGCCATCCTGGAATCTCCAGCTGGAAGGGTTTTTTCTTACCGCCCGCCGGCCCTTCCCCGCTCCAGCCGGCCCCTGCCCTCCGCTGCCCAGCTGAAAAACAACATGTGCAGACAGGGAAGCCTTGAACTTGAACTGCTGGATCCAACTTCCGCCTGGCAGGAGCGGAGAGCAATTAGAGGGAAGGCAACAGCAGCATCAGTGACTGCCGTTAACCCTTTACTGAGTTTCCTTGCTGGGGTTTCGCAACAGCGAAGCACCGTGGGAGTGGTTTTACTCTTTTCCCCCACCCCTCAAAAAAAGCGCTAATTTTTAAACAACAAACATGTCGCAATCAGGGCCAAGTGTCCTGAAAAAGCTCCTTTGCTCCCAAAATCTAGCAAAAAAAGGGATAAATGCCCCCCAGGCAGTTACTCGGGGCCCAGGTCCAGAGAGCGATGTCCAGATTTACCTGTCGTAGCTCGCTCCTGCAAGCGGCGCCTCCCTTCCAACACCACCCTGAGCTGCCCGGCGCTGGCAGGGATAGGAAAAAAAAGAAAGAAAGAAAGGAAAGGAAAGAGAAGTTATTCCACCCAGGAATAAACCTCAGGGAGGTTTAATGCTTGAAAGGAAAGTGACGTGGAGCAAGAAAGTGGCACTGGGAGAACGCATGGCTCCTGGAAGGGTTCGTAAGACAATATAAAGACAGTACCATAGAGAGTAAAGTCATGTTTAATTAAAAAAAGAGGAGCTTGGAAAAGCTGTATCTGTAGTTTCTGGTGATGCAGGGGAGCACCCATCACTTCAGCAGCCTGACAGCGCAGATCAGAGCCAGGAAGAAAAAGAAGCAACGCAGCCCGTAGCTTGGGAAATGTTTTAAAAAAAAAAACATACCCAAAAAACCAAACAACAACCAACCCAGCTCTTGGAAGGAAGATGATGCTTCTCTCTAGGCGGACGAATGGAGAATTTAAAGCAAGGTTTGAAGAAATAAGAGCGACTCGGGGACGGAGGGGGCGGGGAGCTGTATTTACTCGTCTCTTGGCAGACGTAGAATAACGCAGGGCTGGCAGAAGGAAGAGATCGTATCCCTTTCCTTCTAGAAGTGTACAAGCCTGAAGGGTGAGAGCAGAGACGGGATGAGAGCTGTACAATATTCAGCAACCAGCAGACCCCAAATACTGAGGATATTGCACTTCAGGATATAACAACAGGGGGAAGACACCTCCCAAAAATGACATTTCTACATGTGATTTAGCTACAGCCTCGCCTCCAAGGTGAGGCCTGAATGAGCAAAGAGAGCAGCCAACTTTTCTTCCCATCTTTTGTAATAAAACAATCCATTAATGGACTTTCAGCACTTTAGAGCCCGATTTATATCAGAGCCTTCCATTTTGCTGACACCCAGCAAAGCTGGTGTGGCAAACATCCCAGCAAAGGAAGGAAAACAGCAAGAGCATCACCCACATGGAGCATTTTTTACCAACCTTTGCTCGGAATAAGAAGCTCCAACGCCCATTGTTGAGCAAGAGACATTTGGGGAGATGAATGATGTATTTCCTGCACCTTTTCTTTCCTTTTTTGAAGGATGTTGCAGCCAGGAGAATCACAGAAACCTAGAATCGTTCAGATTAGAAGAGACCCTTGGGATCACAGAGTCCAACCATCAGCCCCACTCTGCAAAGGTCTCCCCTACACCAGGGCCCCCAACACCCCATCTCAACCACTCCGAAACACCTTCAGGGACAGGGACTCCACCCCCTCCCTGGGCAGCCCAGTCCAGGCTCTGACCACTCTTGCTGGGAAGAATTCTTTCCTCATGGCCAGCCTCAGCCTCCCCTGCTGCAGCTTGAAGCCATTCCCTCTTGTTCTGTCACCAGTTCCCTGTGAGAAGAGACCAGCCCCAACCTCTCTACAGTGTCCTTTGGAGTAGCTGTAGAGAGCGATGAGGTCTCCCCTCAGCCTCCTCTTCCTCACACTGGACAGCCCCAGCTCCTTCATATGATTTATTCTCCAGGCCCTTCCCCAGCTCCATGTTCTCCTCTGCCCTCGCTCCAGCCCCTCCAGATCTCTCTTGGGTTGAGGTGCCCACAAGTGGACACAAGACTCAAGCGGTGGCCTCACCAGTGCCAAGTCCAGGGGGACAATCCCCTCCCTGCTGCTGCTAGTCACACTGTCTCGTACAAGCCAGGATGCCATTGGCTTTCTTGGCCACCTGGGCACTCTGCTGGCTCGTGTTCAGTCACTTGTCAACCAGCAGCCCCAGGTCCTTTTCTGCCAGGCAGCTCCAGCCACACTGCCCTCAGCCCGTAGCCGCACGCAGGGTTGATGTGGCCCAAGGGCAGGACCTGGCACTTGGCCTTGTTTCAAGGCCCATGCCATTAACATCAGCCCATCGATCCAATCTATCCCAGTCCCTCTGCAGAGCTTCCCTGCCCTCATGCAGATCAACACTCCTGCTTAATTTGGTGTCATCTGCAACCTCACTGATGGTGCTCTCTAGATCCTTGACGAGAGGATCTTTATCATCAATAAAGACATTAAACAGAAATGGTCCCAAACCTCAGAGGAACACACTTGTGACCAGCCACCAGCTCGATTTAACTGTTGAGCACCACTCTTTGGGAGCATCCAAACAGTTCTCATCCAAGAACAGCTAATTTAAAAAAGGAATGTGTTTTTTTTCTTCTTGTTTTTCTGACCTCTTTCTACCAGGTTTGACAGTGCACCAGTGGGCTTGCTTGCAGGGCTTGTTTTCAACTCCTGGTACAGTGAAATTTTGGTATTTGATGACTAACCCTCTGTGCATTCACCTCATAATATAATCCGCTCTCTTCGCTTTAATTCACAAGTCAACACGTGGGGAGCAGTTAACGGAGTTAAGTCCAACCAGCGTCCCATTACAAGTGGTGTCCCCCAGGGGTCGGTACTGGGGCCTGTCCTGTTTAGTATCTTTACTGACGACCTAGATGAGGGGATTGAGTGTACCCTCAGTAAGTTTGCAGATGACACCAAGTTGGGAGGTAGTATTCATCTGCCCAAGGGTAGGGAGGCCCTTCAGAGGGACCTGGACAAGCTGAATTATTGGGCTGAGGCAAACGGGATGAGATTCAACAAGGCTAAGTGCCAGGTCCTGCACTTTGGCCACAATAGCCCCGTGCAACACTACAGGCTTGGGGCAGAGTGGCTGGAAGACTGTGAATATGAAAAGGACCTAGGAGTGTTGGTTGATGCTCAGCTGAACATGAGCCAACAGTGTGCTCAGGTGGCCAAGGCATGACCAATGGCATCCTGACCTGCATCTGGAACAGTGTGGCCAGCAGGAGCAGGGAGCTGATCATCCCCCCGTACTCAGCTCTGGTGAGGCCATACCTTGAGTACAGTATTCTGTTTTGGGTCCCTCACTACAAGAAAGACATCAAGGACCTGGACCGTGTCCAGAGAAGGGCAACAGAACCAGTAAGGGCTTTGGAGCGCAAGCCTTATGAGGAGCAGCTGAGGGAGCTGCGATTTAGTCCGGAGAAGAGGATGCTAAGGGGAGACCTCATGGCACTCTACAACGTCCTGAAGAGGAGGGGATCAGCCTCTTCTCCCAGAGAACTAATGACAAGACTGGAGGGAATGGCCACAGGTTGCACCAGGGGAGATTTAGATGAGATGCCAGAAACATCTGGACAAGGTGCTACAGGACATGACTTAGTAGCTGAGCAGGTGGTATTGGTGATAGGAGGAGGGTTGGACTAGATGATCTTGAAGGTCCTTTTCAACCTCATTCTATAAAAAGGGTGAGGGAGACCCAGTGTTTACCCGCAAAACCAGGCTGCGACAGCTCAGAGGTGGCCGATGCAGGAGATTTAAAACAGATTTAAACCATCAAGGTCCACTGAGAACGCTCACCATCGCCTCAAATTTCCACTTAAATTTAAGAGAACTGTTTGCCCGAAAACTTTGCTTCCTTCCAGGCTGGTAGCAGTAATTCCAATGCTCTCTCCCATTCCATGCCAAATCCAGCGGAAGAAATCAGGCCAGAACCCCACGAGCCCAGCGCAGGCTCTACCCCAGCGCCATTTCCTCATCAACCAGTAATTAACACCCAATATTCCGCAAGCACTTAATTACTCCAAACAACTCATTGCTAAAAGAAAAAAAAAAAAAAAAAAAAAAAAAAAAAAAAAAAAAAAAAAAAAAACCACCCAAATACACGCCTGCAGGGATGGGAACAGCAATAAAGCTCTCTGGCTACTGCCACATGACATATTAATGCTCTCAGGAGAGTTTTGCTTTTCCGTGATTTTAGTGTCGCTGGGCCCTTGGCCCCGAGGATGCTGGTGCAGGGACACTGCAGTTCCATGTGTAAATCGGGAATTTTTTTACTCCCCTTAAAAACGCCTTCATTCTTAAAAGAAAGCACATCCGCACAAGCAGCCACGGGCCCCTCTCAGCCCCACACGCACCGGCAATAATTCAGCGTTTTCACCAGCAAGCTCAAATCCCTTCAACTAAACATCCAGAGATCTTTACATTTTACTTCTTCTTCTTCTTTTTTTTTTTTTTTCTCCAGCAAATAAAATTTTATACCATGCTCTCCTCGAAGGAGATGATAAAGAATAAGGGCTGGCTCTTCCAGCAGCACAAATGCATACGGATGCTGCTTAAATCTACCGACATGCGCTCGGAGACGAGCGGATGGGACTTTAAATCATCCATTTATTTATACTTAACATTCCCGTAACGCAGAGATAACGCACCAGCCCTGCTGGACGGGGGAAAGAGGCAGGCAAAGCTTTGTAAGCCGCCGAAGGTTGAATTGAATAAATTCTGCCAGCCAGATTTAAACAGGATTTGAAACTTTGTCAGATTTACCATCGTGATGCTCTGGGGTTACGGAGGGAGTGGGGAAGGGTGATAGGCACAGGGTGGGCTTTATTCCAGAAATTTTTTTTATTTTTTTTTTTAATATATTCTTTTTCTCCTCTGGCAACACCACTGGAGCTGGGGGAAGGTTGTGGAGCAGCTTTGCACACGGGCAATGAGCAGGAGCCCTTATTTATAGGTTTTAATCATTAACTGGATGCCGCTCCTGGCAGCGGCGGGGCCATGCAATCATTAACCACAGGAAGAAATGACTCAGCCAGCTTTTGACTCTCAGGACCAACAGGGACCGGTCAAACCACTGGACATCAACTAGCGGCCAAAATCTGGGGGGTTGGAGCCCTTTGAGGGGGTGATCATGCTGCTGGAGGGAGATTTCTCCACCAGCAAAGCCCTGTCCCTCCTCCAGTACCCAGAGGATGGGAATTCCCTTACCACCTGCAAATAAACCCGGGCTTTACAGGCAGAAAGATTCCTATAATAATCCAGTAAAACTGAAAACTGGGGTTGCAGGAAAAGGCTCTAAACCCTTCAAAGGACCAGGCCGTGCTATTACCGTGCCCCCAGCAGTGCTGCGGGTGGCTCTGTGTGCAGCCGGCATACCAAGCGCCTGCAATAAAGATGCTACTTCTTCCCCTGAGCAGGGCTCCCTGGCATATTAATTGCAAATCACCGGTGGGACAAGGTTGATGAGCCTCCTGCCATCCAACCTTGCCAGCTGCACCCTTTGCAGATGAAATCCCCTCCTCCCAGAAGCCCGAGGAGGGAGCTCAAGACGGGTTTTTGGAGGAGCTTTTGGGCTCTAGATTTCATGGACAAATAACTAAGTTTGGGTCCTGGAGGAGATTCACGTAATGATTTTTACCAAGCTGCTAGATGAAAGTGGCTGATGCACTCTGCCTGCTCTACACCGAGTCCCTGCTCCAAACTGTGGTGCAAACTGGGCAGCCTGGGGTCACCCACAGCCGCACCCAGGATCGGGTGATCCAAAAAAAGAAAACCAACTCCTAAGCAGCCCCAAAACTCTAGGAAGTGGGATGGTAATGTCCAGTTTGCCACTAGGAGCGCTAAGGCAGCAGCCAGTGTTTGCTGCTTCAGTGCCTGGGTTTTCTGCCTTAATAATGCCTGTTGCATAAATTAATTAGTGAGGCTTTTCACAGGATGCTGCTGCAATTCCCTAGAGCCAAGTCAGGACTGGAAAGTGCTAATTTAAAGTTTAGGACTTCAGCACAAGCAGGCTCAGGGCTGCCCACGTGGGTCCATCCCACCCTCTCTGAGGCAGGGAAACAGCCACACACCAAAGCCTTGCTCCATCCTCCTTCAGAGCGGCACGCAAGCACCCAAATTACAGTTACCTTCCAACTAATTTAACATTTAATTCCAGGGCAAGCCATGCGGCTGCCACTCTCACCTGCACTTTTTTCACCTGCTGAAAGCCCTACATGTGAGAAAGTTTTGCAGCTGAACATTAAAATGGGTTGAAATGGCAAACTCCTCCTCTCCCACAGCTTCAGGCTGTCAGAGCACATAGAATGGTTTGGGTTGGAAGAGACCTTAGAGACCACCCAGTGCCACCCCCTCTCCTGGGCAGGGACACCTCCCCACCAGACCAGGTGGCTCCAAGCCCCCTCCAACCTGGCCTTGAACCCCTTGAGGGATGGGGCAGCCACAGCTTCTCGGGGCAACCTGGGCCAGGCTCTCACCACCCTCACAGCTGAGAAGTTCTTCCCCAGATCTCAGCTCAATCTCCCCTCCTTCAGGGTCAAACACTTCCCCCTCGTCAAGAGTTTCTCCCCAGCTTTCCAGTAGGCCCCCTTTGCTCGTGTGGAGTTTGGATTTACTCTCTGTCATACTCAAAAAAGCAAAACCTTTAACTCATCCCTGGAATTTCATTAGCAAATATTTGTGCTAATCTGAACAGCATTTGCAAGCTCTGATGTGGGATTTCTACAACTTTAATTGACTACTTTTTCCTGGGCCTTTCAGCACTGTCATTTCTCTTGCTGTAAAACCCCACACTAGTTTCATTTCCTGACTTAAAAGCATCTTCTCATGATTTCTTTTCTCCTCGGATACACTCTCAGGGCTAGTTTTCCATCCTCAACCGGCAACAGCAAGTCCCATCTCTCTATCTCCCTGGTCTTTCAAACTCTGCATGATAAAGGCACTGGAGCATGAGGGCAACAAAGATGATGGAGAGATTGGAGCATCTCCCTGATGAGGAAAGGCTGAGAGAGCTGGGACTCTTCAGCCTGGAGAAGAGAAGGCCGAGGGGAGACCCTTCTTCATGCTCACAGGGATCTGAAGGGTGGGCTGAAGGAGGATGGAGCTGGACTCTTCTCAGTGGTTCCCAGTGACAGGATGAGGAGCAACAGGCACAAGCTGGAACACGGGAAGTTCCATTCCAATATGAGGAGGAACTTCTTTGGGGTGAGTGTGTCAGAGCCCTGGCAGGGGCTGCCTGCCCAGAGAGGGTGTGGAGTCCCCTTCTCTGGAGACCTTCAAGCTCCACCTGGATGCAGCCCTGAGTGATGTGCTCTGGGCAACCCTGCTTTAGCAGGGGAGTTGGACTGGGTGAGCTCCAGAGTTCCCTTCCAACTCTAACAACGATTGCATGATTTCCCACTGGGAAAAAAATTAGCTGAACCTTTATTTTTTTTCACATCCAATGCTTTTGAGCCAGGCACAGGAGTCATTTCTCTTCACTAGGCCATGAACAAACCAAGCTCCCGCTTTCCCCAATGAAACCCTCCGTCTTGCACACCACGTTCCAGCTATATTTAAGCACCAGATCCCCCGCTACACGTTCCCCCGTGGCTTCGCTACTCCCTCCCGCAACAGCTATTTTAGCCAACCTGTTTAACAAACACAGCCCTGTGTGTTACAGCCCTGACGTTACTGTGTCTTGGCCTGTGGTGGGTTGTTGGGTTCGGTTTGGCTTTTTCCCCCCCCCCAGGTAGGCAGTGATTGAAGTGGAAAAACTGTTCATTTATACGGCTGCAAAGGACAGCACAGCTGGTTTGCTCCAACCGTGAGTGTGGCAGCTATAAAGAACAACATGAGCCACGGGAGGGTGGGGAGTGAATGGAGGGGGTGGGAGGAGAAACGGCTCCGAGGAGTTAAGATAATAAGCAAGTAACACTGGAAGATGATAAGAAGGAACAAAACCCAAAGCGTTAACGTGCAATTTTCAGATTTGTAACGCAGCCCGATTACAGGGAAGAGGGCTCTGGGGGTGCCCGGCTGGGCTTCACGCTGCAGCCGTGAGGCCATATCGGCAGGAAAAGCCACCTGGAAAAGAGGAATCTCTCGCTCCTCACCATTTGATCGCACCCAACGATCTTCCTGGGTCAGCACCCGTCTGCACAGCATCACCTCTAATAGCTCAGGACAGAGCCGTCCTCCACAAACAGGCCTTATCATCCCCTCGGGACTAATTGATAATTGCCAGCCTCTGCAGCTCTAAGCCCTGCAATTTAATTAGGGAAGGTGGAATGGCATCACCTTCCCCTGGGTATTTGCAAGGTTTGCATGTGCCCGGAGTTTGTCCCCCCTTTCTTGCAGCTCCTGAAGGAGCCCTTCACCACCGTCACTTCTTCCCCCCACCTCAATTCCCCAGTCTTTTAACTATCGAGGTGGCTCTTTTCTGGCCACTCGCTATGCTGAGCCTCAGTGCTGGAGGATGCAAAGAGCTCCCTTGGGTTACAAAACACTCCCCAGAGACATGGAGGGACACCCGACAGACACTGCTCAGGCAAAATATCACTTATAATTTGGGCTAGTACATGCCCAAGGGTATAGAAACTTCCAGACTTATAGCCTTAAGAAATTATGCTTGGCCATAACTGCAAAATGAAGATTAAGTTGTAGCTCATAATTGGTAGCTTTGCCTTTTCCCAGCTTTTTTTTTTTTTTTTTTAAAAAAGGAGTATTTATTAGTTCATAAAACTCAGGAAAACAGGAATTTGATTCTATTTTCTACGCAAGCTACGCTCCCTGCAGCCCTGGGTGAAACCCACTGGGAAGCCACAGCCCCAAAGACTCTTTCCAAAACACTGAGTCACCACGGTGCTCCCCATTAAAAAGCCCTGCTAATTAACCCACAGCAAATAACAAACCCATTACGTGGGTTCCCAACAATAAAGATACATAAAAACTAAAAATAACCTCTCTGTACCTTGACCTTGTGGTCTGGGGGAGGGGGCCAAGACCTACATCTCTGCCAGGGAGACGTGGATGGAGATGCTGTAGTTTTCCTCTCATACCCATTTCTCACTCAGGTGCTAAGATTTAGTCTCTGCCACAGGTATTTAACCTACTGCTGAGAGAGACCTGCCTAAAGATGCTAAATAATAAAGCCATGGAGCTGCAGAAATTATCCATCAAGCTTGGGCTCCAGTCCAGGGGGGGAAACAACCTTCCTCCTCCGTAATCAAGATGAGTCAAAAGGGTTTAATTACCTACAAATTATTCTGACCGTGTATTTCCCTTGTTTGCTTGGAGGGGGGGAGTAAGGGGATAGTCCCCACCACCACCACCCTTAGTTGTGCATATTTTATTTTTTTAAAATCAAGAACTTCTTGGAAGTTCCCAAGCTGATTGTGATTTGCATGGAATGGGAGCCATCACCATCAACCAGCCACAATTTCATCTCCAAACATTCCTTGTGAAATCTGCTTGGCCTTTTCTCCAGCGAAAGCTGGATCGACCACAACAGGTAGGATGGAGCCAACATCCACCAGCATCTCAGAGGGAGCTGCATCTTTCCACAGAGAGATTTTGCAATTCAGATGCTCGATGGATGGTTAAACTGCTATTTTATCACCTGGTAACTGGAGAAAATTCATCGAGGACATGGTCTGTAAGGACATACAGGCCTTTTTCAAGCCCCTTCCCACCAACACGCACCCAAGCCTGGTCCAACATGCTCCATCCTACAGCAGCAGAGAAACCCAAAGCCTCTAACTCAATAAACACCCCTGAGTTTTGAGCCTGTCTCAAATGCCAAAGCAGCTTCTAGCTTCTCCCCAACTGCGCACGCTTGATTTACAGCCCTGATGATAAATTAAGCATTGCTCAGCAAAGCTGCACAGAACAGGAAGTGCACACGGAGGTGCTGGAGCAGGTCCAGAGAAGGGCAACAGAGCCAGTGAGGGGTCTGGAGCACAAGTCTTGCGAGGAGCGGCTGAGGGAGCTGGGGGTGTTCCGCCTGTTCTTTTTCAGTGGAAAACATTTTCCCCAGTATCCACTCTAAACCTCCCCTGGTGCTACTTGAGGCCATCTCCTCGTGTTCCCTGGTCTGTTCCTTGGAAGAAGAAACTGACCCCCACGGCTACACCCTCCTTTCAGGGACTTGGAGTGAAACGGTCTCCCCTCAGCCTCCTCTGCTCCAGGTTGAACACCCCCAGCTCCCTCAGACGCTCCTTAGAAGCTCTCCAGACCTTTCTCCTTGTGCTACAGACCCCTCACCAGCTCTGTTCCCCTTCTCTGGGCCCGCTCTAGCTCCTCAAGCTCCTTCTTGGAGTGAGGTGCCCCAAACATCATTCACATGGAACCACCTTCCAGCCTTACTCCTCCCCTTAACACTCAAATATCACCCAGACTTGAGTTTCAGCACCAGATTATTAAACTACATTCCATTTCTTTGTCTTTTTCCCCCTCCTCTTACCCCAAAACAATTGCNTTTTTTTTTTTTTTTTTAAAAAAGGAGTATTTATTAGTTCATAAAACTCAGGAAAACAGGAATTTGATTCTATTTTCTACGCAAGCTACGCTCCCTGCAGCCCTGGGTGAAACCCACTGGGAAGCCACAGCCCCAAAGACTCTTTCCAAAACACTGAGTCACCACGGTGCTCCCCATTAAAAAGCCCTGCTAATTAACCCACAGCAAATAACAAACCCATTACGTGGGTTCCCAACAATAAAGATACATAAAAACTAAAAATAACCTCTCTGTACCTTGACCTTGTGGTCTGGGGGAGGGGGCCAAGACCTACATCTCTGCCAGGGAGACGTGGATGGAGATGCTGTAGTTTTCCTCTCATACCCATTTCTCACTCAGGTGCTAAGATTTAGTCTCTGCCACAGGTATTTAACCTACTGCTGAGAGAGACCTGCCTAAAGATGCTAAATAATAAAGCCATGGAGCTGCAGAAATTATCCATCAAGCTTGGGCTCCAGTCCAGGGGGGGAAACAACCTTCCTCCTCCGTAATCAAGATGAGTCAAAAGGGTTTAATTACCTACAAATTATTCTGACCGTGTATTTCCCTTGTTTGCTTGGAGGGGGGGAGTAAGGGGATAGTCCCCACCACCACCACCCTTAGTTGTGCATATTTTATTTTTTTAAAATCAAGAACTTCTTGGAAGTTCCCAAGCTGATTGTGATTTGCATGGAATGGGAGCCATCACCATCAACCAGCCACAATTTCATCTCCAAACATTCCTTGTGAAATCTGCTTGGCCTTTTCTCCAGCGAAAGCTGGATCGACCACAACAGGTAGGATGGAGCCAACATCCACCAGCATCTCAGAGGGAGCTGCATCTTTCCACAGAGAGATTTTGCAATTCAGATGCTCGATGGATGGTTAAACTGCTATTTTATCACCTGGTAACTGGAGAAAATTCATCGAGGACATGGTCTGTAAGGACATACAGGCCTTTTTCAAGCCCCTTCCCACCAACACGCACCCAAGCCTGGTCCAACATGCTCCATCCTACAGCAGCAGAGAAACCCAAAGCCTCTAACTCAATAAACACCCCTGAGTTTTGAGCCTGTCTCAAATGCCAAAGCAGCTTCTAGCTTCTCCCCAACTGCGCACGCTTGATTTACAGCCCTGATGATAAATTAAGCATTGCTCAGCAAAGCTGCACAGAACAGGAAGTGCACACGGAGGTGCTGGAGCAGGTCCAGAGAAGGGCAACAGAGCCAGTGAGGGGTCTGGAGCACAAGTCTTGCGAGGAGCGGCTGAGGGAGCTGGGGGTGTTCCGCCTGTTCTTTTTCAGTGGAAAACATTTTCCCCAGTATCCACTCTAAACCTCCCCTGGTGCTACTTGAGGCCATCTCCTCGTGTTCCCTGGTCTGTTCCTTGGAAGAAGAAACTGACCCCCACGGCTACACCCTCCTTTCAGGGACTTGGAGTGAAACGGTCTCCCCTCAGCCTCCTCTGCTCCAGGTTGAACACCCCCAGCTCCCTCAGACGCTCCTTAGAAGCTCTCCAGACCTTTCTCCTTGTGCTACAGACCCCTCACCAGCTCTGTTCCCCTTCTCTGGGCCCGCTCTAGCTCCTCAAGCTCCTTCTTGGAGTGAGGTGCCCCAAACATCATTCACATGGAACCACCTTCCAGCCTTACTCCTCCCCTTAACACTCAAATATCACCCAGACTTGAGTTTCAGCACCAGATTATTAAACTACATTCCATTTCTTTGTCTTTTTCCCCCTCCTCTTACCCCAAAACAATTGCACCGGCTGCTTTCATAATAATTCCTCCAGTTGATTGATGCAAGTACAGACCTGACGCAGCTGGAAAATATGGACCAAACAACTTGCAGTCAGAGCTTCAGAAGCATTTACCATCCGAGGCAGAAATGACGAACGCAAAACAAATCGCCTTTCCATCAGCGCGCCCCATTACAACCCAGTACAGATCAACAGCACCAAGAGGCACCTCCTCTATTAGGGGCTTTTGACTAATAAAAACATTGAAGGTTTGAAGGTTTTATGAGGCTCTGTTTCTTGCACCAGCCAAGAGACATCAAATCCTGATAAGCCTCCGGACAAACACACCAAACGTATGTTTGGCTTCATTGCTAGAGATTAAATACCTAGTAAGAAAAAAAGCGGGTTACAGATAGAAAAGTACTATTTAAATTGAGGTTTATCAGGGTGGAGGAGTGCCATCAAAGGTACCCAGGGCCAGTATAAATTGCCATTCATGACCGCCTGGACAAAATCTCCAGCTACTGAGATAGATCAGAGCTGCAAGTCATCTATGTCGGTGCTAATCAAACCTTGCTGGGTAAAGCACAGCCACCGAGCTCAGCACTGTGCAGCTGCGAGAGTGGCAGGTTTTACGAGATGCCTGGCATAATCAGAAAAAAAAACGCACAACCCTTTCCAGAAGAAAAATAAGGATTGGCATTAATTCCAGCGTCCCCACCTAATCCTGAACAGGGACCAGATCAGGCGGTCCAGAGGCTGTTTCCCTTCATAATGACGTTTCAGCCAGTCTCAGTGTGAACTCATTGCATAAGCGACTCATCTGTTGCAGGAAAAGCAGCAGCCACAGGCTCTATTTCCTACAAAGAAAATAAAAAGGCAGCTTTGGCCGAGGACAGAGAGCTCTGCTGGCCCCAAAACTCCAGTACAGCACCAAGGGATCCAAATATCAATACAATGTCCACACCACCTGCTCTTCCTCAAGAGTCAAAATTTAAGTGGAAGATATAAAAAGATGAGTGCGTCTGCCATAGCCCCCCCCGCCCCCGCCACCTCCCTCCTCCACAGCAGCTTCTCTTCCTTCGGGAGCTTTATCCATCCTGACTGTTACTGGAGCTGCTCGTGATAGAATTATCTCATCCAGCCCTTCCTCCGGCAGCACACACTGAGGGAGAGGAGGCAGAGCCCGCACCCTCACGGGGTGTAACTGAGGTGCTGGCAAGGTCTCCTTTCACAGAATCACAGGATGATCTGGGGTTGGAAAGGACCTCTGGAGATCACCTAGTCCAATCCCCCTGCCAGAGCTGGTCAGACACCCGGATGCATCCAGGAGGGTTTAAACGTCTCCAGAGACGGAGACTCCACCACCTCTCTGGGCAGCCTCTGCCAGGGCTCTGCCACCCTCACAGTGAAGGAGCTCCTCCTCATGTTGAGATGGAGCTTCTTATGGTCACGTTTGTGCCCGTTCCCTCTTGTCCTGTCACTGGGCACCACTGGAAAAAGACTGGCCCCATTCTCCTGACACCCACCCTTCAAGTATTTCTAGGGGTTGATCAGACCCCACCTCAGCCTTCTCTTCTCCAGACTAAACAGACCCAAGTTCCTCAGCTTTTCCTCAGCAGAGAGATGCTCCAGGCCCCTCATCATCTTCGTGGTCCTCTGCTGTACCCTTTCCAGCAGTTCCCTGTCCTTCTGGAACTGGGGAGCCCAGAACTGGTCCCAGTACTCCAGATGGGCCTCCCCAGGGCAGAGGGGGAGAATGACCTCCTTCCACCTGCTGGTCACACTCACACACATTCAGAAGAATGCTCCTCAGGAGACCACTGGCCTTCTTTGGCCACAAGAGCACATGGATGACTCACGGGAATCCCATTATCCACCAGGTCTTGTTCCTCAGAGCTGCTCTCCAGCAGGTCACCCCCAACCTGTCATGGTGCAGGGGGTTATTCCTCCCCAGGGGCAGGACCCTACACCTGCCCTGGCTCACGGTGACCCTGTTGTCCATCAGGACTCCCAGGTCTTTTTCCTCAGGGCTGCTCTCCAACAGGTCATCCTCAACCTTCACCATCACCCTGCCCACATGCAGCAGAGTATGAGCCACCATAGCATTTCCTCTACAAGATTTTCCAACAACAGAGGGTAAAATCATATAGAAGCCATAAACATTTCCACGTCACAACGTTTATTTCGCTTTCTCCCCAAACAGTCAATTTGTGGCTTCAAGCCATTTTTCTCCTGTCCACAAGCTTCCACCCAAGAGACAGTATCATTTTCTTGGACTCGCTACAACTCAAAAAGACATCAGATGGAAAATGAAAACTCACCTACAGGTATCTCTGCTGTCCCCCACCCCACAGCCAGGACCTCCAAGGACACTCTCTGGGCACTAGTTCCCTCTGGAAAACAAAGGCAAAAAAGAACCTTCTCTTAAGAGCGAAGCAGATCAAAGCACAACCCGCCAGGAAATAACAGCACTTGTCTGACAACACCCAACACATGAAAAATTTGGCAATTTCTCAAACACCCTCAGGAAATGCTTTTAAGGAGGGAATCCCAAGCTTTAGCTGCACCAGTCAACTATTTATAACCCTGGGGTTTTGGCATACCCCAAAAAGAAACCCAATCACTCCGCAGGAAGCCATAACTAACCCAGGAGTTTTCTATGGAAATTCAGGGCCAGCACACTCCCATCCATCCTTAATTGACCCCAAATGTCCAAACCCTACCTGGCTTAACATCCAAAACATTTCTGCTCATCCCAAGCCATGGTTGCCATACTCAAACCCTGCTGTGCAGTCACTGGATTTCTCACAATCCAACTGCAAACTGTTCAAGGAAAGACACGCACTGAGCCAGAGGTTTGCACAGAGCCCAACATGTTGCAAAATCACCCCCAGATTATCCCCAAATTTCCCTTACAGCAAGGCCAGGAGACTCCACATCCACCCAGCAGCTCCATGCTGTTTCCCTTCCACCCCCTCCACCATCACATCCACAAGCCAAGGTGTGGCACATGCCCCTAACTAGCTTTTAATTACCAGGAAACACTATCTTGGAGCATCCACTTGCAAGAGTCAACATCCTGTTCCCCAAGTCCCCACCCAAAAAAAAAAAAAAAACCAAAGCCACAAAAACAACCCAAGAGAAGGAAAGGAGAGAGACAACCCCAGGAAGATGAATTTGGGTTTCGATTGCTCAGAGCAATCATCTAATTTAACCAGCTTAATTTCATTTGCGCACAGCCGAGAGCGTGGGGCTGCCTGCGTTACGGTTAATCTCCACTCTTCATTTTAGAGCACTTTTGGCAGATGTTGCCAGGCCGAAATAAAGCCTTCATTTAATAAATAAAAGGCCGACACTTGGAAACACACAGCATTCTCACCCTAACGAGGAGTCACAGTGAGCGGAGGAGAGAGATGGCTGTTTCTTTAGGTGATGTGAATAAACCGCCCAAGGGGCTGAAGCCAAACCCAAGGTTTCTTTTTACTTCTGCCATAGGAGTTCGCAAGAGGAGGTGACCTCCTGATAAAAGATGCCATCATTAGAGAGGATGAGCTTGCATGCACCATGTCCTATGATATTCCGTGTCCTGGAATGACATTCCCTAATTGACGCTAAATTTTGCTGCTGCCTTGCTCCAGACCTGACCCTGCTACACATAGGAGAGAGGGATGACAGCATCCAGCTCTGGATCTTTCACAATCAGAAGGACATGGGGCTGTTGGAGCGGCAACAGAGAGGGCCCTGGAGATGCTGGGAGGGTTGGAGGCCCTCCTCTGCTGTGAGGACAGGCCAAGAGGGTTGGGGGAGTTCAGTCTGGAGAAGAGAAGGCTCTCGGGAGACCTTCAAGCCCCTTCCAGTCCCTCAAGGGGCTCCAGGAAAGCTGGGGAGGGACTCTGGATGAGGAAGGGGAGCCGTAGGAGGAGGGGGAAGGGTTTGACCCTGAGAGAGGGGAGATGGAGCTGAGTTCTTCCCTCTGGGGAAGAACTTCTTGGCTGAGAGGGCAGTGAGAGCCTGGCCCAGGTTGCCCAGAGAAGCTGTAGCTGCCCCATCCCTGGAGGGGTTGAAGGCCAGGCTGGAGGGGGCTTGGAGCCACCTGGTCTGGTGGGAGGTGTCCCTGCCCAGGGCAGGGGGTTGGAACTTGAGGATCTTGAAGGTCCCTTCCAACTCTACCCACCCATCATTCTATCAAATTAAGAGCAGCTTTGCTAAAGCTCTAACAATCCCCCCAAATCCCGCAGAGCACTTCCCCACCACGTGCTCTCTGACATGCCCTGGGCATTGGCTACGGAGCAAACATCAATGAACTCACGCTCAACCCAGGGTTGTGCTGCTGTAGCTCTTGCTGCACAATACCTCAGGACTTGAGATTTATTTTTTTTAGTGCACTTACAAAGAACATATTTTCTTCTTGTCTTTGGTCTCTGGTGCTGCTGCACACCAGCACAGAGGTTGTGACTGGCATGGCCTCAAGCTTTGCAGAAAAACCCAACACCTTCCCATCAAAAGAGCCCTCATGAGAGGGGGAAAAAAAAAAAAAAAAAAAAAAAAAAAAAAAAAAAGGCGATTAAAGGTTCTCAGAAACAGATTTCACAGTTTCACACCTGTGTCCAGATACAGAGTATCTGAACCTTTAGGCTCCCACATCTCAAGTCTTCCGTGGAGAGGCTGCTTCCAGGAATAGGGGCAGCTTTTTTCCTGCCCCCCTCAACCCTCTGTACGTTGCTGAACTCATTAAGATGATAACAGCCAAGGTCCCCGGCTCCAAGTTGCCCACGGCTTGAAAGAGGGGAGGCGGGGGAGGGCAGAAAAAGAGAAAGGATTTGCAGAGATGCCTCTCATTTATAGAGAGGCTGCAATCAGGGCCAGAAAATAAATAAGGAAACATCATATCATACATTTCTTATTCTTTCCTGAATTCTACCAACTCTCTCCAATACTGAAGCTAGCTAATTTGCCCCCAGAAAATTGCCCTTGCAGCCTGACATACCCAAACAAACCCCATTTTAACTGGATTTGTTCCTTCCAGTGGTTCAGTGCCAATAGGGTAACGTCAGCCTTGTCTTATACTCAGCCTGGCATCACTTGGGTTAAGCGTGGCCTTATCAGGTGCCAAACAGAACAAAAAGCCACCGGGCTGCTTCGAAGGCTTTAAATCCCCAAAAGACTGCCAATTTGGCACTCGGAGCAGGCTATATAGTAACCTCCAAAAAATCTTTTCTCAGCAGGCAATGGCACCAGCCGCAACGCCCACAGGAAGGTGCCAAGAGCAGCAGCCTGGGCCACCAAGCCATTCTTGGCCCTTTTCAACCCAAATCCTTCATGGCAGCAGACATCGTGCACTGCTTTGTCTGTCATATGGAACTTTGCATTCCTGGTTTTCAGCACAAAACAGTAAATAGGGCAGGCGGCAGGGAGAGAGCAGCACACATGGCCCTGTATGCCAGAAGCAAGCAGATGGGGAGGGTCAGGCGCAGATGTGTGTGTCCCTCCAGCTCCCGGATGCCACTCAGTACCTTTAATTAAATAGCATACGCTGCTACGAGCCGTATAACTTTTTTTCCTTAACTAATTCATTTACTGCACTGGACCCTTCTGCCTTCAGAACACCACCTCAAACCCCTTATGTTTTCCAAGAAGCGATTTTAAGAAAGGAAACAAGAAAAAGGAAGAAAAAACAAAAGTTAAAAAAAAAAAATTCAGACAATTTAATTTCCAGTAGCAAAAGTCCACTCAATTCTCCTCCTCAATATACATTTCTGCCCTGTGGTGGCTCCTCGCCTTTTGAAGCGGCCAATTCAAGCGCTAATTCCTTTCCTCCCCATCAGCCACTGTCAGGAATTCTCCCTTTTTCCCTCTTTTATTGACTTTGGAGCTGTAACACAAGAGCTTTCATACTCAAACCGTTTGCTCACATTCAGTTTGGGTGACACAACCCAATCTGTGCTTAGACCATCTCAACCCAACCTCAGGCCGGAGTTATTTATGGTCATCAGCACAAATCACATCTGGAGAGGGGAGAGGGATTGGGGGGAGAGAAGAGTAAGGAACAACCACAGCTAAAATAGATTAACCATGGGTTTTTTTGGAGGCAGCTAGAGAGCAAGATGCAGCTTAGCTCAGGCTAAAAGACTTTGGGCAAGTTTTCTTCGCAATTTATCCATTTAAGGGTCAGCTTGAGAGAAGGGCTTTTCAATCCATAGAATCACAGAATTGTCTGGGTTGGGAGGAACCTTTCAGGTCCTCGCGTCCAACCATCAACCTACATCTGATAGAAAACCCATCACTAAACCATGTCTCTCAGCACACTGTGAACCCAGCTTGGAAATCCTTCCAGGGATGGTGCCTCAGCCACTGCCCCAGCTGAGGGACAGTGTGGTTTCCAGGGTTTGACAATCCTTTCCATGAAGAAATCATCCCCAGTATCCACTCTAAACCTCCCCTGGGGCAACTTGAGGCCGCTTCCTCTCATCCCATGGCCTGTTCCTTGGGAGAAGAGACCAACCCCCCCTGGCTACACCTTCCTTTCAGGGAATTGGAGAGAGCGAGAAGGTCTCCCCTCAGCCTCCTCTGCTCCAGGCTGACCACCCCCAGCTCCCTCAGCCGCTCTCCAGTTCTCCAGACCCTTCTCTTTGTGCTCCAGACCCCTCACCAGCTCTGATGTCCTTCTCTGGACCTGCTCCAGCCCCTCATGGTCTTTTTTTGTGGTGAGGGTCCCAAAACTGGACACAGCCCTTGAGGTGGAGCCTCCCCAGTGCCCAGCACAGAGGTACCATCACCTCCTTGGTCCTACTCACCATGCTGTTCCCATGTGTGTCTTTTGCTACAAGCCCACACCAAAGTTGTGATAGCTACTTCTCCTGTCCCATCAGCTTTGCAGTTAGAGGCTCCACAACATAAACCCACCCAGAGCTCTGGGCCTCCTTAAGCCCCCAGCATTTTGTTAGAGGATGTTTAGCCTTAATTTCAGGTGGGAATCCTTTCAGCACGCACCCTTAGATCCCCCATTGCCTCCAATACTGAGGATTTACACAGCAAACATCCCTTTCTTAACAGCTCAGCATTAAAAAAACCCTACTTTACGTCCTAGAAGATTATTTACCAGTATTTTCAGTATTTCCACCATCATATAACGGCAAGAAACCCCAGCCAGGCAAGTGCTGGAGATAACGTACACATGAGCAACGGATCTGCTGTGGGAGAAGGGCTTTTTGCAGTTATTTTTGGGGTAGAACAATGCCAGCCAAATAAACCACATCTTAAAAGAACAAACAAAAAAAAAAAAGCCATTATAACAAGAGTCAATGGTTTGCATACAAAAAGGCCACATGAGAGAATTGTATTCCTGGGCTAAAAGCGTCTCTCGCTGCTTTTATTTGCACAACTCTCTCTCTCCGGCCCCTGGGGTCAGAAGGTTGAAGTTTCATATGGAAATAGCCGCCTGTGAGGACGCAGCTCTCACTCTTGGGCCCTCTGGCAAAAGCCAATCTGAATCTCACTTAATATCGCATCCTTGCAAAGGGGATGAATTAAGAGGTTCTGGGAATTGAAAACAGTTTAATTAGCTCCTGCTTGGTCTAGGGCCCAGCTCATTAATTCATCGACAGCCAGGGAAAGCTCACATAGTGGATTTTACCAGAGGAGGCAATCATTTGTAACCACAAATATCACAAAGACAGCATCACTGCCATCTTTTCACATGGCAAGCAACAACTGGAGCTGCAAGAGGTTGTAAAACAAAGTCCTCTGCAACCATCACCTGGGCCAAATTTGCCAGGGCCCACCAGCCCCAGACATGAAGTATTAATAATCTTTACAAGCCTCCTGTTAAGTTAGAATCATAGAATGGTCAGAGTTGGAAGGGACCTTAAAGATCATCCAGTTCCAGCCCACTGCCCTGGGCAGGGACACCTTCCACCAGAACAGGTTGCTCCAAGCCCCATCCAGCCTGGCCTTGAACCCCTCCAGAGATGGGGCAGCTACAGCTTCTCTGGGTGACCTGGGCCAGGCTCTCACCATCCTCACAGCAAAGAATTCCTTTCCAGTATCAAATGTAAATCTCCCCTCTTCCAACTTGAAGCTGTTGCCCCTTGTCTTGTCACTCCACTTCTTGACATATTCACCCACTTCACAAGAGTCATCAGAGCCGAGTTACTAGTGAGGCACAAGATTCACACTGAACTACTTTTATTTAGCATTTGCAAGCGTTTACTCTCTGAGCTCCTTGTGCCCCAGAAGCTCCATGGTGTCGGGCTAAGTGCTGTTAGCACTTCCAGCAAGGGGGAAAAAAGGCCTTTTTCTCCCCAACTTTCCTCTACCCACCACCAAGTTGACAGTCTCTGTCTGCGCCCTTCATCCCCGAGACCTGCTTCAAAGCTTTGCAGGCAGCTTTCGTGCTCAAACACAGCACTTTGGGGTCCTGCACAGATTCCTCTACCCAAAAGTGACCCTTGGGCATCACAGTAAGTCAGCAGGTAGCCAAGACTGCAAAGTTGTAAATTCCAACAGGATATTGATAATTTTCACTGGTTCAAATGGCATGAGGGTGCTCAAACAGGGACTCAAAGTGGTGGGGAACTGCCATCCTTGGATATGTTGAAGACAATGCAACAGGGACCTGAGTAAGTCCAGCTTTGAAACCTCCAGGGCCTTTCCCACCCAAATGGTTTGCAATCCTGAGAAAAAGCTAGAAACAACCTCCCTAGAGCTGGACACCATCAACCACATCATCGTTCAGCCCACCCATTCAATGATGTATATCTCAACAGGCCCTTCAAGACCCTTTAGGCTCTGGAGGAGCTACCCCTATGCTACATTTGAGATTGGCCTCAGCATGGAAACCTGAATGGAGGGGGAGGTAAGAAAACACAGAAAGAATCATCCAGAAAACCTGCAGTTCTCAACCTTCAGATGCAAAACAGAAAGCAACCAAAATGCAACACTATGGGAAAACATCTAAGGGGACAACAACCACAAAGGGTCAAGAGCCAGTGTGATCAGAAGGCACCAAGTCTGATTGCATCTACTGCACTGATCACCCAATGGTCCTCAACTCTCCTTGTCACAACTACAATGGCTGGTCAGCCCTGTGACAGACTAAAACCAAAATCTTCATGTTTTCAAACCAAGATGGTCTTGCCCGTCACTGCAGGCCGATTGCCAGGGGGGCACCCAGCTGGAGAAGCAAAGCCAAATCCACACTTCAAGCACAACACCACAGAGGTGAGACAACCCCAAACTTATCACTTCCCAGAAGATTTTTGGAGGGTGAGGAAAAGGTGAAAAAGCACCTTCCCTAGGGTTGAAGGACACCTCCAGGCCAGGTCTGCTCTGGGGCACCCACAGCCAAGTTTCACACGCTTTGCTTTATCACCAGCCACCCCTCACGATGCCAGGAGCGTTGCTAGGACACCTGCATCGGGCTTCAGCGATTTCAGGCTGAAGATGTGTCAAAGAGCAGCAGGAGGCTCTGAAAAAAAGGAGGAATAAAGTAAGGAGCAAACTGCCAGCAAGAAGCACCACCTGCCTGCAGGAGCCCAGCTCTGCTTCTCCTTCCCATTGGGATTTGCTCTTTATCTGTGACAAAAGACTCAGGGATGGGCTGGCTGGTCCCTGCATGCTTGAACATCTACCAAAGCAGCAGCAGCACCACCTCATTCACCCCTTAAACCTGCACACAGGCTATTTTAGATCCCATTAACATTTTTCAGGTTCATTTGGTTTTTATGGGTTTTTTTCTCATGTGATCACCAAATCCAACCATTAACCCAGCACTGGCCAAACCACCACTAACCCACATCCCTCAGCATCAGGTCTGCCCAGCTTCTAAATCCCTCCAGGGATGGCGACTCCACCACTGCCCTGGGCAGCCCATCCCAAGGCTTAAGAATGCTTTTCATGTAAATATTTTCCCCAGTATCCACTCTAAACCTCCCCTGGGGCAACTTGAGGCCGCTTCCTCTCATCCCATGGCCTGTTCCTTGGGAGAAGAGACCAAACCCCTCTGGCTACACCCTCCTTTCAGGGAATTGGAGAGAGCGAGAAGGTCTCCCCTCAGCCTCCTCTGCTCCAGGCTGAACACCCCCAGCTCCCTCAGCTGCTCCTCAGAAATTCTCCAGACCCTTCTCTTTGTGCTCCAGACCCCTCACCAGCTCTGATGTCCTTCTCTGGACCTGCTCCAGCCCCTCATTGTCTTTTTTTGTGGTGAGGGTCCCAAAACTGGACACAGCCCTTGAGGTGGAGCCTCCCCAGTGCCCAGCACAAGGGGACCATCACCTCCTAAGTCCTGTTCCCCACTCTGTTCCTGATCCAGGCCAGGATGCTGTTGGCCACTTTGGGCACTTTGAGGCAGGGCACAGAGCTGCCACCCCCAGGTACAGGCTAAATACTTTACACCCTAAATCCACTGAAAATGCACTGCCAGCTCCAGAGTTCAAAGAGGAGACATTATGCCTGGAGCAGGAGGAAAAGGCTTTTGAACTTCCACAAAGACTTCTGGAGAGCACAAAGAGGGGTTCTTTGCCCACATATCCAAAGCAGTTGCTCAGGTGGAGCATGCCAAGCCTAAAATTATAGTTAAAGCTAAGCTTAAATCTCAGCCTGCTTCCACATGACATGGAGAATAAAGAAAGCAAACAAGGTCTGGAGAGGAAAGAACCCTGCAATGAACACACACACATACCCCTCCGGAGGCAGCTTTCAGGGAGGTTGGAAGCTAAATTGAAAATAAATTTCAGCAAAAAACACTTTGGCCCAAGCCAAGTGTTGCTGATGAGAACCTGCCTTTAAAGTAAACAGGAAAACTAACACAAGCTGGATTAAATCAGCAAATTGCCTACAGCCAGGAGAGGGGTGCTCAGCAGCCCTGCCCAGGCTGACAATATTCCAGGTTTCACAGCCAGGTGCTAAATCACACCCGTTCCTTCAGGAACCTGCCATCAGCCCTTCCTGCATCAGCATTTTCCTTCCCTTGATTACCCTGGTGTCACACATTGCACAGCAGCAAACTAACCCCTCTATTTCATTTTGCTAGTGTAGGTTTTGCTTGCCTTCCCCTCCTTCCCACCTCAATAATCCCAGTTATTTTCTCCTCTCACGCTCCAAAATTGAGGACTCCTCCAGCAGCTCATTGCTGCCACAGCCAGTTTGGAGTCACAGCAGCACCGGTGGGGTTGACTTCATTAGAATGCAGCATTTTAAATCCCCATCTCAAGTCACTTCACTTGGGGCAGACCTCAGGCTCCCCAAGGGTTTTCTTAGCAAACCACATCTCCCAGCATTCACAACTCTCTCCACCAGCCGTTCCCCCATCACTACATCTATTAAGGCCAGGGTTTTGCTGGCCATACAAGTCTCTAGCATGAATCACAGGGTTTTGCCCATTGTTACCTCCAGCCTCAGGGTTCCACCGTGATGCAGAGCTGTGAGAACCCCCCTATTCATACTTCCTGTTCTCTTGCTTCTACAGCCCTGAGCTCCTGCAATCACACAAGGACCCTACTGCAATAGGGACACCATAGTGCAACCGTTTTAGACACTTTTTAGCACACATATGGTCTTAAATACATATTCAGGAGCTTCCTAGACCAAGGGAGTTCTATAAGCTCCCTCCAGCACAGAGCAAACACACAGCTCTCCCTTAGTCAACAGCTTAAGGGTCACATTACTGATGGCCACCACGTACCACAGCTCTCGCTGGGGCAGGAGATGACTTTGAGAACACACAATCAGCCAAAACAGCCTCAAAACCCTCTAATTTCTAAGGAAATCATTTTACACCCTCCTTCTGCAAGGTCAGAAAATGTAAAAAAAAAAAAAAAATCAAAAAACAACCAATCCCAGCTGCTGTAAAGATTTCAGCCCTACCCTGAAGAGAGGTTCTTGAAAACCCAGCCCCTCTTGCAGGGTGCAGGCTTCCTCCCCAGGGAAATACACCCCATCTCAGACCACTCCAACGAGGCAACTTCACCCGCTTCTGTTACAAAATGAAAATAAAACTCACATTTAGCAGACACTGATGTGGAGCCACTCAAACTTCATCCACCCTCCTTTTCAGCTTCTCCAAAACACTAAGAGCTCCAGCACAAAGCTACCTGGGAGCAAGGAGGAAACTCGTTAATTAACAAACCCTCCCAACCTGGAAAATATCAACCACCTGCAAAACACAATCCCTAGACCCAAACTCAGCTGGGCTCAATTTAAAGCCAAGAGAACAGCATGGGGTGGGGAAGGTGGGGGGTTTGGAGAAGTGTACTCTTGTACAACCCAGTTTTGCAGGAGGCAGCTTGTTTCTGGGGCTTTTAGGCCATGTGATTTCCAAATCAATCACAGAATGGCTAGAGTTAGAAGGGACCTTAAAGATCATCAAGTTTCAACCCCCCTGCCATAGGCAGGGACGCTTCCCACCAGACCCAGTGGCTCAAAGCCCCTTCCAACCTGGCCTTACACAATCCCAGGGATGGGGCAGCCACAACTTCTCTGGGTAACCTGTGTCTTGCCACCATCGCACCAAAGAATTTTTTTCTGGTATCTAATTTAATCTCCCCCTTTCCAGTTTAAAGCAGTTACCCCTTTTCCTGTCACTCCACTCCCTGACAGTCCCTCCCCAGCTCTCCTGTAGCCCCTTCAGATACTGGAAGGCTGCTCTAACGTCTCCCCAGCGTCTTCTCTTCTCCAGCCTGAACAACCCCAGCTCCCTCAGCCCATCTGCAGAGAAGTGCTCTAGATCATATTGGTGGCCCTCCACTGGACCCATTCCAACAGGTCCATGTCCTTTTTATGTTGAGGACTCCAGAGCTGGACACAGTACTTCAGGTGGGGTCTCACGAGAGCAGAGGTGGAGAATCACCTCCTGTGACTCTCAGCCTTGAGGAGGAGAACCTTAAGCAAGCGTCCCCACTGCTGGCATGCATCTGCTGCCCTGCAGGAGAGCTCCAAGGGCTCTTGGGCTGTGTGCTATTTATAGAGGAAGATAGTTGACCCATAGTCGTCTTTTCATGGGAATAAGGTATCTAGGTCCCCGCTGTGTTGCCAGCCACCCCCCAAAGTCCAGGTTCAACTTACCGTACCTGATGTTCTGATGGCCATGGCCCGAGTAGGAGCTGGGGCTGGGGGGAAAAAGGGGGAAAAATGGGGAGAGCACATTGCCACACGATGCAAACGCCTCTGCTGGCAGCTCGGTAGAGATATTGGTTATTTAGGACCTGCAGCCACGTTACGGGGACGCAGCAAATCTTCAGCCTGCTCCTTGGCTGGGTGGATGGAGAAGCCAAAACCTCCAAAGCTGGAAAAACACCGTTTCTGGTGGGTCCCTGAAGGACGAGGCCAGTTTTTCCTCCCAGAGAACTCCTCTTTGTAGGTGATTGATCACAGAATCACAGAATCACTCAGGTTGGAAGAGACCCGTGGGATCATGGAGTCCAACCATCAGCCCCACTCTACCAAGCTCTCCCCTACACCAAATCCCCCAACACCACATCCAATCTACTCTGAAACACGGTCGGGGACGGGGACTCCACCCCCACCCTGGGCAGCCCATTCCAGGCTCTGACCACTCTTGCTGGGAAGAATTCTTTCCTCATGTCCAGCCTAACCCTACCCTGCTGCAGCTTGAAGCCATTCCCTCTCCTTCTATCGCTCATTGCCCGTGAGAAGAGACCAGCACCAACCTCTCTGCAATGTCATTTCAAGCAGTTGTAGAGAGTGATGAGGTTTCCCCTCAGCCTCCTCTTCCTCAGACTAAACAGTCCCAGCTCCCTCTGCTCCCTCAGCATCCCAGCTGATGTTACACCAGCGTCAGGGACTCTGCTGGGAAACCTGTAGTGTAAGAAGTTCCTGTCCTTCTGGAAAACACAACAGGAAAAGGCAAGGTTTTCTCCAGCTTCCTGGTACAAAGCCTTTCTCTGAGCTCTGAAAGATCTGATGATGTACATAAAGGTATACCAGTATCCCTGGGGAAAGAAAGAAGGAAGTTTCTTGGAATAGCCCGGTTTACGCCCAGAATAGCACTGGCATCTTCCCGGGGACCTGCAAGCATTAATTAGTTGTTAAAAGCTTGCAATAATCCGTTTGGTTTTGCTGAGTAATAAATTCATCTGTTCTCCCTCATCTGGGTTTCTGTCCTAGAATTGATTTATTTCATTCTTTCTTTTTAATGCAGTCTCCTCTGAAAGAAAGAAAACGTATCTTTAGGGTGAAACTTCCAGCCCCTCCCCTCCCTGGCCCCGACTACCCAGCCCTCAGCAGCCTGCACTTGCCGAAACCTCAGGCTGCATTTCAATTCCTTGCAGGGCAGCAGCACCAGGCAGGGGGAAACCCAGAAAAAAAAAACCCAGCCAGTTCTTTTCAACAGGAGCCTGCAAAGGCATCGCCCCCTTTTTTCCAAAGAGGAAACTGAGGCAGGAGACAAGAATTTGCCCTCTCAGACCTGTGGCGGTTCTTGGGATGATGCCACCGGCCTGGAGCAATTCAGGGACTGAGGGAGTGGGAAAGGGTTGGCTGGGGTAGGCTGAGATGGCTTCTAAAGTTGTCCCCACCTACCAGGGTGTCCCTTCCTTTGGGGGTCACCCTTTGCTAAATTTACAGCAATGCCTTGAAACAGGGAGTGCTGAGGAAGGGGGGGATTGGAAATGCCATCAGCGGGGAGCCTCCCCCAGCCCCATCAGGCTGCTCCCCCTTTCCTCCTCTTGCATTTTTAGGCAATGCTGCCATCGAGTGGTTCAGGAGCATCCGGATGCGGGAAAAGCCCTCGGCCACCTCAGCCACTCGACCCCTCTGCGGTCACCCAAGCAGCCCCTGCTGATTGAAATCTATCTCCCCCTTCATCCACCCCAGTGTTAAAAAGCTCAGTCTCACTTTAACTTCGGACCTGCTGTTGGGAACTAAAGATATTCAGTCCCCTGGGCTTCCCTAAGGGGTGATGAGCCAAACATCCTCCCTCCACAACGCTCAGCCATGCAATTCAAACCTGAATTTCTCCCAGGTTTCAGGGAGGAGCAGCTTTCCCTGGGAGCGGTTTCTCCAGTTCAATGCTCCTCTGTCACCAATTTGGGAAGCTGTGTCCCCCAGATGCGATTTGGGGACATCCTTTAGCAAACCAGAGGGACATGCTCAGCTTTCCAAAGGAATTATTTTTTTTCTCCTCTTCATTGGTACATCCCGAGTGAAAAACCGGCTCTCCCGGCAGACAGCGACACAGTTGGGTTTGGGTTTTTTTGCCCACGCTTGTCAGTATCACCCCACCGAAGGAGTAAGTTAAAATCACCCCTGTCAGATGGATATCATAGACCCAGAGACTGGGGAAGGTGCGAATCTCTGTTTGCCATTTAATTAAATACCAACAGCTTATTTGCAGGAGAAAAGACTCTTCACAGGGGTTCCACCAGGCCGGCAGGAACGGCGGCTGCTTTCTGAGCAAAGGGGCGCTCAAATGAAAGGTCCCGGTTGGGGCGGTCGGAAGCCGGTCCCACCGGAGCGGGCAGACCTTTTCCTTCTTCCAGAAGTCAAATGTGTGCTTCGTTCTTGGAGGACGCAAAGCACTCGCCGCGGCGTGTGAAGCCATTTGGAGAAATCCCACGGCTGTCACATCGGCAAGTTTCACAATAGATAATTAGGATAGAATATAGGCAATATATACGCTTGCTTTAACAGTGTGGTTTAAACTCCTGGGGGCTTTTTAGAGCACATTTGGGACAGATGCTTGTCACACCCCCTAAAAAAGGATACAAATAAGGAAGAATTTGAGGGCAGAGAGGTTGGAGAAGGGATGAGGAGGTGTGAAAATGAGGTGCAAAGGGGTTCCGGGAAAGCTGGGGGGCTCCTGCCCGCTGGGAAGGGCAGCTCTGCGGGGAGCGGGGGGACTGCAGCCCCCACCCCCCCGGGGGAGCCGGGGGAGGACTCTCGGTGCCGGCTCTGCCCATCGCTCGCTGGCACCGCCCGCCC
>VZTM01035039.1:115964-126162 GCA_013400555.1 Jacana jacana | reverse complement strand
CCCCCCCGCCCCCCCCCGCCCCGCTTATAAAAGCCCCCGTCGTGGCTCGTCTGCCGCAGCCGGCTCCGCGGCACCGGCTGCGCCTCGGCTCCCGAGCCGGGAGGGACCCGCACCCCGAAACGGCTGCACCCCGAGCCAGGAGTGACCCGCAACCCTCTCCCACCCGCACCCCGAACCGGCTGGACACTGAGCTGGGAGGGACCCGCATCGGTCCTGAACCGGGAGGGATTTGACTCCCGCATCCTGCTCCCATCCTGAACCGGGAGGCGCCTGCATCCCGACCGGGGAGGGAGCCGATTTCCCGCTTCAGTCCCGAACCGGGAAGGACCCGCATCCTGAACCGGCTGCACGCAAAACAGGAGGGATCCTCATTCTGCTCCCTCCCTCATCCCCGGGAAGAACCCGTATACCTCTCCAGTGCTGAACCGGGAGGGATCCACATCCTGCTCCGATCCTGAACCGGGAGGAATCTGTGCCCCAGTGCAGCTGCAGGCGAGCCCAGAGGGACCCCTGCCCTGAACCAGCTGTGGATCCCAGTCCAGCTGTGCCTGAAGTGGGAGGGACCCGTGCCCCAACATGGCTGGGCACCCTGCTCCAGCTGCACCCAGGGACAGG
This sequence comes from Jacana jacana, assembly GCA_013400555.1. Taxonomy (NCBI): domain Eukaryota; kingdom Metazoa; phylum Chordata; class Aves; order Charadriiformes; family Jacanidae; genus Jacana; species Jacana jacana. The sequence goes on along the minus strand of VZTM01035039.1, from coordinate 125,547 downwards.
ATGGACATGCACCCCGGACTGGACGTGCACCCTGGACCAGCCATGCACCCCAAACCAACTGCACCCTGAACCAGAAGTGCTGTACCCCAAACTGGCTGCACCCAGACCTTTGCTCTGAACCAGCTGTGCACCCCAAACAGGCTGCACCCTGAACCAGGCGGAACCTGCGTCCCAAAGCATCTGTCTCCCCGCTCCGGATACGATGGATAACACTCTGCCCTTGGAAGCGGAGCTGGAGCACCAGTGGCTACTCAACACCTCCCTGAACGAGTCCTTCTCGAACCAGTTCGTGCAGCCCCCATGGCAGGTGGCCCTGTGGGCCATCGCCTACGCCCTCATTGTGGTGGTCTCAGTGGTGGGGAACGTGGTGGTGATGTGGATCATCCTGGCTCACAAGAGGATGCGCACCGTCACCAACTACTTCTTGGTGAATCTGGCTTTCGCTGAAGCCTCCATGTCCGCCTTCAACACGGTGGTGAACTTCACCTATGCCATCCACAACGAGTGGTACTACGGGCTCTTCTACTGCAAGTTTCACAACTTCTTCCCCATTGCCGCCGTCTTCGCCAGCATCTACTCCATGACAGCCATCGCCCTGGACAGGTGAGCTCTGAGCGTTGAACCCCAAACCCTCCCCAAACCCAGGTCTGCCTAACCCCGGGTGCTGGGCTCGGCTCCTTCTGAGCTCCGGGAGAACATTGCCATTAAAATAAAGCTCTTTTTGGTAAAAGAGGGCTAAAAATAACCCCTCTCCCTGCCCTGTTTGCAGGTGGCTTCAGGAATCTTTTGTCAGCTCTGCAAAAGGAGCTTGAGAGCTTGTTGCCACCTCCATGCATGTCGGTAGTGGTTCTTGGGTGTGCATCTGTAGCATCGCTGTCTTCCTTCCCATCTCCTCAGCAGAGCCATGCTTTCCTGTCCCAGACCCCTCATTTAAAAGGAACCTCGATAGCCCAAAATGGCATCACCTCATGACGTAAAGTAGGTGCTTGTGTCGGACGTGGCTGTACTGCAGGAGCTGTTTCACAGTGCTTGAGCTGGGCTGGGAACTGTCAAAGGAGCCTCGGAGAGAAGCTTAGGCTCGGGAACGGCATCTTGACCTGGCGAGCGTGTTGTCACGTTGCGTGCTGGCCGGTGTCCCCAAGCAAACCCACCCCAGTTAGATCAGTGTGGGCCAGGGACTTCCCTCCTGCTGCTGCAGCCAGCATGGCTTGATTGGGGTTTTCTTGTCCCCCTGATGGCCTAGGGCTGCCGGCGGACTGAGGTCCCACGGGTGTTCTGCCGCGACCAAAAGTTCAAGCAATGCTCGGTAGGGCGCGGTGGCACGGGGGGACTCTGCCTTCTCCACCAGAGGGGATGAGGGACGTTGAAATACCTATGCACCAGGCACCTCCGCTGCGCATCCCTCCTCCTTTCCCTCCCTCTCCAAGAAAGCTTCTGCTTGATGGCATTCTCCCACCGGTGCTAGAGATAAATCGAGGCTCTCGCACAGCTCTGCTGTTCCCTTTCGAGCGCCAGCATTTCAAGCGCAACAGATAGTTTGGTTTTTCTCCCCCACCGCAACATATTTCCCTGAGACAGCTCGGCTCTGCAACGCCTCTTTTGGGCCCTTCCTCCCCGGGTGTAAATGGCGTTTTGGCTGGGGATACATGCAAAAAAGGCCGGGGGGGAGCCGGGGGGGGGGATGTTTTACATTGTCACACGCCAGCAAATTTTGAGCTGCTGTCTAAAGGCTGCCCAAACTGGCACGGATCTTTCCCTACAAGAAATTACAGCAATGCCACAACTCCCGCGCTGACAGCTTGGGAAAGGGAGCTCGGGATGGATGATACTCCCTAAGTTGTTAAAAAAAAACAAACCAACAAACAATATCCCCCTCTCCCTCAAAAGAAATCAGACATTTCCAAGCTCTTGGATCGGAGATGTGGGAAGAGTTAAGGCAATAACGAATAAAAAAAGGAATACTAGCAGCGTATCTCTGTTCCTCCCTGATGGTGTTGCTGGCTCTGCTTCAGGAGCATCTGCCTGTAGAGAATGTTGGGGATCAGCCAGCAAAACCCCTTCCAGGTTAGGATGAATTAGAGAAACTATTATTATTTGTTAAATAGTTTAGGTTTTAAGCTTTGGTCTGCACCCTGGAATAACCAGAAAAGCGACACTGCCAGGAGAAGCTGGAAGAGCGTGTGTAAAATGGGCAGCAATGGCAGGTCTGGGAGCCTGGGGCTAAATTTTAGGAGGAAATTCCCATTTCCAGCTTTCTTCTTGTATCTGCAAACCTTGAACAGAGGCTTGGTTTTCCTATGTCTGGCCTGCAAAACCTGTGCGTGCAGGTTTGGCTCACCCACAAAGAAGGACCCAAAAGGCACTGCAGCCTCAGTGTCCAAAAACCTCCTGCTGCGTTTCTTGGCCCCAAATTTCCAGCAAGGTGGGAAATGAGGAAGGCGAAGGCAGCAAAACCCATCTTCTGCCCCTCCACGGGCGAGCAGCAGGCAACAACATCTCCAGGCACTGGAAAATTGCTTGTTTTCCGGTGTCTGAGACTTGACAATAGTAACTCCAGAGTATGAAATGCAGGAAGTTATTCCAGGAACCCAAAAGGGAAGAATTTGTCCTGGCAAACAGCAAAAAGCTGGGTGGGAATAAGGAATGCAAATATCTGAATTTGGAGCAGCAGAACCAGGTAGGGCTCACTAAAATGGGTTACAGTGCTAGCCAGGATGTACCTGACATCAAACATGACTGCAGTCTTGATTTTCATCAAAAATGAGGAAAGCAGAATTGAATGTGCCTCGTGTTCCCAGACTGTATTAAACCATCTATCAACAGTCGGATCCGGAGTCTGAAGGCTCAGAGGAGCACCAGCCTGCAAATTGCTCCCCTAAATCATCTCTGCTTCTGCTTTCTGCAAGCAATTTCCAGACCGTCCTCACCCGAGGATACGCAACCACCTTGGAAAGACTCGGTAGAGCCCTAAGAGAGTCATTGACAAAGCGTTGCAGGACGTGCCACGGCTTTGAGACAAGGAAAAAACAAAAGCAAAAAGAATTTTGCTTGAAGCAAGACCATCCACTTTTTTCCCCAGAACCTGGGCACAACCGCCCCACAAAAGTTAAGCCTATAGCAAGTGTTATTCTGAACCCTGCAACAATAGCAGGAAATTCGGGAGTCGAGGCGGGCAGCTGGCAAAGCCTGCTCAGGAAAAGCCCTGGTGTTGCTCCTCAGCATCCTGCACAAATGGGGGCTGAACACCTCGCTCTGGCACCATGCAGTGTGCCACGTCCCTCGGGTGTGGGGTATTAGTGCCAGAGCGCATCACGTATCCCCTTCCAGCTTCAAACTCCCCCTGTAAATTATTTAACTCGAAAGAGACAGACAGAAAATCCTAATTTAATTACATTTCCCTCCCACCCCACGTCTTCCAGGAAGTGGGCACCCAGCAGTGCCCACGGGGAGTCCAAAGTAATTGGCAGCCACACTTAGATAAAAAAACAAACTCCAAATTTTTGACATCCCTAAGGTACAACCTCTATGGCACAGGGGATGGAGCATCCTCATCCTCAGACAAACTCTTGACATTTTTCTCTCTCCTCGGGACCCGCAACAATTTCTGAGCAGCACCCCTCGCCCGCACCATCAGCCAACTTCAGAGGAGTGAGTTGCCATGCTGATGGACAACTGGGAATGTGGTTGGAGGTGAAGATCCTGGATTACTTACAGAATTGGGGGGGGCAGAGGGCAGCGGAAAAATCATCTTAGATCTCAAACCTTTAAGTGAGCTAAGCCGAAACCCCACAGATTGAATCCATCCTTATGAGCAGGGCGAGAGCTCTGCCATGAACCCGGGGAAAAACAGATTGTGCAGCACTTGGGCTATTTAATACAAAGCAATTTTCCTTTATTTCTGCTCAAAAGCAGCAATAAAAATGATAAATGGTGGGACTGACCTCTTAAAACCCCGACACCAATGTGCTGTTTTCACTCGTTAAAAAGCAGGGGGGTCTCCCACCTCCACCAGTATCAAACACTGCCAGACCAGCACTGGACTGGGCAACTGAACCAGAATCTTCTTTACATTCCCTTTTTAATTTCCAAATGGGTGATCAACTCACATTAGGTGTCTTACGATCCATCATTTGAGCAGCAGGAGCTGCAGGAGAAACATCAAATCTGCAAACCTTCGTTCACCACCACGGCTCCTAAAACTGCCGCTCTGCAGCCGGGATCTGGTAATATCTCCCCAACCCCGTTTTATTTGCAGCAGAAAAACTGGCTCAGAAAATTATTTACTGTTCACTAGGCTGAACTCCCAGCTTAGACAAACCAGCTGAATATCAGGAATATATTTGCCAGCTCAGCAACCCCATGCCTTCCCCGAGAAGTGATTACTGCGGAAAGAAACCCTCCGGAGCGGACAAATTACATCAGTGCACAGGCAGGTTAATTAGTCATTTACACCTTAATACAGCACCAGTTATATATTATTATTATTTCTTTTTTTTAATCTTGAATTAATGGACTTCTGGGGTTTGCAGAGCAGGACTTTGATCCGCGCCCGGCGCTGTGTACGCTGTGTAATCTTGCTCTGGTGGGAGGTGATTTGGAAGATGGAAGGGAGGGGAAAGCAAAAAGGAGCCTAGGTTTTGGGACAGCAAAAAAAACAAGCAGCTTTCTGTATTCCTGAAAAATTAAGCATCTCTGGACACAAAAAAAAAAAAACAAACCAAAAACAAGAAACCAACCCTGAAGCTGCTGGATGCCCAGACCACAGAGCTGGTTCCAAGCACTGGCTTAAAAAGCAGGGAAGTGGGGATGGACAAAGAAACGTCAAGGCAGGTTTATGCCCCTGCTCCCAGCAGTAGTCTCTGATCTTACGGGGAATTAACTGGAATTAACCCCTGCTGCCCACCCCCGCCACCCAAAACCACCCACTAGGTCTGAATTCAGCCTGTCAAAAAACAAATTATATCTTTTTCCCCCCTTTCCTTTGGAAAGAAGAGCAAGCTTGAAATTCCCATGGTGATAAATATAGAACTAAAATGAATATATGGAACAAATACAGAACTGAAATGAACTAGTGACAGTTTATGGCTGGGAGAGGCAGGAGACCCAGGTTTTGGGGCTGATGACGGTGCTCAGCGGTGACCTAGGCACAAGCCACCGTGGGAGTTTGAGGGCCTCTGGTGGGATATTAGTTTTACTCAGCAGCTTTCTTAAATTATACCTTAATTTACTCTTAATTTCTCAATGGCCCAGTAGGAACCACTCATGCACTGAATGCATCAGGTCTCATGGGTCATCAGCCCTGCAGTTTGTGTGACTTCTTTTTGTTCTCCCTCTTCACCCTCCAGCTATAAACCAGTGCCAGGACTAATCGGTCAATAAGGTCATATTGGTGCCTCAATCTGTATCTGCAGAGTCTCAGCAGGGCTGGCTCATGTTTTGGGACCTTCTCTCCTCTCCCATCCCATCAACAAACACTATGCCTGCAGGAGGGAGCTCTGCACCTCCTTCACAACCCACGGCAACTACCTAGGGCTAGATCCTATTTCACCTGCATTTGGCTTTGAATTAAAACCGAGCATGTCCGTGGGGTTTGCAATGCAAGAGGTACTCTGCAGAAGCTCAACATGAGCTGGAGAAATTTGATGTAAAGCTCAAGAACATTCACCCTGGAGAACAGGAAGTTCTGGAGAGTCCTCAAGCCCCTTCCAGTCCTTCAAGGGGCTCCAGGAAAGCTGGGGAGGGACTCTGGATGAGGAAGGGGAGCCGTAGGAGGAGGGGGAAGGGTTTGACCCTGAAAGAGGGGAGATGGAGCTGAGTTCTTCCCTCTGGGGAAGAACTTCTTGGCTGAGAGGGCAGTGAGAGCCTGGCCCAGGTTGCCCAGAGAAGCTGTGGCTGCCCCATCCCTGAAGGGGTTGAAGGCCAGGCTGGAGGGGGCTTGGAGCCACCTGGTCTGGTGGGAGGTGTCCCTGCCCAGGGCAGGGGGTTGGAACTTGAGGATCTTGAAGGTCCCTTCCAACTCTAGCCACCCATCATTCTATCAAATTAAGAGCAGCTTTGCTAAAGCTCTAACAATCCCCCCAAATCCCGCAGAGCACCTTCCCCACCACGTGCTCTCTGACATGCCCTGGGCATTGGCTACGGAGCAAACATCAATGAACTCACACTCAACCCAGGGTTGTGCTGCTGTAGCTCTTGCTGCACAATACCTCAGGACATGAGATTTATTTTTAAGTACATAAAAAAAAAAAAAAAAAGATATTTTCTTCTTGTCTTTGGTCTCTGGGGCTTTAAAGCCCCTTACAACCCAAACCATTCCATGATTCTATGTGCCCAAAGGAAATACCAAACTGTTTTCAGAAAGGAAAGATGCTACGCCATATGGGTGCTGCAGGGAAATGCTGGTGAGACACCTGCAACCTCCTGCTTGATGAAGACACTTTGCTGAGCGTTAAGCATCAGTCATGCCTCAGGGCAGGAACACACTGTCCATCCCTCAGGTTGGGTAAGGAAGACCCAGAGCTGCTCTGGAGGTACCTGACCCACCTCAGTCCAGGGCATCTGCTCTGACTTCATTGCAAATCCCCCTGGGACCGACCCTCCACCAAACCCCTCTTTGCTCAGGACGGGACACGGTTGTGCAATAGAACACCCAGCACAACCTCTGCATCCTCCTGGTTGCTCACCTCTTTATCTGTCACACCCTTATTACTTAGTGAAGCAGATAAGGAAACTCGGGGATGAAAGACGCTTCATAAAGTTTTTTTGCTATTGTATTAATCTCATCTCCACGAGGGTGGAAACGTTAGCTAACCAGACAGACTCCAGATTTCCAGATGCAATTAAGAGATGGCTGCGCTGCCTCGAATGCCTTATCTATTTAATAACCGATACTCGGAGCTACCCTGGTACCATGTTATATTTCAAATGTATCGTCATGGTAACACCCCTCCCCAAATCGCAATAAAATATTTAACAGCAAATTACCAACGTCACCAAACAGCATCTGGCGTAACGCTGTGTCCTTTATTACCTAGCCCATTAAATATGGTGGATTTACATCAGAAAATGGTTTGGGTTGGAAGGGACCTTTAATGTCAGAGCCCAACCATCAACCTAACTCTGATAAAAATCATCACTAACCCGTGTCTCTCAGCACTCTGTCAACCCATTCTTTAAATCCCTCCAGGGATGGCGACTCCACCACTGCCCTGGGCAGCACATCCCAAGGCTTAAGAACCCTTTTCACGTAAACATTTTCCCCAGTATCCACTCTAAACCTCATCTGGGGCAACTTGAGGCCCCTTCCTCTTGTCCCATGGCTTGTTCCCTGGAAGAAGAGACCAAACTCCCTGGCTACACGCTCCTTTCAGGGACTTGGAGAGAGTGAGAAGGTCTCCCCTCAGCCTCTTCTGCTCCAGGCTGAACACCCCTAGCTCCCTCAGCCGCTCCTCAGAAGCTCTTGAGACTCTTCTCCTTGTGCTCCAGACCCCTCACCAGTTGCCCTTCTCTGGACCTGCTCCAGCTCCTCAAGGTCTTTTTTGTAGTAAGGGACCTGGAACTGGACACATCCCTTAAGGTGGGGCTTCCCTGGTGCCCAGCACAGGGGGACCATCACCTCCCAAGTCCAACTCACCACACATGAGATGTGGTGGAAATGGCACAAGGAAAACGCAACTGTGAGGGCATCGGGTCTGTTCTGGAAGGAGCTGGGCAGCCCTGAACTTCCAAAAATTTAACAGTGGGTTGTGCCTGAACATGACGATTCCACCCAAAACAAGAGTGACTGCAGAGCATTTTATTTTAAGGACCAGGTATTTCTCAGCCTTTCCAACCCAACACCCGCAGGCAAACAGCCCCTGTTCCCGCTGTTGTCCTGCACGGGGACAAAACCTTTCCCTAAGGCAGGAAACCCTCAACCAAAAGCCAATTCCCTGCAATAAATCTGTACCTGAAGACCCCGTGGTGGTTTGTCACCAGCCTCAGGGCAGGGTGCTCACATGGGGACATGGTCCTCTTCGTCACCTCCTGCCAACAACCATTCCCAGCAAACCGCAACACTCACATTTTACGGATGGGAAAACCACTCTCTTGAATGGCAGAGGAAAGAAAAATAATAAATCTCTCTAATAGGATACAGCATCTTAGGGAGATGGGCAGAGTGAGGCCACAGAGGCACTCTGCGAGGAGAAATACGAGCTAACAAACTCATTAGCTTTGCTTTCTGGTCCCGTGGCCGAGCCAAGGAGGGCAGCAGCTCCCCGGCACTTAAGCTCTGATCGATGTCTCTCGTGCCCGGCACTGCGAAACCATCATGGGGCCAAGTGCCCACCAGCACCCTGCAGGCACCCAAACCATAGGTCCCAAGCGACCTCTGAAATATTCCCTTGGGGATGCTCTAGGTTCAGCTGCTCATCAGGATTAAAAATGGGAATGATAACAGTTTTCCCAGACAGGGGCTCTGACAGGGCAGAAAAAAATGTAATAAAAAGGGTCTGGGTTGCCTGGAGGAGCTGGTATTACAGACCATAAGAGTGCTGGAGTGCACCCCCTGCCCACACTCTGTCTTTCCATCTGAACACAGACTTGTTTGGATTCATAAAGAAAATAAATAGATTAGTGAGCTTTTTTTGTTGTTGTTTTTTGTTTCTGAAAGGCAAAGTCATGATTGACGCGATATTTTGCTTCCCTAATGGGTCAAGGCTTGGCTGCAGCACCTTTCCTGGGAGAGAGAACCTACATAGAGCTTTGGAGTCCTCAACATAGGAAGGACATGGGCCTGTTGGAACAGGTCCAGCGGAGGGCCACTGAAATGATCAGAGGGCTAGAGCACCTCTCCTATGAGGACAGGCTGAGAGTTGGGGTTGTTCAACCTGGAGAAGAGAAGGCTTCAGGGCAACCTTAGAGCAGCCTTCCAGTATCTGAAGGGGCTCCAGGAGAGCTGGGGAGGGACTTATTATAAGGGAAGAGAGCCATAGTCCCTGCCCAGGGCAGGGGGTTTGGAACTCAATGATCTTTAAGGTCCCTTCCAACTCTAACTATTCTGTAACTCCATGAGAAGACAACCTGGAGGTACTCATGGCACAGCTCCACAGCATGAGGTTATTTTTCCACTTTACATTTACTGGCTCAGAAGGAAGGTTTTATTTTAAGGTAACCAAAACCCCACTGTAAAAAAAACACACTACAAGGGAGGGTTTGCCTCAAAACTGAGGGGAACTGCAAGAAAGCCAAGTGTCTTCCTGGGAACCTGTGTTCTGGATGCAAAACAAGATCCAGTGGTGGCCAAAAAAGCACCAAAACCCCCAACTATCCAAAGACAGGAATAGACACAAGCCTATTGGGAAGAGAAACACAGAAAGTCCAACGGGCCTACGAGGGAATTAGTTATTTGAGCACAATGGACCCAGCAGTGGAAGAAGGCACAAGAAGCTGCTTGCTCCCAGTACTGAGGCTTTTCCATCCCAGTATAAGCAAGACAGCAGCTGTGATCAGAGCTAAGGCAGCCACAAGACCATATTCTCTGCTCCCCCCACCTCCCTGGATTGATTTTGTATTAAATGTTCTTGAAAAAGGGGGGGGGGGG
>VZTM01035039.1:72856-115953 GCA_013400555.1 Jacana jacana | reverse complement strand
TGGAAAAAAGGGGGGGGGGGAGGGAGGAGAAAAAAAAAAAAAAGGAAGCAGAGGAAGCAGTTATTAAAAAGTTAGGACAAATTTCTGCTTAGTGATACAATTATTGTATAATTATATGATATTTTGATATGAAATAATGATCTGATTATTTTCAGAATGTTTGTACATTTCCATCTATCTCCAGCACTCTTATGGTCTGTAATACCAGCTCCTCCAGGCAACCCAGACCCTTTTTATTACATTTTTTTCTGCCCTGTCAGAGCCCCTGTCTGGGAAAACTGTTATCATTCCCATTTTTAATCCTGATGAGCAGCTGAACCTAGAGCATCCCCAAGAGAATATTTCAGAGGTCGCTTGGGACCTATGGTTTGGGAATCATCAAATTGTCTAGGTTGGAAGGGAACTCTGAGATCATCTAGTACAACAATCAAGCCAACTGATAAAAACCATTGCTAAACCATGTCCCTCAGCACTCTGTCAATTCATCTTTTGAATCGGTCCAAGGATGGTGCCTCAATCACTGCCCTGGGCAGCCCATCCCAAGGCTTAAGAACCCTTTCCATGTATACATTTTCCCCAGTATCCAACCTGAACCTCCCCTGGGGCAACTTGAGGCCCCTTCCTCTTGTCCCATGGCCTGTTCCTTGGGAGAAGAGACCAAACCCCGCTGGCTACACCTTCCTTTCAGGGACTTGGAGAGAGCGAGAAGGTCTCCCCTCAGCCTCCTGTTCTCCAGGCTGAACCCCACAACTCTCTCAGCCTGTCCTCCCAGCAGAGGGGCTCCAGCCCTCCCAGCATCTACAGGGCCTCCTCTGGCCCCGCTCCAACAGCTCCATTTCCTTCTGATGTTGGTGACCCCAGAATGGCACAAGGGGAAGAGTATGACAAGGGGAAAATGAGATAAATGTTTGCAGAAACAAGGAGACCTTGATGCACCACCAACCACTGTACCAGGGCGTCATCAGCACCCATTGCCTTGGCTCTTTCTAACCAGCTACAGTTTCAAGCACCAAGCAGATTTTTGAGGGATAATTATGAGGTGGATATTCAGCTGCACAAAGACAATAAGGTTTGGTACTCTGGGGGTGAGGAAGAGCAGACAGCAGTATCTCCGGACTATTTATCTATTAATCCTTACGACTTTGCCCCTGCAAGTGGCCACCCAGCAGTACAATAGAGAGTATTTTTCATCTTGGAAAAAAGTAAAAGGAAAAACAGTTCATTCTCTGAAAGGAGAATGGATGAAGGGAGAAACAGAGGAGGTTGCAAACACCTCAGGCAGTAACACATGCCAAGAAATGCAATGTTTCTCCTCTTCCCAAAGCTTGACATGGAGCCGGGGGGGGGGGGGGGAATAAATAAAAAAATTCACAACATTGTCACTTAATCCTTCCAGCGCTGTTGGTTGCTGCCAGCTTTGCAAAACCAGATTTGCAGAGGGATGAATTCCATCTGCCTTATTGCCTCTGGAGCTTTCCTCGTGAATGACGACTGATGTTTAGGGGAAAAGAGCCCAGGAGCCGGAGCAGATCCAAGTGGCATCTCAGGTCACCCATCCCACACCATCCAGCGCTCCTACTTTTAGTTCTCCTCCTGTAATACTTGCCCCTGGGATCTGCCACAGGGAGACGGCTTTGCGCGGGTGCAAAACTCCCAGGCGCTGCCAAAGCGGCTGCTGCCAGATGGCAGCGTCGGGGCTGGCTTTGTACAAATTGGTCTTCACGGGAGCAGCCAGTTTGTGGTTGTGTTCACAAAGCTGCTTTTCAACTAGAATTCAAGGAGCATCTCAAATCGGAATCACACTTTGAGGGTAAGATGCTGCAAGAGAATTAGAGTATTGACTGGGGAATTCTTCATAAAGAGATTATTTGCTGCTTTTGGCAATGTGTGGAGCAAGGGGCTGCCAGGAGTGTGTCAAAAGTCTGACCTCCACACAAGGAAGACCTAAACAGCCCCAAAAGTTGCAATGTTGGGCCTTTCCCGCTTTGATTTCTCCTTTTCCCACCTTGCAGGTACACGGCTATCATCCACCCACTGCAACCCCGGCTCTCTGCCACCGCCACCAAGGTGGTCATCGGCGTCATCTGGCTGCTGGCTTTCCTTCTGGCATTCCCCCAGGGCTACTACTCGGTGACGGAGAAGCTGCCAGGTCGGCTGGTGTGTCTGGTGGAGTGGCCGGAGCACAACACCAACGTCTATGGGAAAACGTGAGTTGGATTCTATCCAGCAGCAGGGACAAGTCACCATACAGAAAAAAAACTGTGCAAAATATATATAAAAATATATATGTGTGTATATACATATATATATATAAAAATATATATTTCACAGAATTTTCGGAGTCGGAAGGGAGCTCTAGAGCTCACCCAGTCCAATGCCCCTGCTAAAGCAGGGCTGCCCAGAGCACATCACTCAGGGCTGCATCCAGGTGGAGCTTGAAGGTCTCCAGAGAAGGGGACTCCACACCCTCTCTGGGCAGGCAGCCTCTGCCAGGGCTCTGACACACTCACCCCAAAGAAGTTCCTCCTCATATTGGAATGGAACTTCCCGTGTTCCAGCTTGTGCCTGTTGCCCCTTGTCCTGTCACTGGGAACCACTGAGAAGGGTCCGGCTCCATCCTCCTTCAGCCCACCCTTCAGATCCCTGTGAGCATGAAGAAGGTCTCCCCTCGGCCTTCTCTTCTCCAGGCTGAAGAGTCCCAGCTCTCTCAGCCTTTCCTCATCAGGGAGATGCTCCAATCTCTCCATCATCTTTGTTGCCCTACACTGGACTCTCTCCCGTAGTTGCCTGTCTCTCCTGAACTGGGGAGCCCAGAACTGGAGGCAGGATCCCAGTTGTGACCTCACCAGTGCAGAGCAGAGTGGGAGAGCGACCTCCCTCCACCTACTGTCCAGGCTCTTCCCGATGCAGCCCAGGATTCCATTGGCCTCTTGGCCACAAGGGCACATTGCTGGCTCATGGATAGTTTGTATAAAAAAAGCAAAGTGAGGAAGGATGGGAATGACTCAAAGCTCCTTGGGATGGGGAAATCCTCCCTTTACACCAGGTGTACCTCCCAGGTACACCAGTGCTACGCAGCTGGCAGTACCAAACTCTCCATCCCTATCACGCTGGGGCACATTTTGGTTAATTTAGGTGAATTTAACGCTTCTAGCAGGCCAAACGTTGCCCCACAGTCTCTGCCCTTCTTGGATGCTTATCCTCAACAGAAACTCATATGAAACTGCAAAGATATTACATTTTGGCTGTAGGGATGGTGTCTGTACTGCCCCAAGGGGCTTATCCCTACACACAGGTTTGGCTCTGTTTTTTCCAACACCTTTTGTGCAACCCATTTCTCTAAAGGCTTCCCGGGGTAAGAGGTATTCCTCAAGAGGTAAATAGGGTTTTACCAAGGGTAACTTAGCCAGGAAATAACAGGAAAAAAATAAAATGGTTTAAGAATTACCAAATCCAAATGCCCTAAAATTCACTCAACTGCATGCTACAAAAAGAGGCTCAGTGGCATCAGCTCAGGCTGGGAGGCAAACACTGGGCTTGGAGGGCTCAGCAGGATTCTCTTTCCTTCCCGTTAAGGTGCCAGCTAATTAAATCTGGCATTTCCAAAGGGTCTGGGCAACCCCGCTGCTCTGCCAGTGCAGCAGTCCTCCGTGGTTTGCTCTTTGAAGTCCATGAGTCGTACAGCGAGTTAAATGTCACGGATTGAGGAAAAAGGGGGGGAGGGGAGGGGCACGACAGAAAATAAAGGAATTTGTGATCTCCAGTCCCGTGGAGCCATTAATTAAGGCTGTGAAATTGTGCTGAAGCCAAAGCATGAAACATACAGGCACAGAGAAATGTTTAAAGCCAACCCAGAGCCTGGCAAACGTCTCTCCACAAGACAAGTGAGATGGGTTTGCCAGTCAGCTGGTTGCAGAGACCTGGAGGGTATCATTTATTATCTTCTCATTTATTTGCATTGCAAGGCAGGTATGGCAAGAACTAAGCTGGGGCTGGCCCAGATCATCTCCCAAGGTGTTTTCCAACCTTCATTATAATAAATACAGCCAGAGCGAGGGAACATCGCTGGCTCAGACGGCCCGCCACGGGGATGGGATGGGGGTGACCCCCCTCCCAGACCAAAGCAGCAACTGATGCAAGATCAGGGCCCGACTTTGACAGACCATTTGCCATTCAGCTGTAACGCTGGGGCCGTTGCTTTTTCAGATATCTAATTCAAGAGAAAAATGCCACCATTAACCTATGACTGATTTGCCGCTGGAGGCCGGGCGCCGCTTCAAAGCCTGAGCATCCCATGCTCTTGGGTGAGCCAGGCCTTCTGCAGACAGAGAAGGGTGAGCCAGGAAAGCAGATGCTAAACAGAAGCTTCTTAAATAGCCAAACCCCAAATATTTGGTGGGGTCAGAAAATAACTCACGGCTCAGCAGCGTCTCTCCAAACTGTGTGAACTCACTTGCGCAGTGCAGAGCCCGGGATGTTATTTTACTGCCCCAAAATAACTGTGCAGGGACAGGTGCTGGCGCCGCTGACAAACACCCTCCCCTGCTCCTGTGGCCTCGGGGCACTTATTTAAGGCAGGCGCCGGCAGCAGCCGCTCTTTGCAATGCCATGATGAAAAACAGTTTTATTTTTTCAGTGGAGAGTGAAAAATAGGGGACTACTCCCAACACTGGGGGATCCTTTCTCTCGGCAAGTGGAGCCTGGAAAGCACAAGCCCAGCACACAGGGTGTATCAGAGACAAGGATAATCACGTGAGGGATTTTTTCCATGGGGAAAATGTGTTTCCTACGGGGGGAAGAGGATGGAGACCTCGGCACAGCCATGATGTATCTGTGACAGGAGCAAGCGATTTGGCTCGATTCAGTCCAGTGGCCGCTCCACCCAAGCCCCGATTCTCTCTCCCTATTTCGGGTTCAAAAGAGATGTCTGATCTATTCCAATTTCTTTAGCTGCCACTTCAGTTTGTTAAGGGAAGGGGGAAAGCCATTCCACTCGCTGCCCTCTCTGGGAGCTAACAGCCCACAGCAGCCATCTGGGCTTGGCAAGGCAAGAGGAGATGGCAGCCCCTTCCTCCAGCATCCCTGCCTCATAACCCCTATGGGCTCCCCCATCCGACACAAGACCCTAAAACCCCACACCAAAGACCTTTGCACAACAAATCCCAGGGTTCTCTTAAGTGCTGCGATCCCACAATTCTTGTAGACGGAAAAACGTACGGATAGTTTCACACAGATGGGTTTTCAGGGCCCAGAATCAAAGTAAAATGTCCCAGAGTTCTTTGGAACTCCCTGCCATGCCCAGGGAGCTCTGAAAATAAGGGCTGATCTTGCTTACATTATCAAGCAGCCGCTCTGGGGCATTTCTGCATCGCTCTCAGCTGTTTGCAGCTGGTTTAAGACCCTGCGTTACACAGGAACCACAACCAAATCTTCATTGCAGAGCCACAGAGACGCCTCTTTAATTAACAAAATAGAAAACAGCCCTACAAAATCCAGCTCAAATGCGATTAGAGCCAGGCGAAGAGGAGGCCAAATGAGATTGCAGGTAGAAAACAAGGAGGAGATGGCGTGGCAGTGTGGGGCCGGGGCCAGGGCTAACCCCATTCCCTGTGGGACTCGCACCAGGCATGAGCCCAACCCATCCATTACACTTGGGGGACATTATTCAATCAAAGCTCCCGGGAGGACCAGGAGGAAGAGCAAAAGCACAGCTACGGGGCCTGAGCTGCCTCGAGCAGATGCATTCGAGCCAAGCACATATCCCAAAAATGCATGCAGAGACACTAAGACTGTCAGAAGTTACTGGCAGCCACCTCCAGACTTGGGCACGCGGGATGCTATGCAAGCCGGCCCTGCGGCAACCAACCATGTTTCTGTACCACCATTGCTCGTCTTTCTGCAGGGAGAGAGGCTTTTGCAAGCTCTGATGGTAGGAAGGAACCTGCAAGGTCAAACCGTCCATCCCTATCCTGTTTATTAAAAACAGAGTTATTTTCTTCCTTTGTTAACCAGCTACTATTGAACACAGATCCTTCACTGAACACACTGCAGTCCCTGCGCAATTCCTGCCACGGCTCCACTGACTTCATAACAAAACAGTTTCAACAGTTTAATCCAGACTCTCTCGTTTGACTTTGGGCTTATTTATACCCATTGTAAACAAAGACAAAGATTCTGCTCTTCCCATGAGCCTGGAGAGCTGACCTAGCCACTCAATTCACAGAAAAGAGGGCAGAGAAGAACCTAATGACGTTCAACAAGGGCAAGCATAGGGTCCTGCGCCTGGGACAAATTCCAGACACCAGTAGAGGTTAGGGACAGACCTGCTGGAAAGCACTTCTGAAGAGAAGTGCTGGGGGTCCTGGTAAACAGTAAACTGTCCACGAGCCAGCAATGTGCCCTTGTGGCCAAGAGGCCAATGGAATCCTGGGCTGCATCGGGAAGAGCCTGGACAGTAGGTGGAACGAGGTCGCTCTCCCACTCTGCTCTGCAATGGTGAGGTCACAACTGGGATCCTGCCTCCAGTTCTGGGCTCCCCAGTTCAGGAGAGACAGGCAACTACGGGAGAGAGTCCAGTGTAGGGCAACAAAGATGATGGAGAGATTGGAGCATCTCCCTGATGAGGAAAGGCTGAGAGAGCTGGGACTCTTCAGCCTGGAGAAGAGAAGGCCGAGGGGAGACCTTCTTCATGCTCACAGGGATCTGAAGGGTGGGCTGAAGGAGGATGGAGCCGGACCCTTCTCAGTGGTTCCCAGTGACAGGACAAGGGGCAACAGGCACAAGCTGGAACATGGGAAGTTCCATTCCAATATGAGGAGGAACTTCTTTGGGGTGAGTGTGTCAGAGCCCTGGCAGGGGCTGCCTGCCCAGAGAGGGTGTGGAGTGCCCTTCTCTGGAGACCTTCAAGCTCCACCTGGATGCAGCCCTGAGTGATGTGCTCTGGGCAGCCCTGCTTTAGCAGGGGCATTGGACTGGGTGAGCTCTAGAGCTCCCTTCCAACTCCAAAAATTCTTTGAAATATATTTTTATACATATATATACACACATATATATAACAGAAGTTCTTCACTGGCCTCTAGCTGTGGCTGCCCCATCCCTGGAGGGGTTCAAGACCAGGTTGGAGGGGGCTTGGAGCAACGTTGTCTGGTGGGAGGTGTCCATGCCCAGGGCAAGGACGTGGAACTAGATGATCTTTGAGATCCCTTCCAACCTAAACCATTCTATGACTCTGATTCTCTACGTCCCATCCCAGGAGGGTACCAGGATGTCAAAGGCTGGCAGCAGAGGCTTGGAAAAGTTTGGGGTGAAAGTAGGGAGTACTTTCTGACCTGAGGTCTGCAGGCAACGTGTCTGCAGAAATTGTGACAAATTCTCTTTGTCCCTGTGAAGTGTTTTGCCTTCAAACATGGTTTGCAAGAAAAAGACTGAATAGAACCATAGAATTATTTAGATTGGAAGGGACCTTTCAGATCATCAAGTCCACCCATCAACCCAATGCTGCCCAAACAACCACTAATCCACATCCCTCAGTGCCATGTCTGCCTGGCTTTTCAATACCTCCAGGGTATACCACTGCCCCGGACAGCCTGGTCCAAGGCTTGGCAACCCTTTCCATTAAGAAATTTCTCCTAATATCCAATTTAAACCTCCCCTGGTGCAGAAATGTAGAGGACATATTCAACGACCACCTTTTTTTTTCTAGGTATCACTTCTGCATGACCATCCTGATCTACATCTTGCCACTTCTGGTGATAGGATGTGCCTACACTGTGGTGGGCATTACCCTCTGGGCGAGCGAGATACCCGGCGACTCCTCCGACCGCTACCACGAGCAGGTCTCAGCTAAGCGGAAGGTAAGGAGCTTGAAGTACTGTAGGAGCCTTCATTCATGCTCAATCCCAAATAACCATGGCCAAAAATCCTTCATTAGGGGGTGGAAATAGGTCAGAACTTGCTGCATATGGAGCAGAGAAGGTCCTCCAGATGTGTCCTCCATGAACATGCACGTAAACCATGTAAACCAAGGTGTTATCCATGTGTTCCTAAGTTGGAAAGGTCTCTGAGGCAAACAGAGGAGGATGACACCCTACGCTGTAGATGACTTCGCTCCCTGTCCTCTCCTCCTCACAGGTAGTGAAGATGATGATCATCGTGGTGTGCACATTCGCACTGTGCTGGCTCCCCTACCACATCTACTTCACCCTGCAGTATTTCAGCCCCGACTGGTACCTGCAGAAGTTCATCCAGCAAGTCTACCTGGCCATCATGTGGCTGGCCATGAGCTCCACCATGTACAACCCCATCATCTACTGCTGCCTCAACGATAGGTGGGTTTCGAGTGACTTTCAGCAGCATCTTGGTGCAACAGGGAGGGGAGAGGGGGGAGATGCAGAGGGTCTGATGGAAGAGAGTATGGATGAAGAATTTTTTACTGGACGTTTCTCCCAGAAGCTGCTTCCAGCAGGTGCAGGGACAACAAAATACTTGCCTAAATAAGTCTTTCCTAAAAATTCTGTAAGATTGGAGGGTAGGTATCAAAATAGTCCCAACTCCCAGCTGTGATTTTTCAGTGTTTTTTTCATTCTCTTAGTGAAAAGTAGCAATTTTTTTTAAATTTTTTTTTTTTGTGATGGCTGTTTAGCCATTTTTAGCACTGTCTTCCCACTCCTAGCGAGGTCCTTTTGCCATCTTGATGTTGCTCACCCCCACCTTTTCCCAACTCTACTGTCCCCCCAGGTTTCGTGTGGGGTTCAAACATGCCTTTCGGTGGTGCCCGTTTGTCAGCGCCGGTGAGTATGAGGGCCTGGAACTGAAGTCAGCCAGGTTCCTGCAGACACAGAGCAGCATGTACAAGGTCAGCCGGATAGAGACCACTGTGTCCTCAGCAGTCGGGGCAGCCGAAGAGGAGCTGGAGGAGAGCAGCAAGGCCAAGCGCCTCTCCATAGACATGACCTCCAACGGTTCCTCCCGCAGCGACTCCAAAACAGTCTCTGAAAGCTTCAGCTTCTACTCCAACACGCTCACTTAAGTGGCTCCCTGGCTCCATCGGCCGCTCACAAGAGTCCCACCATCCTCTTTCCCTCACTGGGATGCTCTGGCGCTCAGTCCGCCCAGCGTCATTGCCCCAGTTTGTGATGTGCCTGCTTTTTTCCGTGCTGTTTTACCGTCTCTTGCTGTGCCCCTTGTTCCCCATCCTTGGGTGAGCCTGAGAGCAAAACCTTTGGATTAGTTTCGTGTGCTCCACCATAGCTCATGTCCGAACACAAGAGAGGTTTGGCTGGTCTCCGCCTTGCTCGCTGCCTGTCCAACCCACCACATACCATACGGGTAGAGAGGATGCAGAAATGGGACAGACTTGGGTTTTTCCACCATCATTGGCAGGAACTTCCCTGCTCTCTGCAAAGCAGCAGGGATTCCCCAGGGCATCCCAGCCCAACAAGAAAAGGAACCAGTCTTGCACTTTCCTCCTCCCATCTTAAATTTCATTCTTCCTGTCACTCCCAATTGAATATCCAAAAGGGTATTAAATTCAAAAATCCAGAAAAAAAAAACTGCTGTTTTCGATTTCAGGAGCCTGGATGTACCATGGGGCATGACCCAACTCAGATCCAGGCATTTCTCTACTGCCTCTGCTCGCCTCTGGCACCCACACCCCTCCGCATGATCATAGAATCATTCAGGTTGGAAGAGACCCCTGGGATCATCAAGTCCAACCATCAGCCCTACTCTACAAGTTCTCCCCTACACCAGATCCCTCAACACCACATCCAATCTGCTCTGAAACACAGTCAGGGATGGGGACTCCACCACCTCCCTGGGCAGCTGATTCCACTGACTGACCACTCTCTCTGTGAAAATCTTTTTCCTCATGTCCAGCCTAACCCTACCCTGCTGCAGCTTGCAGCCATTCCCTCTTGTCCTGTCGCTCATTGCCCGTGAGAAGAGACCAGCACCAACCTCTCTACAGTGCCCTTTCACGCAATTGTAGAGAGTGATGTCTCCCCTCAGCCTCCTCTTCCTCAAACTAAACAATCCGAACTCCCTCAATCCATCCTCATAAGCCTTGTTCTCCAGGCCTCTCACCAGTTTCGTTGCCCTCCTCTGCACTCGCTCCAGCACCTCAATATCTCTCTTGTGCTGAGGTGCCCAGAACTGGACACCAGACTCAAGATGCGGCCTCACCAGTGCTGAGCACAGGGGGACAATCACCTCCCTACTGCTGCTGGTCACACTATTTTTTATACAATGGTCTTCTGTTGCCACTCCACATCACAGCTCTCCAAAACAGGGCTCTCAAAAAGGATTTCAGAATTGAGCCAGCCTTTGGTTGCTGTTAACCAACCGTATGTGCCAAAAGAATCACTGTGACTTTCCTAAAAGGCCCAAGGTGACAGCTCTTGGATAGATTTTTCTAGAAGCCTGTGAGGACTAGAGAAGATGAGACTGACTCTACCTGAGGTGTTTTTCACAACCTGGAAACGTCCAGAGCTGCCCAGAAAGGGGTGCAGTAGGTTTCCATCAGAAAAACAAGGTTCTGCACTATACAAGGTTTGAAAGAGACAAGAATTGTGCAGACATTTTTAACTCAGATGAGGGCTGAAATGATTCACTTCCACTTTCTGGATTTTGTTTTAACCAGGGAAACTATTTTTTTCTTTAATCCCCCCGGCCTTTTGCATAAAACATTAAGTTTATGATGTGTACATGGATATATCTAATATTTTAGCTTGTTATGACGGATAATTTCCATGGGGGCTGTTCATACTAAGGGCTCCTTTGGTCAACTACTGTATGAACATACACTCAAAGAGGGGAAAAAAGAAAGTAAATAAAATTAGAAGTGGGTAAACTTGGCTCGTTTGGCAACAAACCCACAAGTTTGGGGGCATTTGGGGAGTGACTGTATTGACTGTTCCTTGCTGCTGGTCCAATCTCTCCCTTTTGGTGTAGAAATGAGACTCCTAAAACAGATTCACTGCAAGATAGAAATGCAGAGAGATGGAGAGATGCTGGACAGATTTGCACAGGGCAAGGAAGCTACTCATTAATCTTAGAGCAGCAGAACATCAGGCCCTGCTGAGCACGCAGCAAGTTCTGGAAGTGAAGCAAGGAAGACTTCAAACTTTTCAAACTCTGCAGCCTCCAAACTGGCTGTTGGAAGATCCGGTCATCAATAAATCCCCAGCCACGATGGTTCTTAGAGATAAAAATACACATATTTAAGAAATTACTCCAGCAGAAATTAAATGAACGGGCAAATAGATGGATCCAAGAGCAACATAACGGCTGCAAAAATGGATTGGCAAGAACGATTACCTTCATCTTTACCCAAAGTTCTGCCAGATGTCATTAAGGAGGAGCGGCTTTTCCAGCCACTTCCACGCTCTTCCCGACTGCGACGACGCACCGTTACAAACTGCCACATGCTTCACACGCACCCTGGAATACACTATGGTTTTTTCCTGCTTAAATTTCCACTTCTCACTGCTCTTGCCGCCTTAAGACATATTCCCTTGCTGCTGCCTCCCGCAGTGGAGAAGGGAGAATGGCAGGAACCTGCCTGGGGATTTGGTTTTGCACAAAAAACCACTTGCCCCAGGCAGGAGGGCTTGAAAGGGATGGATGATACCAAGGGATTTAACCCAGTGGTTGGACTCAGAAACTTTTCCCACCAACTCCACAGGAGCTGTGCTGCCAATACACAAGAAGATGCTACAAACCAAATTCTGATTTACTCCCAGCTGCCAACCCAAATTCCAAAATTAAAATAAAACCAAATATCTCAAAACAGTCTGGAGAGCTGAATCAGGCGGGCAGAAATCTGCTCCACACACACCCCACATCAGGAGTTCATATCAAGTTGTGAGCCTACAGAAGTCAGCATTTTTCTAAGGAAAAAAAAAAAAGAGAGAGATATGTGTATGTATATAACCAAACTGCCCTTTTGCCCTTTTGTCCTCCGTGTTTTATGCCCCAAAGATGCTGTGATCTTGAGACATGCAGAGAAATGACAACCATCTTCTCGCAAGCCATGTTCAGCCCAAAATGTGGGATAAACCCAAGGGCGTGCAGGGAGGTTTTGATTCAAGTTGACAGTTTACAACCCAAAATGCCTCTTGTGCACCTTGTAGAAAAAAAAATCTCTCTTGAAATCAAGTGGGGAAAATTCCTAAAATTCCTACCTGTTACAAATGCTGCCAAGGACGGCAGCAGAGCCTGCCTGGGACACCTAAGCTGGTGCGAATGCATCAAGGGATCATTCAACAGATAGAGATCGATGCAGGAAAACCAAAATGTTCTGTATAAAAGGGTACAACGTGCCCAAAACTAGGTTTTCCTTCCCCTCACCAACACCCCCACACTCACAGACCTCCAAGTGCCAAGTTATTTCATCGGGGGAGGCAGCAACAGGGATGAGGCTCTTATTCAAAACTCGCCGGACGCATTCCTGTGTGACCTGATCGAGGTGTTCCTGCTCTGCTCCGGCAGGGGATTGGACTAGATCTTTCAGGGTCCCTTCCAGTCCCTGATATTCTGTGATTTAGGATCTAGATGGGATGTTTGGGTCAGGTTCATGTCCACACATATGACACAAATCAGGCAAAATTAACTGGTTTCACCAACCCTGGGATGCTCTGTGCATGCAAACACCACAAAGAAGTCTTCTTTTGAAGACTGAAAAGCCTAAAACAAGACACCCCTGGCCCAGGCTTGGGGCTGGGATGTCAAACCACACAGTAAGACCAGTCTCTGCTCTATTTCCAGCTCTCCTGAACAGGTCAGCTGTAACACAAAGGCTTTTTCTGGTTTATTAAACCTGTTTCCCTGGTTTGCTTGCAGATCTCGGATTAGAAATTCAATTGCAAAGTGAGGTGGCTTCTTTGTCTCTTTTCTGCCTCTCTGAAATGCAAAATAATAGCAGCTGGAGAAAAATGTTCAGCAGGTCTGCACACATCTCCTCCTCGGAGACACACAGACCACTCCCACCATCATTACAGGGGGTTGCCTAGGCCCAAGCCAAAACCATTGCAGAAGGGAGTTCTGAAACCCAAATCCCAGCCTGAAGCCACCTCCTGACCCTCAGAAATGGCTTTTCCCACCCAGCTCCCTGCAGGAGCATGAAGCAGCAAACCCCTGTCTCCATAAATACCTCGAGGTCTGCTCAATTGCTCCAAAATACAGCATTTACACCCTGTTTCACGTGTAACCATTTATCTTGCTGTGTCCCAGCCAGAGCCCTCCAGAGAGATCACACAACCCAAGTGCCCAGCCCAAGAGCTCCTAACTTTCAATTACTCTTAAAATAATAACAATAATTTTAAAAAAATAAAAATAAGCAACACCTCTCAAGCTTCTGGAATCTATCTCTAATCTACTGAACACACCATCCTGCCCAAAAAAACATGTCTCCAGATGAATAGTTAATACAGCAGTTATAATGCAAAGTTTAACATGCAAATAGCCCCTTTTCCTGTGGTGTATCCACCAAAAAAACCTCTCTCTGCTGGAAGCTAAATCACGCTCATCAGTGAAACACAGTGGTTACCGCACCCCAGAGAAAGGGCCAGTGAGTCCCAAGAGCAGCTGAGGGTGAGAGATGACTCTCAGATGTCTCTGCCCTTCAGCTTTCCACCCCAGACAAAAAGGCTCCTGCTTCTGTGCAACATGATACAGCCGGGGCCAGGAGGGGACGAGACAAACTATGATGTACCTCTGGGGCTTGCTATGTGGTGGTGGCGAGGGTGGCGACTGGGAAGAGCTTTGGTGAAGTTCTTCCCATAGTAGCATTTCTACAAAGAAAAAGTCCAGCCCTCCTCCCAGAAGTGGTCTCTCTCTGATGGTCGGGTTTGTCCAAATGGATTTTCATAAATAAATGTTTCTTTTTGTGAGATCACATTGCAACCAATTAATAAGCGTGCAATAGGAGGAGGCAACTGGTGGCTTGGTGGGAGCGGGAGGAGACGTGGTAAAACACTGCAAAGGCGAAGAGGAGGCAACAGGCAGTTGGTGGGTTTAGGGGGACCTTTGGGGTGAGGGGCGTGCTCTGAAATTTCAAAGGTGCAGCAGAAAAAAGCACGGCCTACAATACTCTGCCATCCACAAAGTTGGGACTGGCTACACGTCACCAATTTCTAAAGAATGGGAAAGGCTGGAAGAGCTCCTCCAGTGCAGGCAGGACTTACCAGTTGCTAGCTTCTCTGCATGGGGCCGGAGCAGACTTGAGGGTCATAGCACACCAGCATTTCCACCTATTCCACTAGCTGCAACGCAGAGCAAGTCCCTGATGAAGGAGCAAACTCTCTCTGGTTTGGACTTCCCAAATCCCACTGCTCCACTAGGACAGACACCAAGACAGCACAAACTTTAGCTTATCCAAGGTCTCACCACACCTGATGGGAGAGAAAATATCAACATAAGGAGCAACCAGCCCTTCTTCACCTCCCAGAGCAAAGCCCCCAACCCAGCCAGCCCTTGCAATCAGCTCCAGCCGGCTGTAATTTGCAGTTTTTAATTAGAGGAGCGTTACCAAGGCACAGCTGATTGGCATCACTGCCAAAGGCCCTGTCCCATGTGCCTATTAAGATCTTGTTATTTATTTTCATGGGTTATTTTATCATGCAAAAGGGAGAGAAGGAATAAACAGTGTCACACACTGCTGCTGTTCTTTGCGCACGCATCTGCTTCCAGCCCAGTTTCCTGGCAGCAGGAATCCAAGATCTGAGCCCACTTTACAGCAGGATTTGGCACATCAGAACTGAAAGAGGGGTTGTTTTATTTCTCAGCATCGATACATCACCCTTCCCAGACGAGTTCATGCCCATGCCTAAACACACCTGCACATAAACACACTATAAACAAATGCCATGAGAATGTGCTTATTCGTTATGAAAAATCCTCCTCAGCCACCACAACCCGCAGCACAAATGGGACAGGGAAATCCAAACTCATCCCAGTTTGCACATTTGCTCCAGCTGCAACTCCATATGAAACCCCCCAAAATCAAGAGCTACTTGCAGGGTTTGGGTGAGGGCTGAATGGGGGAGTGTTTTTTTAACAGCATGAGGGGATTATTCCCTGCATTTGCAAGCCTGGTGAAGTACTGAGGAGCTCTTCTCTAAGGCTCAGCACCCTCCTTCCCTAGCTGAGACCTTTGCCATTCATTGCATGCCAGGGCACCCTCACACAGAAAGTCAAGACGCACCTGGTGAAAGCAGGACCGAACATGAGCACCCTAAAGGTGGCACCCAAGGAGCAGAGCCTTGTTGTCACCAGGTTATGTCTTTTTATAGCTGCTCCCAGCCACCACACGGCGAGTTTGGCAGACTTCATCGAACCCATCAATTTGATGATCTGCTAGAGCAAAGACACAAGTTCAACTTAATTAACATTTATGGATTCCACAGTGTTTTGCATAAATGTTTGCTTAATACACAAGTCAAAAATATCCCCAGAAAATGAAAATTAAAGCTAGTTAATTGCTTGCAGCTATGCACCAGTGTGTAAACTGGGGTTTCCATAGCACCAAAGGGTCTGTTAGATCCGTAGGACAAAGTTAGAACTTAAAGAGAAATAACTGGTGTTTAAAGCGTATGGAGGAAAGCGGATTCTTCGTGTTCTTCTTTCAACTTCATGAGCTCCTCACTTTCATTTCTGTGCAGATTCCAGCAGATTTTGGTTTCCCCACCACAACCAGGGTGACTTTGTGAGGAACTACAAGCCACGGTGAAGCAGCGTCTGGTTGTTGAGACAAGCAATTGCTTTTTATTACTGAACTAAATGAATCAAGCAGTAGCTAATGAAAGATTTGAGAACCCGCAGCAGCGATTCAAAAATCAGCCCAATCCAGTTGCGAGTGTGAAATGAGGATTAACTGCAGTTTTCACATTCTTGGTGCCAAGTAACCACGTCAAAAGGACTTGCCTTCACACAGGCGATATGCAAATACCTGAGGAGAGGAAGGGAACGGGTGAGAGCAACGACTGCTTAAATAGGAATGCTTAAGTGTGGCAATGGCGACTGTCATGGACTTGATTAAAAGCCAAATATTATTAATTTGAGCAATATGATATGTGGGGAAGCATGTCATAGAAGGGTCTAGGAAATCCTGGTGTGAACTGTACTTTCACTACACAACACAACATCAGGGCTTCAGGGAATCGGAGATGTGTTTGGGTTGGAAGGGACCTTTCAGATCATTGAGTCCAACCATTAACCAAGCACTGCCCAAACCACCAATAATCCATGTCCCTCAGCACCACGTTTGCCCAGCTTTTAAATACCTCCAGGGATGGTGACTCCACCCCTGCCCTGGGCAGCCTCTTCCAGGGTTTGATAACACTTTCACTGTAAACATTTTTCCTAATAAATTTCATCCTAGAAGACATTCCAGGATGGAGATCCCAACCAGGACACACCACAACCAAACACACCCACTCCTGTGCCACAGGGATCCTGCTTTCCTCCTTCTCTTTTCCTATAAGGAAGGTATATATTGGGCAATTTTAAGCCTGTCAACAAAACATATTCTGCTTTACAGAAGACCGAAGTGTCAAGAAGAAATACAAGCCCTCCCTGAAGCTGCAGGCATTCTGAGTAGCAACATTTCCGGCTCAGAAGAGCATTACCATGCAAAGCACTTCCAAAAACATTATTCCTCTTATTGCAAAGCAGATTGTGCCATCCAGGTTGATGAAAAAGGTTTCAGGGAGGTAATGAGAGCAATTTTCAACAGAGGTGAAAGGCGAAAGAAAGAAAAGGATGGTTGTTCTGAAGCACTCTGCTTTCTGCAGAGGCACCGGCCTTGGGATCGCAACAGCAGATAATATCTGAATTGAGGGATGCGTAGCTGATTATCACAAGCTGTTCACCGTCCAAAAGCTTCTCTGATGCATGGCATAATCAAATGGCTGCGAATTTGCATTTAAATTGAAGAATTTAGGAATCCATACCCCAAAGAAAAGAGGTCCTTCTTGGGTGACGCTTCTGGTATCTCACAGCCTTCACAGAGGAAGGCAAAAATTTTGCGTGACTCCAAAGCTCCCTAAAAACCTGTCCCGCTGCCCTTCACCCAGACACTCATCTCTGAAAGATGTGATGACAGTCATGTTCCAACCGCTCTGCAGAAATAACCCTCCAGAGAGCAAAGTCCCTACAAGATGCCCTGTCCCTGGAGAGGGTCCAAGACCAGGCTGAATGAGGCTTCAAGCAACCTGGTCTGGTGGGAGATGTCCCTGACCAGGGCAGGGGTGTCCCTGACAGGATGGGTTTAAAGTCCCTTCCAACTCTAACCATTCTTTGATTCTATGGGTTTGTGATTTGAATTGTCTTGCAGCACTGACACTGTCAGCGTTACAAACCTCTCCCCCCAACACCTGCCCAGTGTTCGACACCTGGACAGCAGCGGCAGACACTACCCACATCAGGCTTTCAGCAGCAGAACAGAAAGGGCCACGAAACCAGCGGTAGAGGCACATTGGGCACATCTCCAGGGACTTCTGAGTCACTCGGCATGCCCAGGGGATGGAGGCGACGTCCTCCAGAGCAGCTCTGGTCTGAGATGTTCTCTCAAGATTTGTCAACAAAATCCTCTCCGAGGATGTCACCCATCCCCCATGCAAGTAGAGGAGCACAGCAAAGCTCGCTGTTCTGCTCTGCAAACTCTCTTCCTCTCCTCAAAGGCATCAGCATCTCTGAAAACACCAGTCCAGTTGGCAGCCGGTGCAAGGACTCTCGATTTCCCGTGGGATGTGGGAAAATCCTCTTGGATTTGTATCCTGTGTGTATACCAGTCTCCCTCTTCTCTCCCCCACGCAGCTCTGCTTTTAGCCCCTCTTTCTCAAGCACCAGACTACTTTGAAATGCTCGTTTCAAACTGCCAAAAGACCTAAATTACAAAATAAAAGTCAATTAAGAAGCCACCGGCCCAGCCAGTCCATCTAGCAGCTCTGCAGCAGGTTCACTGGTGTAATCCTCGGGGGCTGCAGGCTGGCGGTTGCCTCCGGATCGGTCTGCCCATTTTTCTTCCTTTTGCTCGTAAGGGAAAGTTGCCAAGAACAACGTGAGCCATTGTGTGGGCACAGTCAGACTGAAGCTGGGGAGAGGCACAGTCTCATCTTTCTGCTGTCAGCCCCAACAGCTCCAGAGGATTTACAGCTCATCACATCCCTCAGCTGCTTTCGGCCCCTCAATCTCATCCCTGATGATCACTCTGTCAAGATCTCGAGGACTCTTCCTCGGCTGGAAGCACAGGCTCACACTGTGACCGTGCTACCGATGATTTATACATGGCTGCACTTGAGCAGTTATTTTTATATTCGATTTCGCCGCCATTAGGAGGATCTGTGAAATCCAAGTGCTCTACCTGCTGATAAAACAAGAAATGAGAGCACAAAAGGTCAGATTGCCACTGCTAATCACAAGTGAGTGAGGCGTCTGCACAGGGAAATGTCGGTGAGGTCATCCTGAGCTCTCAAACCCTCTGGGATAGCCCTTTAACCCCAGGGTCCTCCAGAGCCTCCCCTCTCAGAGCCACACTCTTTAAGGGGAGAAAAAAATAACATCCAAGCTGTGTTAGTGCAAGCCATGTTTGTCCTTTTCAGATGTAGCGCTGAGCCAGGGCACAGGAAGGCTGTTCGGGAACCAGCCTTCCTAATAAGGCCTTAGAGAAATTAAATCATTTACCTCTTCCGAGGTTTCAACCTCTTCCTCGTACCCTGAGGTAGGAGCACGACCAGAAGTAGCTCTGCAGCAGTAACAAGCAAAGGCTGAAAGCAGACAGAGTGCTCTGGGAGGGGAAGAGCAGACAGAGATGCTGACCCTAGGGTGTCTGTCTGCAAAAAGGATCTGCACTGAACACCAAAATCTTCCCAGTCACCGTCAGCAGCCAAGCAGGTATTAAATCACCTTTTATTACTGAGATGAGCTACAGTTGTTTGTGTACGAATAGTACCAGTGGGTTAATAAACGCTCCTGCAGTGTCTGCAGAGGGAAATTACCAGATAATCTTTGGTTTACAGGTCATTTATAGAGGGGTGCACTAGTTCAACAAGAGGGGACACTGCTTGTGTGGCATCAACAGCCAGTGCACCAGAGTCCCCAGAGGCTTGGGGACATGGGTGCATGCAGAAGTGTCCCCAACTCATGCAGAAACCAAACCTCCGGCAGCCTCATGGCAGTGGGCGAGCACCCATCAAGTCAAGGTCTGATGCTGTGATGCTTGCTGGGGGCAGAGGTCCCAGTAACCCCAGACGGCTGCAAGTTCCACGGTTCCCAGCTCTATTTTTAAGCCTTGCAGCTGGGGAAGATCCCCGTTGCTATGATGCCTGTGTTGTGAGCCCAGAGCGATCACCGTATCCCACCCCTGGGACCCGCAAAGCAGCTCAGCAGCCCCATGGACATGACCAGCAAGGCTTCAAGCTGGTCACAGCAGCTGTGGCGGTCACGCGGGACCACTTCCCCCCTTCCTTTCTCCCTCGTCTTCTCTAAACTTCCCGCACCTCACCAACACTTGCCTGCAGACAAGATATCCCCCACATTCAGTGTCACCCCAAAGTTCCCCACAGCCCCAGCAGGGTGCAGGTGAAAAAGTACCCAGCAACAGCAGACAGCAGTTGCTGGTGGGCAGACAGCCAGCTTTCCCTTCTAAGTAATTTTTCCTCAGCTCCCAAAGCAAACCTTAAATGAGCCTCCAGCATTCCCTCCAAGAGCCGAGAGAATCCCAGCACACATTCATCTATCAGGGGATTTTCAGGAACACATCCTCCAGCAAACACCCACCAGCAGGCCTGAGCTGTAAATCAAGTTTTCCAAAGTCCTGCTGGGTGATTTATTAGCTGTGGAGCTGATCAAAGGGGGAGCAGCCATTTGTAAAAGTTCCTGTCACCAAATGATACATTCTCTTAATTTCCAGTTAAATACAGTGCATGAATACTTCTGTCCACGCCAGCATCACTAATGGCTGGGACTAACTACATGCTCCACACATTGCTATTGCCACGGCAGGAGTAATTTATTTGGGCATTAAAAGCCTTCATAGCTCCTTCAGCCTCTTTCATTTCAGATGTATAACTGGAGATACTGATTTGTTTACAACAGCCCTTAAAAGCTTAATTATGAGGCTTTTGCCTGTAGGAAGACACATCACAAAGCTTAAACTGAGTTTTACGGTCTCACTCCATTTTAGTCTGGCCCAACTGGAGCTGCTGAGGGAAGGGGCCAGACCCCTTTGCTCAGACTCTGAGTTATTTGGGAACAGAAAAGCCCTACTGGGTTTTTACCCCACACACAAGACAGACGCTTGTGGGTTTTAGAAGTGCCCTGTACCGGGGTGCTTGAGTTGTGCCAATGAATAGACACCAGTCTCCACAAGTTTATTCTTTTGCCATTTTTGGGGTGGCTGAAGACAGCACAGAAACCAGCTGATGGCACAGTGATTCCTTGGCCGCTCTGAGTGGGGAGCACGGCGGGGAATGCTCAGTAGGGAACACAGCGTTTTGAGGAATGCGGTCGAGATCAAACCACATCTTTTCCTCCTGCCCCATCCAGTGGTTCAGGCTGGAAGCGCACTTTGCAGTCGGAAACAACCCAGACCTCAAACTGCAGCAACATCACAGTCCCCAGTACCTCAATCTTGCAAGAAGGACGGGGGCAGCTGCTGCTTCACCACTCTTGGGGGTAGACAGCTGGGAATGCTGACTTGGAAGGGATGGAAAAGCGTCTTGTCCACCTGCTGGCACTGAAGCAGCAGCTGCTCTTCCCACCAGATACTGGATCAGGACAATGGTGGAAGCAGGCACAGGTGCAGGTCTGGTTGCCTGGTTTCTGCTAATACTTCTACAGCACAGAATAAGCTAAAAAAATAATACATTTCTTGTTAACACACAACCTAATGAGGTTCAACAAGGGCAAACGTAGGGTCCTGCACCCAGGAAGGAAGAATGCCAGGCACCAATAGAGGTTAGGGACAGACCTGCTGGAAAGCACTGGTAGACAGTAAATTATCCATGAGCCAGCAATGTGCCCTTGTGGCCAAGAGGCCAATGGAATCCTGGGCTGCATTGGGAAGAGCCTGGACAGTAGGTGGAGGGAGGTCGCTCTCCCACTCTGCTCTGCACTGGTGAGGTCACAACTGGGATCCTGCCTCCAGTTCTGGGCTCCCCAGTTCAGGAGAGACAGGCAACTATGGGAGAGAGTCCAGTGTAGGGCAACAAAGATGATGGAGAGATTGAAGCATCTCCCTGATGAGGAAAGGCTGAGAGAGCTGGGACTCTTCAGCCTGGAGAAGAGAAGGCCGAGGGGAGACCTTCTTCATGCTCACAGGGATCTGAAGGGTGGGCTGAAGGAGGATGGAGCCGGACCCTTCTCAGTGGTTCCCAGTGACAGGACAAGGGGCAACAGGCACAAGCTGGAACACGGGAAGTTCCATTCCAATATGAGGAGGAACTTCTTTGGGGTGAGTGTGTCAGAGCCCTGGCAGAGGCTGCCTGCCCAGAGAGGGTGTGGAGTCCCCTTCTCTGGAGACCTTCAAGCTCCACCTGGATGCAGCCCTGAGTGATGTGCTCTGGGCAACCCTGCTTTAGCAGGGGCATTGGACTGGGTGAGCTCTAGAGCTCCCTTCCAACTCTGAAAATTCCCTGATTCCATGATTTCCCCCATCATGCAACCTTTCTTCAGGCACACAGCTCAGCCCTCAATCCAGACTGCCCTCCATACTAAAGCCCAGGCACTAAGCCATTAGCTACTGCTGGAATCTGGCACATCAGGCCATGGCCATAAGGAACAACAACTCTCCTCAGCAAACCTTTCCTGCTAGTAAGTGCAGGGAAAACAAAACAATACATATAACCTGGCCTCACCTGGGGAGATGACTGAAAAGCCCTGCCCAGGCTCCCCAAAGCCCCATCAGCATCCACAGAGCCCTGGCCAAGCTTCTAAAGCCTTGCAGGGGGGTCTCAAGGCCCCGGTGAGGTCCCCAGAACTGGGGGGGGTCCCCAGGGCCCCACCTGGGCTCCCCAAAGCCCCAGGGGTACTGCCAGATCCCCATTGGTGCTACAAGGGCCCAGCCCAAGCTTCTGAAGCCATATCAGGGTCCCCATGGCCCCGCCATGGGTCCCTGGGGCAGTTTTCCTGTGTTCCCAGGATCCTGCACACAAACATAGACTGCCTGGGGTCAGACAAAGAGCAGAAGGGACAGGTTTTTGGAAGCATTATTGTCTCCTCACTTGTCTCTCTGCCTCCAGCACTGCAGTGAGAGCAGGAGCTGCAACCTGCTCCTGCTCTGGCAGAGCACTGTAGCAATAGGATCAGGGACATAAGTTTTAAACTGAAAAAGGGGAGATGGAGCTGAGATCTGGGGAAGAACTTCTCGGCTGTGAGGGTGGTGAGAGCCTGGCTCAGGTTGCCCAGAGAAGCTGTGGCTGCCCCATCCGTGAAGGGTTCAAGGCCAGGTTGGAGGGGGCTTGGAGCAACCTGATCCGGTGGGAGGTGTCCCTGCCCAGGACAGGGGGGGGTGGAATGAGTTGATCTTTGAGGTCCCTTCCAACCCAAACCATTCTATGATGCTGCACTGGCCACGATGCAGGACTCCAAAGCTGAAGCCGGGGAGAAGCCCCAGGCGGTCTGCGAGCCCACAACTCGGGCTGCTATCTGAGCTGCTGGCCAGCCTGAGGCCATAAAGCCTAAAGACCCCCGCCAACGTTCTGCTGTACTCACACAGTGGCCTACAGGGCCATGGAAGGCACAGAAATGAACACAGAAGGCTCTGGGTAGCACCAAACGCTGCACAGAGCAATTGGGGGACCATCGGAAGGCACCAGGAGTGATTAGTGGGGACTCACAGAGCAAAATGAAGTCAGACGGCTCTGGA
Source organism: Jacana jacana (assembly GCA_013400555.1). Lineage (NCBI taxonomy): Eukaryota > Metazoa > Chordata > Aves > Charadriiformes > Jacanidae > Jacana > Jacana jacana. Next base: position 93,089 of record VZTM01035039.1, on the reverse strand, counting down.
GGGCACTTCCACACAGCCAGAGCTCCGGGGGTCAACGGGAGGCAAATGGAGGCTCAGATGTTAACGAGGACTACTAAAAGGCAGACAACGACTTGGGGAGGCGGTCAGTACCTAAGCGCGTCGGCTCTGTCGGCTGTTCCTCCTCCAAGGCGGGTTTTGCCCGGGGATGACCGGTGCGAGAGGGGTCCGGAGCACCCCTCGGGGATCAACTCGGGGCCAGTGAGGCGAGAAGGCGACTGACCCACGGGCGGCCTGCCCCTAAGAGCAGAGCAACAGGCTCCACATCCTTCCCTCCCGCCCTCCACCGGCCGAGTGAGGGGCCGCCTCCCGCCCCTCAGGCAGCAACCGTTGCGTCCGGCGCATGCGCGCTGCCGGTGGTTCAAACACGGAGGGGGCGGAGCTGCGCGCTTCCGATTGGTCAGAGGCCCTGCGAGCCGCTCGCCGATTTGCTTCGTGCCGTGAAGGAGTAGGCGGGGCCGCAGTGGCGGCGGGCCCGAGCTGGCGAGGCCTGGCCCAGCCCCGTCCCCTTAGGATGAGCGTCCTGACACCCCGCCGGGGCCCGGTCGCCTCCCCGTCCCCGCGGCCCCTCAGCAGCACCGGTACCCCCGTGCTGGCCGAATGCCCCGGGAACGACGATGAATGGGAAAGAAGGCAACGCCGGCGGTCCAGGGTCACCGACCTCCAGCTCGGCAGCACCGACTCGCCGCTGGGCCTCGCCTCACCAAGGTAGGGCCGGGCCCAGTGTGGGGGGCTGGGGAGAGGAGGAGGAGGGTCCCCAAAGCACCCTGTCTCCCCCAGGCAGGCGGAGGCATGGCAGCCGGCCCTCCCGCAGTGGACCAACGCTCAGATCTCGGATCACTACAGCACCTGCATCAAGCTCTCCACCGAGAACGTGAGTCAGCCATCCCTGGGAGGGCTCCTCATCCCGGCCCAGCTCACACTGCTTCGGGCTGACCCTGGTTGCAAGACCAGGAGGGATTTTAAGCTCCTCGAGCCTTGGCTAGGAGGTTATTCTTCTTGCAAGCCCCCTGAGACACTTCCCTGGTCCAAGCCACATCTGGAACTGGGCTTCTTGTTGCCGCCTTCCTTCCCAGCGGTAAAAGAGTAGGATGTGCTACAGGGTCCTGGATGAGAGCAGGATGTATCATAGAGTTGCCTAGGCTAGAAAGGACCTGTCAGATCGAGTCCAACCATCAACCTAACACTGCCAAAAACACCACTAACCCATGTCCTTCAGTACTACATCCACCTTTTAAATACCTCCAGGGATGGTGATTCAATCCCTTTTCAGGGCAGACTGTTGCAATGTTTGACAACCCTTTCTGTGAAGAACCTTTTCCTAATATCCACCCTGTTCCCTGGGTCCTGCTGTAAATAACCCCACGGGATGAGGGTTTGGACAGTTTTGACAGGTGTCATTTGCCAGGGTATCAGTTCTGAGCTGTGTGCTTTGTTTTAGAAAATCACCACAAAGAATGCCTTCGGCTTACACCTGATTGACTATATGACCGAGATTCTGAAACAGAAGGACTCTGAACTGACCAACTTCAAGGTGAGAGGAACCCCTACCTGCTCATAGTGGTGCTTTGTTTCTGACTGGCATTTAGCCTTAGGTTTAACGACTAACAATACTCAAAACGTGAAGGTAACTGAGCTGGTTACTTCCATGAGAAATACCTGGTAGAGGCAGCACAGTCACTTTTAACAGAGACATATTACATACTGTGTTGAAGCCTTCTGTACTACAGAAATTAAAGCTGAATTCTTTCAGTGATGGTCCTTCAAAAAGAGAGCTTGTTTAAAAGTTCCAAGGTAAATACTGGGTGTTATTACCAGCAATGAAACAAGGCTATAAAAGAAAGGAAGTTAGTGTGGCTGACTCCTGGACTAACTTTGACCTGGGATGGATCAGAATAAGAACTTCCCAGGGCAGACTTATTCGCTGCAATCGTTCCCTGATGCTAGAAGGGAGAACTGAATTCTTGGCTGAATGAACAAAGGCACATGGCCTTGAGGAACCCCTGAGGTAGCTGTGTTATGGTTGATGAGACTGAGGAGGGGATGAGAAACAGCGCACAGGTTTTCAGTGGGTGATCCTTTGCCTTCCTGGGGGAGGCTGTGATCAAAAGAGGCACTTGGCATCACCTGCACTTCAACTCTTTTGACTTCATCATTTCGGTCAGTAGAAAGATACCAAGAGGATGACCCAAAAGAAGGCATGAAGGAGAGGTGTCTGCATCGTTCTGCGTCTCCCCATTGCTTAATCTTGGCAACTTCTTAAGTATCTTCTGTGTGATCCTTTCCAAAAAAACTGATAAAGCAATCTGTAGGCTCTGCTGGGAAGACACATTGCTGTGTGTATAGGTCTCTAATAGATTTCAGAATAAATCCTTTTCCAGTTATTCACAATTTTGCTTGTAATACAGAGCATGCGGAAACTGGGCCCTGCAGCTTGTCTTCTGCGTTTGTGTCTTCTCAATGAGGCTTTTTTCCTTTCTAAAAATTGCTTCCTTCGATCCTCCTGTCAGGTAGCAGCTGGCACGCTCGATGCCAGCGCGAAGATCTACGCCGTGCGCGTGGATGCGGTCCATGCGGATGCCTACAAAGTTCTTGGGGGCTTGGGCAGGGACTCGTCACCTACGAAACACGCGGACAGCCCAGAAAGAGGTGTGCCGTTCACTCAGTTTGTTAAGCCGTTCCCTTTCCACCTGTAAGTAGGGGAAACATCAGTGTAGTTACGTAGCACCCATGAATTTTGAACCCTTTGTACATCTAGGAGAGTACCGATAACTGTTTTTCAAGGGCTGGGAAATCCTGAATCAGTTTGCCTGGGCACTGAGCAGGGAGGGTTGAGATAAGATCCTTAATCTGCTGTGATTTGGCCCATCAGATTTGAATGTGGCCTCATCTGAAACATTAAGAATGAAGTGCCTCCCTCTGTGCCGTCCTTTGCTTTGAAATAAAGCTGTGTTAAGATAAAATAGAGTCAACAAAAAGAAACACAGCATCCAGCTAATGAAACATTGGTGGTAACTTCGTGCCCACTGGGTTTTTGCACATTAGTTGTACAAGCTGAAGTAAAAGGTGTGCTCTCCCTCCACAGGGTATTTCAGCAAGTTCTCCAAGTGTAACTTGTTCTTATATTCCTTTCAGGAGACAGTTCAAATCCTGAGGCTGTCAAGAGAGTTCAGACAAAGAAAAAGCACTCATTCAAAACCATCGAGCAGAACCTGAATAACATCAATGTGTCGGAGGCTAACCGCAGATGTGAGGTGGGTGGAGGGGGGCTGCTGTAGCAGCTGCATTCTGGTGGAGGAAAGGAGATGGTGCCTTATGTTTCTCATTTCTGTTGTTTTCTCTATTGTACATTCCTCCTTTTGGCTCTAACACTCACATGCACATCTATGAATTCTGCTATTAGAGCAAGATTGTTCCCAGTCTTGTACATTCTTCCTGTGTGAGGCAGCTGTGAGAGCTCTCGCTTTACTGAAAAAGATGCGTGGGTCATTCACCCTTCTCTACTTAAAAGATCTCCTGCAGAGAACTGCTTCACCCCCTCCATTTACTCCATTCCTTGATTCTCTCCTTCATTCCGTACCTGTAGATTGATCCCATGTTCCAGAAAACAGCTGCATCTTTTGATGAATGCAGCACGGCTGGCATTTTCCTCACGGGGCTGCGCACCGAAAACTGCCACAGTGAGCTCCTCTTTGACTCGAAGATCGTGCCTCTCCCTTCTTCAGAGACTGTCACGCTGCCAAACTCTGATCCCGTGAAAGTGATAGATTTAAAGCGTGAGTGCTGGTAACTACTAAGCGAAAAGGGCCCTTCCAGACCTTTTAAACCATTTCATCTCCCAAGTGTGTCCTCATTTTAGTCTCAGCCATCTTGACTTGTGCTTTTGGTTACTGCTTGCCTACCCCATGGCACCATTGCTCTCATCCTGATCAGGTTGAGACTGGTTGCTGGAAGAACAGGACCTTTGTAGGTTTCAGATCACTATGGATAGCTTAACCTCTGTCACACAGCACATACACATGTTCTGAGCTGGGCAGCAGTGGGAATTAGTGTGTTCCCGATTAAGGACCGACCTCAGAGCATTTTGAGCCTGTACATACGATAGGCTCTGACAAGATTCCAAGAGTTATGCCCGCTCTTGAAGTAGGGTAGTGATTAAACTCTCCCTTTCTGCTGAGCAATCAGCCCAGGTGCTTTTGCAGTGAGCCCTGAGCCACCCTACACAGAAGAAGGGCTGCCTAAGTATGTGGCTCTAAGAATGATTTAATGCCTGACACTTGTTTTAGCTGCTGGTTGCTTCATCCTATATCTAATCTCTCCCCTTTGCTCTCTTTCTCTCTAGTCCTGCTAGTGCAGTGCATTGAAAAACGCCCCATCTGCTCTTCGCTCGCCGGTTTCCAGTTTACCAAGTGGGATGCCGAATCCCACAATGAGGTATGCTTGTTAGCTCTGTGCTGGGTGGGATACCTGAGCTCTCTGCTCGCCTCCAAAGTGATCTCCGATATAATGCAGGGCACTGGGATGTCGGGTTGCGGGGCTGCTGATATCCAGCACGTTGTTCTCCTCCAGTCAGTGTCAGCCCTGTTGGATAAATTTAAGAAGAGCGACCAAGTATTTGATATCAACGCGGAAATAGACAGCGATGTGGAAGACTGTGTTCCCGCTCTGCCAGATGACGACTTCAATTCTGCCTCCCCCGGGGCTACAGCAGCTGACAAGATCGGGGAATTCACAGAAAACCTCAACTCCTTTGGAACAGTCCACCAGAGCAAGAGGTAAATAGTTACTGAAGATCTATCGCGTCGCTTTGATGCAAGCGACAGCTTCTGGCAGCTCTCCTGGGGAATCTTTAATGTACTGTGCACACATTTCCCATCTGGGTGTAGCTTGCTTTCTGCCCGAGTTTTGGGTACATTCAGGAATCTCTCTACCCTCCGAGAAGACCTTTTCATATGGTCACGTTTCCCCATAGCAATTGTTTCTCTGCTCCCCAGTTTGCAGCTTGCCCTTTGGCAAATCCTCCTCTGTTTTTGCATCAACCTCACAAACTCCAGAGAGTGCGATGCCCTCAGTTACCAGTCACCGATCAAAGAGCGGCAGAGGGAGCGGGTGTTGTCCATACAGAGTTGATCTGGACAATACATGCCCTCTCAGGCCCAGCATGTGCCAAAGGAATGGTTTCACCAAGCAGCGTGTGTGCTTTTTCCAGAACTGATGCGGATCCTTTTGGAGAGGGAGACATCGGGTCCATGTGCCTTCATCTCTCCATGAAACCAGGGGAATATTCCTACTTCAGTCCCCGAACGCTGTCAATGTGGGCTGGCCCCGACCACTGGCGTTTCAAACCTCGACACAAAGGTAGGTATTTAGAGACCAGCTACTGCCAGGTCCTGCTTACCTTTGGAGGTGGGTGGCATTTGAGTCATAAAACAGGGACAGTAAAGAAGGGGACAAGCCTGCATAGCTCTTTTCTCGTCAGCCGGGAAGCAGTGCGGAGTTCAGGCAGTAGGAAAGCTCTCGCTTACGTGCGGATCCTTTGGTGCCTAACGTATTTATTCTCTAGTAACAGTTTGGGTTTGTTAACGATGCTCAACGCTGAGGGGGGGTCTCTCACTGCAGCAAAGGGCAATGCTAGCACTAATACAACCCTGGCTGTCATTTCCCACCTTCAGCACAAAACCTGAAGATTAAAATACGCTTTGCTTTTATGAAAAGGCACTGATCCCTTTAAAATACAAAGCTGAGAACACCACTTATTGCTTTCCTGTAAAAAAGGGAAAACTTGTAGGTGACATTTCTGTGTGGAGCAGATAGTCAAATTAGGAGTGAGCTGCTTGTCCTTATTCTGTGCCAAAGCACTGACGGGTTCTTTCTTTTCAGCAGCAGACACCAACCCTGAAAAGGAGACCAAGAAAAGGAGTGCAAAGAAGGTATTTGAAGTGAACTTTGATGAGGATATTGACTTTGAGGCATATTTCCGTAAGACCAAGGTAAGTGCTGAGTTTCTGCCTCTTCTTGCTTTCTCTTTTGCCATATCAGTGTGTCTTGGGACTGCCTTCTGCAAATGTGAAACACCCTGTAAACCCACTATCACGTGTGTTCCTTGGTGCGAGGTCTTCTGACTTGAGGTCATGTTACAACTCGAGAGTTTTACCAACCTTGGGGTGGAGAATTGGGCTGGGTTATTCCTGCCTCATACCCCATCGGTCAGAGGGACCCTGCAGGCCCAGCTGCACATCCCTGGGTGCTGCACAGAACCCACCATGTGCACTGACTGGACCACTGCAGAACTCCTCTTTGGAGGCATCTCAGAACTTGCACCCTTTCAGACAAAGGCCTGTTTTCAAAGCACACATTTATACATTAATCTTCAGAGTAATGGATAGCTCATGGGTCATGGTATTTCTCCCCTTCCTCAGGCATCTGTAACTCTAGCCAAATCCATTCTTGAAAGTGAGAATGTGAAGAGCACCACGCTTCCTACAGACCTCAACTATAACCCTAGCAACATTCTCCAGCTGTTCCTCAAACCAGCTGTAAAGGTAAGAGTCTTCTCTAAAAGCCCATTGGCAATGATTCCATGCAGAAGACCTGTCCTCACCAAACACCTGAAGTCAATTGAGATGCTCCTCAGGGCTGGAGATGGACCAGGATGGTTCTTGTTGAACTGACCCACTTGTGGATGCCGGGGAGGCTGTGCTTGCCGAAGGCTGGCTAGAGGTCTGGGATGTGAGGAAGAAGAGCCAGCATGCTGGGAAGAGGGGAGGTGATGAGGGAACAAGGCGTAAGCATTACTTGGGGAATTATTTAGAGTTTTTCCTTTCCTGCCCCCTGGGTCTCGTCCACGTAGCTCTGCAGGACGTCTGAGACAAACAGCTCACTGGATCACGAAGATGAGATTGGCGAGTATGACTACAACAACCCCAATGACACCTCCAATTTCTGCCCTGCGTTGCAGGTAACTGCAACAGGAAGCTTTCTTTGTATTTGATATGCAATGGGAATAATTTAGAAATAATCTGTGTCCAGAACTAATTACTAGGGAAAAAGAATTGGCACTGCAGATTATGACAAAGCTGCGGGAGTCTCTGCTCTGTCCCCTCACTCTGCCATCAACTAAACTATCTGCCTTTGATGTTTGGCAGTCAATTTGCTGCAGAAACTCCATTCCAGCCTTTCCCATACTCCCGAGCCCTAAAGCAGGAGCAAATGCCATTGCTCACCTCTGCAATAATCTCTGCACAGCAAGGTTTGCTCCCCTTGAAACAGATTTCATGCTTTCCAGCTGCTGCCACAGTGGCAGGAGAGCCCTCAGCTCTTACCTTTCTGTGTAGAACAGTCTTGATATCCTGTGCTCTAGATCTCCCTTGAGTTTAGCCTTAGCTCAGCCCAAGAGCCCCTGGGAGAGGCTGAATAAGAACACTTTCCATGGGAAAGGTGGTGCTCTTGTTATCTCAGTGCAGGACATCTCCGGCTCCTCTGAAATGTCCCTGGGTAACTTCACTGCTGTATCTCTTCTTGATCAGGATGCAGACAGTGATGATGATAATGACCCTGTTGAATTCATGGGCCAGACGGGGGAGTTCAACCTGACCACGCACCCTGAGGGTCAGGAGCTCAACGGGCTTGTTGGCAATGCTGATATCACAACGTACGGAGAGCTGAACCTCATTACGGAGCCCCAGAAGGTAAGGACTTATGTTGTCATTGAGCAGCTGTGAACTGCTCAGTGGCCAGGTCTAGAGCAAAGCCTCTCAACACCTCAGGTGGTTACAAGTCCAGACATGGTGGTTTCTCCGCTGCAGGATCTCCTGGGTTTGCTACGGGAGACTTTATTCCCACATGTGTGAGAGGAAGGCATTAAAAATGAATGGTTTAGTAGCAGGATACCATTCACTGTTGTTCCCAAGGAGACCCATGTCTTGATTGTCCCTGTGGTCCTAACTGAGGATAAAGCTGCTGCTTCTGCCCACTTGCTCTCAGCTAACCCCAGCCGACTTTTCCTCAGGTGAATAAGATAGCAATTCAGTATGCAAAGACAGCCAAGAAAATGGACATGAGGAGGCTGAAGAAAAACATGTGGGACCTCTTGACCGATGAACAGAAGAAAGAAGCAGCAGCAGCAGAGGTGAGTGCAGGGGGAGCCAGATACCTGTGCAGGCCCGAGGATAAGAGAATGCTTAACTCCCACAGAGACAGTCTCAGGCAGGTTTAGCAGCGATTCCTTTCTAGTGATCTGGTTCCCATGGGATGGTTGGTAAGACCCAAGTGTAACTTGCAGTGGTTTTTCTGTGGATGCAAGGCAAAGTCTGTCTCAGCAGTGTCTGTCTTTTTGCTAAATAGGTGGAAGATGCAGACAAAGAGGAGGACATATCAGTGGTAGCAGGAGAGAAGGTCTTCAGCAGCATCACAAAGGAACTGCTTCACAGGTAGAGAGCCTTAAAAAAGGTTGGACTGAAACTGGGAGACAGATTTCAGCGAGCTTGGACAAACACTGACCCCTCTGTGTCCATTACAACCAGTTTAACTGGACCCTGGAGGGAAAATATCTCTTCTCTTGTCCTCTTGGTTTGCCTGGGGGAGCTACGGGCTGTAATCAGCTTGGCAAATTCTTTGCTAGAGAGAGGGGAAAGGGAGAGAAAACCAGATCCCTGGGGAGGAGCTCATCTTTGGTGACCTGGTCCTTGCGGGCATGTTCCATTTGTCGGGTTTCAGCTCCATCCTGACTTATTCTCCCTTCTTTTGTGGTAGGCTGCCTTCCATCATGGCCAAGAATCTCTCTGTCCCCTTAGCCTTCACCTGCCTCTTGCACTTGGCAAACGAGAAGGTAAGTGCAGCATGCACACAGGAGCCATGGTGGGAGCAGGAGGTGAATCGCGCAGTGAAAAGCCCTGGGAGCAGGGCCGGTTTCTTCCTGCATTGGGACTTCTCAACTTCAGTCCCAGTCTCAGTGCTTAATAGTGAGCATAACCCAGAGCCCTGTGCGCTGGGAACGGCAGCCTGTCATTAAGCACTTGCAGTGTTTCCAGCCTAGCTGCTGTCTGTCCTTCCTTGTCCTTGGGTCTGGCAGCAGAGGGGCGAGCGCTTTGTTGCTCGGGGTTGTTCTAAGCGTTGTGAGCCTTGGTCTTGCGTGCACTGGTGATGACAGAAGGGAATGGGTTGGTTCTGGACCTTCATTTCATGGGATTGTTGGTTTTTTGTTGCTGGGTCTTCAGACTCAGAGGGGAAAATCCTGGCTTTGTCAAACTTTGCTTTTGTTTTTTGATTCCCAGAATCTGAAATTGGAGGGCACAGAGGACCTGTCTGATGTCCTGGTGAAACAAGACAATTGAGCCCTGCGTGGAGCAGAGCCCCAGGGCTGACCCACTGGATGGAGCTCAGCTCCCCAGCTGACCAGTGCTCACTCTGGACTTGGCTCATCAGCAGCAGATTTTTCTCCTCCCAGCACCATCGCTGAGAAATCCCACTGATCTCTATCCTCCAGAAGACTTTTAAATCAAAGATGTCCTACCTAAACAAAGGACCTGTACAGATGGACAGTTGCAGCTTAACCTGCTGTCTTCAATCCATCAGCTCTTCCCTGGAGTTCCACTGTCTTACTGTGATCCCCCCTAGCGCCTGCTCCGTGTGTCACTCACTGTCTGTCTGTCACTCCCAGTATATGGACTGACTGTTACTCGTGTCACTGGTTCCTCCTGTAGCCCTGTTCACACACACCCCCCAGAATGATTTAGTTTTTATACTGAGCTTAAAGATAATAAATTGCTACAGACTTTGTAGATGGGGAAAAAGGAGTCTCCAAAACAGGAGAAAGATTAAAATAACACTTAAGTGTTGGGGAGCAGCAGAAGCGAGGCTGCTCCTTAAAGAAAGGTGAACCAGGAGCCACAGGGCCATCGCACAGCCAGAGTGTCCCCAGTGTGCTGGTACCTGAATGATGTGAGCAGGACTAACCTGGAGATGTTGGCCCGGTTCAGCCAAGAGCTGAGACCAGCAGGCAAGTTCATGGTGCTGGGGCAGGTCCAAGGTGAAGCCACGAAAGTCAGTCTGCAGGTCAGGATTGGGCCCGAGGCGATGAGGCAGGGAGACCAGCACTTCCTGACACAGCTCAGGCAGGGACTGAAGCCCTTGAGCTAAGCTTCAGTGGAGCTTCCGAGCTATGGGTGTCAGTCAAGTCCCTTGAGGAGGCTGGTCGAAGCCATTAGGGCTCGTTAGTGACCTCGGGCCCTGACGAGGTGGGTGCTGCTCCATGCGGGGTGGTGGAGCCTAGATCTGGCTCCAGTGCTGGCCCTGTGCTGCCATCTCTGTCCCAGGAACTGGGTACAGAATCCCCCTCCCTGCGAGTGCATCCTGGGGGCACAGGATGTGCTGATGGGGTGCAAACTGACGGGTTTTAAGTAAAATAGCCACAAACAGGGACTTTCTTCAAGAAAGGCTGTATTTCCTTGAGGTACAATTCAGCTGAGGGGAGATCCCCACGGGAAGAGCCACCAACACTCCTGGACCCACAGCTTCGAGACCAGTGGGGTGACTTCCCCGAGGGGCTTCTCGAGAGATTGTCACCCTGGTCTCCCCAGCACCAGCCAGGATGGCCTTGAACATGCCTATGGCTGCCACCCCCAGGATCCATACCACATCCTGCCTGGCTGCTCAGTGTCCCCCAGGCAGCTGCCCCTAGTGTCACCTTTGAGTCCTTCGGTCCCATCTCCCAGAAGAGTCATGGGACCAGCTCCCAGGCAGCTGCCCACTTCTCTCTTCCCAGTAATGCCCAGTGGAGCATCAGGAGGGGAAGTGGAAGAAGCGGGTGATCCTGTTGCTGCTTTGGGTGCCCTGCAGCCCTCCTCGCCTCTGCACCGGTAGCATGTTCCCCAGTTCCTCCTCCAGCATCTGGAGGAGAGAAGCACCACCACCATGGCCTGTGCTCCGCACTGTAGGGTCTTGCGGGGAGGAGAGCAGCCCTCCATGAGCTGGGCCAAGGTGGGGAGGAGATGGTTTGGGCCACGGGACCACTCACCTCCTTGCGGGTAGCCAGTCGTTGCTTCCACTCGCTGAGCTCCATGGCGTGCTCCTGGTCCAGCCGCCCCAGCTGCCTCCTCTCCTGCTCTGCCAAGAGGTTCATCTTCTCGCTCTGGGACAGGGGAGGTAGAAACAGCAAGGAAGGAAGGTGCAGGTGTCTGAGCGTGGACAGTTTTGTCGTGGTCCCTGGTACCTGCATCTGTTCCAGCTCTGTCAGGCTCTCAGTCTGCTGCTGCTGCAACTGCTGCAGCTGCTGTACATGCTGCTCCTGCTGCTGCTGCGCCTCTGCTCGCTGCCGCCTCTCCTCCTGCTGCGCAAACTGCCGAGGGGAACAGGTCTTTGGGGTCTTTGTCCATATTTTGTGCTGGGCAACCTCCTTAGCCCCGGATACATCCTCATACCTGCTTGGCCCTTTCCCTCTGCTTGGCCCCATTGGTCTCCTGGGTTTTCAGGTTGTCCTTGAAGAGGGCCAGGCGGGTTTTGGCGTCGCAGCGCTGGCTTTTCAGCAGCTGAGCCCGCTCCTGTGCCTGCTGACTCTTCAGATCCTCCAGCAAGAGCTGGTGGAAGCGGTTCATCCTCTCCCTGTCCTGGGAAAGGGGCAGGAGATGAGCCAGGAGAGGGGTGGGAACCCTCCAGGGTTGGGGGACCATGGCCAGTGGTTGCCACCTTACCTTCTCATGGCGCTTGCGAAGCTGCTGCCTCTGCAGCGCGTGCTGCTCCTTCACCTGCTGCCTGAAGAGCTGGTACTTTTCCTGCAGGTGCCCTTGCTCCATGCTCCACACCACTGACTCACGAGCTACCAGGCAAGACCACAGCACCGTGACCACCTCCAAAAACCCCTAACCAGACCCCCTGCTCCTCTCCCCAAAAACCCTCATCCTCATCCTCCTCTTCTCAACCCGCTGCACCTCTCCTGAGGCTGTGGATCTTGCTGATACACTCCCAGTCAATGGACTTCATCTTCTTCTTGTGGTCCTGGACGACCTTCTGCAGGGCTGCATTGAGCTCCTCCTGTTGCTGCTGCAGGAACCGCTGCTCCTGTGGTCAGCAATGGAGGAGCTAGGTCCCAGAACCCAGGGGTGATGTCCCCAGGCTCCCAGTGGCATGGCTGGGGGAGCAAGCACTGCTCCAGCCCCTCACCTCTTTCCTATCGCCCTTCAGCTCTTGCATTCTCCTCTCACACTCCTTCTCCTGGAGGGACTTGAGGTGCTTGGCCTCCTCTTGCAGCCTGGCTGTGTACTCGAGCTCCTGACGGTCCTTCAGCTGCTGGTAGCGCCGCTCCGAGCTCTCCACCTCCCGGTCGTAAAACTCCTTCTTGCTCTGACATGCAGATATGGTTAACAAGGCTACAGAGACCAGAAGTGGCCACCGAAGCAACCAAACCCCCCTTAGACCCTGGCATCTCCCACAGTGGGACCCCACCATCCCCTTGCACCTCCCTCTCTGACCACATCATGGCACCAAGGGATGATGGTCCAGTTACCATCATCTCCTGCTCAATGTGACGAAACATCTGCTCCCGCTGCTGGTGAAACTTCTGCTCCAGCTGGCTCTGAGCTCGCTGCTCTTCCTTCTGCAGCACTCGCAGCTCATGGAGCTCCTGGCGCCTAAAAGTTTGGGGGATCAGAGTGAGAGGGGGCATGAAGGTGGCCCGAGAGGCACCTCTCTCTCTCTCTTCCAGGATGGCTGACTTGTAGGCAGCTAATGGAAAGGAGCAGCTCAGCCCTGGTACAACTTCAAGGAAAAGACTTTCTCCAGCAAGAAGGGAAGATGGGTGACCACAGTCCCACACTCAGCTAGTGTTGCTGGCCCCTCCATCTTCCCCTTCATCCTTTCCTATTCTCCTTGAGTAGGCTTATGGGAGAAGATCCTCCCCTCTCCTTTCCTTCACTTCAGCTGCCTGCTGGACACACCACATATGGAGCTGGGCAACATTTTGGCTCCTCGTGTGTCCCTACAGCACAGCCCTGAGGATGCAGGGAAGGGCTTGCTCATGCTCTCCTGCTGGAGCAGACCCTGGCCAAAGAGGCACATGGGTTTTCCAAGCACGTGTGCTTTGCAGAATCCCAACAGACCCATCCCTCCTCCCTCAGCCTCTCCCCTTTGCTCCTGGTCCTCCTTGTCCAGAAATGAGTGGGAGAGGCCTGGTGACCCCCCCACTACAGGCATCACTCACCGAGCCGAGCGCACCATCTCATCCCTTGCCCCAGCCTTGCCGACAGTCCTGGCAGTCGTCACGCTCACCTCTTCCCCATCTACAACAAACTTCCGGGTTTTCTTGACTGTCCTTTGGAGCACGGCAGGTTCCTGCGAACAGGAGCACCAGTTCAAGCTCAGATGGTCCAAAACTATGTAAACCCAACATGGGAGCCCATGAAAGGGGTGACAGCTTCCCTTAGCCATGTTACCTGCAAGCTCCTCACCTGCTGGGCTTCCCCAGCAGAAGGGAAAGGCTGCTCTGCTGCAGGGAGGACTCTAGGACCTTCTTGTACATCTGCAGGGTTTTCCACAGGGGATGGCTTCTCTCCTTGCTTTGATGTGATGGATGGATCTGGTGTGTTCCCTGCTTTCCACTTAGCCTGCGGTTGGGAAGAGGTGCGCACAAGGGTAGCGTCAAAGGCTGTAGTCTTTGTGGCCTTTGGATGTCCACCGAGGGCCTCCTGGGGCTCTGGCACTGCTCTATGACCCTCAAAGCTGCCCATCTCCTCTCCATGTCCATCTTTTGATGGCTCTTCAGGAGCTAGAGCAACCTGCACCCTGTCTTCTCCAAGCTCTCCATCATTCCCAGCTTGTCCTTTCCAAACATTCCCATAAGTAGCTTCTGGCTGTTTGTCTCTGGGGCTGTTTTCTGCTTTCTCTTCTGTTTCTCCTTCAATAAGCTCTGGGATCTCCATGGGCAATGAATCCTCTGCTGAATTTTGAGCCTTCTCACTTGCAGGTCCCTCTCCTTCCAATGCTGCAGAGGCTGCCTCAGGTTCCTCTCCTGCCAGCATCACTTTCCCCAAGCTGGTTGCATCTCCTGCTGGGTTACTGTCTCCAGTCAAACACCCTTCTACAACATCCTCTTCCAATTTCACTTCTGCTGGCACCAGGACTTCCTCAGGAGAAGTTTCCACCCCAGTTTCAGCGTTATATGTGGCTTCCTCCTCACTCCTCCCCACCTCCTGCCCAGCCAGGTCCAGGGGGTCAGTGACAGGCTCACACGTGTCTGAGTTTCTCTTCCCGTTGCTCCTCTCTCCAGCATCTCCTGGACCAGCTAGGGGCTCCTGCCACTCCTTGAGAACCTCTGACCCCACCACTACCTCCTCTGACACACTGGGCATCAGTGATTCTTTACCCCATGGCACTCTCTCCTCCACTGGCTCAGCCTCTCCTGGCTCTCCAGCACCCATGGGTCCCCTCCCTGCTCCATCACCATCCATCCCAAGATGATCTTCATCCCTGACGGAGCCAACCTCAACCTGCTCAGTCTCCCCACCAGGTCCTATGAATGCCCTTCTTGATCCATCACCATCCTTCTCAAAGCCATCTTCAGCCCTGGTGGAACCAATCTCAATCTTCAGGTCCAACAATGACCAAGTAACCCGATGCTGATTCTCTGCCAGTGGCTTGAAGCTTTGGGATTTGGTCCCCACGGTCCACAGGTCCAGGGCTGCCACCAGCTGCCCCACAGCCAAGCGTCTGTGCCAGTCTCCATTGGTGGGTGCAGGCATGGCCAGGGTGTTACAAGTAGGGTCTCCGAGTGACTCCTTTTTTGTGTCACTTCTGGGGGTGAAAATGAGGCTCGGCTGGGCTGCAAGCTGTTCCTCCATGAACGTTTCAGCCACCAGTGGTGGGTTAGCACATTGGCTTTCTTTCTGGGGCTCTGCCTTGGGTCCAACCTGCTCTGCCTTCAGCTCCTGTGGTTCAGCAAGGTCTCCTGCCCACTGTGGCCCTGAGGGGGGCTCAGCCACGTTGCAGGGATTCTCGAGAGGGATGGTCTCCTCTTCTCGACACCCTTGAACTTCTCCTGGCTCTGCTGGGACTGGTGTCCCTTCAGGAGCATCCAGCACAGTAGTCTCCAACCCACTTGGCTCTGCCTCACACTGCTCCTTAGCTGTTTCTTGGGACTTCATCCCTCCAAAAAATGACCTGCGCCGCATCAGCTTCAGAAACTCAGAGGACCTCTTTGCATTGAGCCTCACAGATCCCACGGACTCAGGCGAGGACCTCCTCCTCATTTGCTTCAAGAAGTCAGATGGTCTCTTGGTCCTGGGCTCTGTCACCACCTGGACATCAGATGGGATGCCCAGCTCCTTGCTGGCTCTCTCTGCTGCCTCTGGGGGCTGATGTTCCAGGGGATCCCCCAGGGTTGTGGGGCAGGACAACTCTCCACTCTCCTGCCCAGGCTGTGGGGTGGACTACAAGATAAGAGGTGAGGCTCAGCAAGCTTATGGAAAGGGTTGGAGAGAACTTGCACCCCAGCCAGCCACTACTCACGCACCAAGAGGACCAGACCTTCCTCCTCGTCCTCTTCCTCCAGCACATCAGCTCGGGCTTCGGCCACCAGCTCCCGGAGCGGCCGCTTGTCAGAGATGCCCACCACAAAGGGGTGCTGGGTGGGAGCAAGGGAAGTGAGGGGGGCCAGCACCAGGGATGGGTCCCATCACCCCGGGGACTTACCAGTGGGTGCTACCCACCTGCAGGAGCTGGGTAGCTGACCACCGCGCCTCAGGGCTCTTCTCCAAGGACTTCCTCAGGAAGTCCTTGAAGTCTTCAGACCTGTGGGATGGTCCTTGTGAGTACGGGGCCAGAAGCTCCTTGTCACCACCACTATGGACCCCGCAGACCTTGGGGTGATACTCAGGGCACCCAAGCTTGGCTGCATCTTGGCAGGAGATCCCCACCCTGATGCTGCCCATCAGTGTCACCTTCTGCAGACAAATCTGGTGTGATGGGAACCTAATGGTGTCACCTCTGGAGCTGGGCTTGGAGGAACCATGACTAGCTTCACTTATGGTCCAAGATCCCACCCCAGGTGCCCAGACATGGCTTTGAGCAGGAGCTGTCCCATGAGACAACTTCTCCCACCATCACTGACGCTGAAGTGACTTCACCAGAGAGAGACTCACCACTTCTTGGGGTGACGCAAGGTGGGTGGCTGGGACTTGGTGATCTTCAACAGCACTCGGAGGGGGTTCAGCTCGTGGTAGGGGGGCTCCATCTCGGCCATCTCGATCAGCGTGATGCCCAGTGACCAAATGTCAGCCTTGTAGCCGTAGGGGCTCTCCTTGGATGTCTCACACTGCACCACCTCTGGGGCCATCCTGTGCATGGGAGAGAGGAGGAGGTCCAGCCCATCATGAGCTGGTATCTACCCCTGAAACTAAACCCTCTGGAGACAACCCTACAGGCAGAAGATGCGAGATGCAACTCCAGCTCTTCCAATGCTACCCCAAGAAGGCTTGCACCCACCAACACCCCACGTGTCCTCTCCGTGCTACTGAGAAGACCACCCTGAAGACAGTGGTGGCTGGAAGAGAAAAAAATCTGGTTTCTTGAGGTGCTCCTGGTGTTGAGGAGCCTGTTGCGAGGACCTACAGGGGGAGTGGGATGCCTGGACCCCCCATCCCACCTGCCCGTGTTCTCAAATCCCAGCATCCCCAGGGATTCCTGCCCCATACCTACCAGTAAGGGGTGCCGATGAAGGACGCCCGGCGCTGGACGGTGCTGGAATTTTTTGCTGAGACACCAAAATCGGCTGCAGAGCAGAAAACAGCAGTTGGAGAGAATCCTTGGGGTGAAACATCCCCAACTCCCCCCCTCCGACACCCCCTCCGCTTCAGGGGACCCCGATTCCCCGGGGACTCACCCAGTTTGACGTCCCCATCGAGGGTGAGTAGGACGTTGCCAGCCTTCACGTCCCTGTGGATGATCTTGCAGCTATGCAGGTACTGCAGCGCCAGCAGCAGCTGCTTGCACGCCGCCCGGATCTGCTCCTCCGTCAGCCCTTTCTCCAGCTCTGCCATTAGCGCAAACGAACCCCACCGCTAATGATGCCTCCTGCCCAGCACCCCCCACAAAACCTGGGGTGTGGGGAGGTACCCAGAGGAAGATGCATCCCCAAGCCATCTTCCTGGAGATGCCAGATGTGAATTTTGGCAATCCTATCCCAAACCCTCCAACGACCACACACCAGCTGGAAAAAAAACACATCTATTTACCCAAAATCGCTGCATCTACGGCCCCTCCAGCACAAAACTCCACCAGGATCTGCAGAGAGAGGTTTCCCACCCTGGTCTGAAAGCATGTCCCCTCCAGAATACCCCTTTGAGAAGGTGGTGGGACCCCAGGGTTGGGGGTGTGTGTGTGAACAACACCCTCCGCAGCTCACCCAGAGCCGCCCATTCCAGTAGAGCGCATCCAGCAGCTTGGTGATGTTGGGGTGGTCGCAGCAAGCCAAGATCTCGATCTCCACCACGTAGTCCTCCAGATCCTCCTCGCTTGGGGTCTCGATCACTTTAGCAGCCGCCAAGACCCCCGTCAGCTTGTTCTGTGCCTGCAGGGAAAGGTTTCACAGGGGCTTGTGGGGTACACAAGGAGCAGCCCCACAATTTTTGGTGAGGGGGGAAGCTTGTCCCCATCGGGTCCCTCTCCGGGTGCTTGGTGCCACCAAGCCAAATGCCAGGGATTGACATAGGGACCTCAGTGTCCCCAGAGGCAGGAAAGAAAGGGATGTGCAGCCACCATGTGCATGGGGCTGATGTTTAAGTGGCCCTGGGGTGGCCGTGCCACCCCTGTGTGTGACTCCTGGAGCATCCTACTGTATACCAAACCCCTTGGGTGGGTCCCAGAGCGTCCCTCTGTATCCAAAACCCTTCTGTTCCTGATGTGGCCATGCCACCTTGTGCCTGGGTTCCAGAGCATCCCACTTTATCCCCAAACCCTGTGTGTGGGTCCCAGACCATCCCACCGCATCCCATACCCTTCTGGATGGGTTCCAGACCATCCCACTGTATCCCCCAAACCCTCCAAGCAAAACTACAACCTCCCAGGGATACAATACAGCTCCCACAGCACAACCACAGCGAGTGTTGGTACAGGAGGCTCAGCAACACCCCCCCAGGGACCTTTTGGTGGGGCAACCCCAACCCTCAAGTGATGCCAAGGGATCTAGTCACCCCAAAAACACCAGAAAGGGATGGGTTTGGCCACTGCAAGCCCACCTGGGCCCCTGGCCCATCACTGCCGTGTGCCACCAGCCCCAGTGCCGGAAGGCAGCTGCTGCCACGGGTCTGACGAGCGGTGAATTTGGGTTTCCTGTCGCACTTGGGCCCTGCACCAACGTTTTCAGAGAAAAACATCCCAGTCTTGGCCCCCTTGTGCCAACCAAGGGGACAAACCCCCACCAGCAAACGGGCCAGCACGAGGAACCAGTGGCTCTCCACGTGCCGAAGGTCAGGGACCTGGGCAGAACCCCACCATCCTCTGCAAGAAATTTGGGGCTGTTTAGTGACTTTTTAGCTTCTTGCACACCGGAAGCTGCACATGATGGGAGGCAGCACCAATAGAAAAAAAAAAAAAAATTAAAAAGCATTTGTAAAGCCCTCGGGGGTGCCAGCGGGGTTTTGGGGTGCTTTCCTACCTTAAAGACCTTGCCGAAGGCCCCGTCTCCCAGCTCACCCAGCACCTGCCAGGCCTCCTCAGGGTCAGTGTCCCGCCTGACGTGCTCGTACTGCCTCGACGGCTTTTTCTTTTCTGAAAAGCCAAAAAGCCGCCGGAGAAAAGCCATGGGGCTACCCCCATGCAGAGAGCAAGCGGGGCTCGAGCTCCTCCACCTTCACAGCCCTCAGCTTCCTCCTCAGCGAGCAGGAAGGGGCTGAGCGCTGCCCCAGACTGCGCAGGATGTACCGCCAAAAAAAAACAGATGATGCTCTTGTTCGGTGACCGTCGCATCCCACCCTCTGGGAGGGAGCTGGGGGTGAGGGGGTGTCTCAAGGTGGGAGGAAGGGGGTGTGCCCACCCTAAAGATGTTGCCTGCACCCCCTGCCACAACCCCCTGGGGGTGTATAAAGGGGTCCCAGAGCGGGTTCAGCAGAGATAAAGTCCTTTTCAGTCCTGGATGCTCATGCAGGTGCCTTGAATTGATGGTTCCCATCCCTGCACAGCCCTGGCTGGGCTTAAATAGGTGGCCCAGGTGCTGGGGGCACCCTAGCTGAGGTCATTAAGCTTTATTAGCACCCTTACTAATTAACTCTCCCTGGAAAGACCTTGGTGGCACCACTTTGGCAGAATGAAGGGGCTGGCACCTTGTTTTGCAGCCCCCAACTCTCTCTCTGTGGAGCACCCAAAGCCCCCCAGCACCCAAAAGCATCCTGCTCTGGCTGCTCCCCTAAACCAAGTCAGGGGGGCAGTGTTTAACCTCCTAAATAATAACACACACACAGCATCGGTGTGGGCACAGCATCTCCCCAGTGCTGGGTGGGGGGCAGGAAGAGGTGCTCAGCTCACATGTGCTCCCCAAGGAGGCCATTTTCCCACTGATTGCATCAGTTAATCATGGGGCAATTAACTTCATGGGACTGGTTTACAGCTTTATATTCATAATTTATACCATCAGGCTTCACAGTATGGCCAGGCTCCTCTTCCAGCACCTGACAGTATTCATGCATGGGAGGAGGGTGACGGTGATTCCAACGGCCCCAGAGCCCCCCCCAAGGCCCTGTGGGACAACACACACACACACACCCCCTGCCTCACCACAGGTTGTGCCCCAAAGGGATGTGGGTGTCCTCGGTGCTGCTGAATCCAGCACCCACACCAGCAGCTGGGTGTTCATTTTTCAGCTCTTTTCTCTCCTTCTTTTCCTTTCCTTCATTTTCCTTCACCTTTTCTGTCTCCTACTCCCTTTTCTCCATCTCCTCCCCTCTCTCCTCTTCTTCGTCTCCCTGTCCTCCTCCTTGTCCTTCATCTCCCTCTCCAGCAGCAGTGGCTGAGCCCTGACACATTTCAGTGCACTGATGGCCACAATCCCCCCCCAGTAACATCCTTCAACCTCAATAATTCCCCTTTTCCCCAGCATCTCTTCAATGGGATTAAAAAATAAACACTTGCAACCCCCGCCTTGGGGAGAAGCTTTCCTTTGTCCTCCCTCTGGAGTGGAGCCCACGGGGGCCACATCCCTCTCCCTCCCCGGCACCCCCCTGCCTCACCCCAAGCC